>CM052544.1:86622247-86766819 GCA_028533065.1 Trachops cirrhosus | reverse complement strand
GTCTTTTGCCCATTTTTTAATTGGGTTTCTTGTCTTCTTCAAGTGGAGTCGTGTAAGTTCTTTATATATTTTGGAGATTAAACCCTTGTCTGAGGTATCACTGGCAAATATGTTTTCCCATACATTTGGTTCTCTTTTTATTCTAATACTGTTTTCTTTAGCCATGCAGAAGCTTCTTCTTATGTAAATTGTAAGTAATAGTACCAACCCAACTGCATAGAGCCACTGAAGGAATTAATTAAGTTGAACTGCACATAGTACCAATTAAACAATTTATTACTCTTATCTTCCTTGACATTCTGCTTAAAATTTCACAAGCTTTCTAAGCTTTACCTACTTTAAAATGGATTAAGAAACATTTTACTTTAAGCTGCTAGTAGCACTTGGACAGCAGCTAATTGAGAGTATAATAGATATTAGAGAAAATGTCAACTAGTAGGGCTTCGGTGGAGGAGCAGGACCCCTGCAAAAAGTCTGACCACTAGACATATCGACCACTTTCTCTGCCACCTACTTTCCCTACTCAGTTAAATATATTTCTGTTTCAGTTGCTAGTTTATTGTAGAGACATTGAGCATCTCTTTTGTTTCTTTCCATCTCCTGTGAACTGAGAGTGGTATTTCTAGTAATACATTTATTTTACTGTACAGTTATTTTTCTTATGCATATGAATGGCCATAATCCAGTCATTAATATAGGCATTCATTTTAAAACTTAGTTGAACTCTTAACTTCAGGAACAACTAAAATTTCAGGAACAACTATGAAGGACACATGGACAAATCTGAAGGGAGGTGGAATCAGGGGAGGGAGGTGGCGATGGCTGTAGTGGGGAGGAGGGGGGGGTGTAGACAACTGTACTTGAACAACAATGAAATAAAATAAAAATTCTTATAGTTCAACCTCTTATTCAGACTATTTTAGTTTTTCTAAAACAATCAAAGTCGATAATAATTGGATCATGATAGCATAAGGACATTTGTTCACCTCTCCTTTCACTCCCAAACCCTAATAACTTTATTATATTATATTATATTATATGCAATATACGTACTATATAATATGTAATAATATATATTTAAAGCATAAACTTTAACACGCCTGGGTCTCTATTTAAAAGGCTGAGAGTGTTAGAATGGGAGGGATGCAGTGATGCCTATGTGGGTACAAACACGTGCGCACACACAGACACACACATTTTAACAATAAGCTTTTTGAGACAAGCACACCAAATCTATGCCACCAAAAGTTTAAAAATAAATATGTACTCTATAAATAAAGAAAGGAGGAATAACAATAGGGTTACCTGACATATAAAATCCAAGGTGACAAGCATTAAACAAGACCGAGATAAATATTTCATGTTGCCCAATTTTGTCATTCATCATAAGGAAATCAGAGTTTTGAACTTTTATGAGCCTCATAGCACAGCTTTGACATATATAATAGAAAAAAGTGTATAAAGCGTAATGGGAAAATCTACATAGTTAAAGATTTATTACACCTCTTTCGAAAATTAGCAAATAAAATAAGGATGCAGGAACTTGAATGATATAATTAATCCATATTTATATAGTACAATAGAGCATATTTATAATTATGTTGCTGTGTTAGGAATGAAGAATTTTAGTGTATGAAAATAAGGTACAAAATAAAATGGAACAACAAAAACTTATAATATTACATTTAAATTGGAAACTGTTATGTACTGATCTTTTTCTAAAAAATGTACAATTTCCTCGTTTGGTCTACTTAAAGGGCCCAAAGCCAATGGTCATCCAGCAGCAATCAGTGCTCCTATGTGCAGGTTGTGCTCCATAGGTACAATGGTTCTCTGGAGAAGGGGCTGGTTACAGGTCTGAAGCATCAAGTATAGCATCATCTGAGACATCTTGTTCCGGAACTCAAGAATACCGTCACAAATGAATGAAGTTGCATTCACATGACACAAGAATCAACATGAAAGGAAAACGGACACGTGAACACCAAAGAGAAAAATCTACAACTTCTTGAAATCTATTGAATAGAAGTGCCTGTAAGTATAAAAAAGAAACAGGAACTTAAAATGATACTTAATAAAGAGAAAGCTAAAATAAAACCAACTCAAATCGTGACCATCACTGAAAGTAGCTATTACGAGAAAAGACATCTACCTAATATGTGTGGAAGGGAAGATAGAAATTAGAAACTAAGTGGACTTCCAGTTTCCAGTTCCGTGTCTAAGAGGTTTGGAAGTCACCACTCCATCCTAACAAAGAGTAGAAGGCTGAACGAACTGAAAGAATCAATAGTTGTTTCTGGATCCATAAGAGAGGTGAGGACACAGAACAAATCACTGGCCCAGACATTAGAGAGACAGAAGGGCAAGTACAGGGAGTCGCAAATTACCTGGAACAGAGTCAAAGGCAGACTGCCCCAGGAACCAGTGCCAGGGTGGGAAAACCTGAACTGTAATTGGCAGTTTTCTGGAAGTTCGGTGTGGACAAGTATGACAGTCAAAACTTCAGGAGGGCCTAATCACAGGAGGATTCCACACTGTTGTGGGTTTTACCTTCAGGAACTAAACCAAGTTCTCCCAGTAAATATCTGAGAAAAATCTCCTCACGCCTCCAGTGTGGGGAGGGGAAAAGAAACCAACAGAAAAAAAACCACAGCACTCTGTCATTTGTTTTTCTAATTGTTGACACTGTTACAGATATCCCTACTTCCCCTCTGGTTTGCCCCTCTCCACCCAGCCCCAGACACGCCCCCCCCGCCCCGGGCCTTCAGCACACTGTTGTCTGTGTCCATGGGCTATGCATATACCCATATATGTTCTTTGGCAAATCTCTTCCAGTCCCCACAACTCCCTCTCCTCAGAGATCTGTCAGTCCCATAAATACAACTGTTCTATGTAGCTATGCCTCTGGTCCTATTTGTTTGTTAGTTTATTTTGTTCATTAGATTCCACATATGTGTGAGATCATATAGTATTTGTCTTTCTCTGACTGTCTTATTTCACTTAACGTAATACTCTCCAGGCCCATCTACATAGTAGCAAAGGGTAAGAGTTCCTTCTTTTTTACAGCCACATTCCATTGAGTAAATGTACCACATCTTGTTTATCTACCAATGGACACTTGGTTCTTCTTAACAAAGCCTGACCTCAGGTGAAATGATCTAACCAAAACCTGACCTGCCGAGAAACTAACAGAGCCTAACTGACCAGGAGAGAAAAACAATCACCTGCAGCCATCCCAGACTGTCACAGGAGGAAGGGAAATACCCCACTCCAGCCCAGTCTAGCCATCTTGTTCTACCTACAGGAAGAGAAAAACCTGAGAAACACTTGTGAATTTCACAGTCTAAAGGCATAAAAATCTAATCATAGCACTATAGAGATATTCCTCTTCCCCCACACTTTCAACCACATTGCTAAAGGCATCTTTACAGCAGTTCCTTTTAATCAGTACATCCTGTCTAGCTATCAATAAAAAATTACAAGGCCTACTAAAAAGCAAAAAACAAAATTTGCAGAGAAAGAGCCTACCTCGTCATATACGCAAATATCCTTAACAAAATTATTTTTAAATTACAACCAGCAACATAAATATTTAAAGGATAAAATATTCAGACCTATTTGGATTTATCCAAGGTGTGCAAAATTGGTTTTAGATCCAAAAGTTAATCAACATAACTCACTATATAAATATACTAAAACAAAACAAACCATATAATCACATCAATAAATACTTAAAACGTATTAGACAAAATGCAGCAGCCATTCATGGTAAAAACCAGGAATAAAAGAGAACTGATAAAGGGCATTTATGAAAAACCTATGTCCAATAGCTAATGGTGAAAAACTGAAAGACTTCCCTCTAAAATTGAGAACAGGTAAGAATATTCCCTCTCACTATGTGTAATAACTATGGTACTAGAGGTAGTAAAGCAAAACAAATGAATAGAAAGCATAGAGATTAGGTAGGAAGAAGTACAAATGCCTTCATTTGCATGTGACATGGCCATCTATGCAGGAAATCGTAAGGACTCTACAAAAAAGACTAGTAGAACAAATAAGTGAGCTCAGAAAATGGATAAAGGTCATCACACAAAAATTGTTTCTATTTCTATGAGGTGCACACAAACAACCAAAATTTTAAATATAAATATCATTTATTATAGCATTCAAAGATATGAAATACCTAGGGCTAAATTTAGCAAAGAATGTGCACAACTTGTATTGAAACTACAAATTATTGCTGGGAAAAAATTGAAGACAAAAATAAGTGGGGAGAAGTGACATATCCATGGATTGGAAAAATCAGTGTTGTCAAAACTCCCAAATTTATAATGTATTTCAATAACACCTCAATAGAAATGCTGGCACATTTTTGGCATAGAAATTAATAAAGTGATTCTAAATTTTATGGGATAGCAAAGGACTAGACTATTAAGAAGAATTTTGAAGAACAATGTTGAGTGACTTACACTGCCTCATTTCAAAATTTACAATAAAATTAGTATCATTAACATGGGGAGATACTGGCAAAAAGAAATGCAAATAAGTCAATGAAACAGAATAGAGAGTTTAAAATTGGACGCACGCATAACCAATTGATTTTTTACAATGTGCCAAAGTAATTCAAGGTAATCCAATGTGGATAAAATAATCATTTAAATAAACAGTGTTAGAACAATTTTATATACACACGAAAAAAATAACTGGGACTATTACTTAACATCGAATCCAGAAATTATCTCAAATAGATTATAAACCTAAATATAAAAGGCACAGAGGAAATCTTGATGAGATTAGGGCACAAAGCACCAAAAACACAAACCATTAAAAACTGATAAATTTTATCAAATTTGAAATGTTCACTCTTCAAAATAAATGTTAAAATATTAAAAGGCAAGTCATAGAATGGAAGAAAATATTTGTAAAGACATGTATCTGATAAAGAAGTTGTAACCAGAATACATAAAAATATGTGAGAATATATAATTAATATTGAAGGAGACAAATAAATTAATTGCTAACATGAGCAAAATGGTTAAACAAATACTTCACCAAAGAAGATATATGAATAGCAAATAAGGATACGCATGGCAAAGACATTTAACATAATTAGTAATCAGAGAATTGTAAACTAAAACCATAACAAGATATTCCTACACACTCACTACAGTAGCTAAAATTTATAAGACTGACAATACCAAGTGTTGGAAAGGATGAAGAATGCATTAGTCTTTAGAGAAACAGAACCAACAGGAATATATTAGACTTTTATGGAGAAACAGAACCAGTTATGAGGCATTGGCTCTCAAGATTATTGAACATAAATCCCACACTGTGCCATTTGCAAACTGGGGGTCCAGGAAAGGTGGTGGTATATTTCTAGTTCAAACTAAGGACCAGGGGAGCCAATGGTATAAGTTCAAGTCCAAATCCAAAGGCCTAAGAACTAGGGGCATCCATGCCCTAGGGCAAGAGAAGATGAAGGTCCCAGTCCAAACACAGAGCAAACTTGACCTACCTCTGCATTTTTGTTCTATCCAGGCCCTCAGTGGGTTGGACGATGCCCACCTGAGTTAGAGAGGGTAATCTTCTTTGCTCAGTCTCATTCAAGAATTAACATTCAAATGTTAATCTCTTCCAGAATCACCTTCACAAACATACGCAGAAATACTCAGTCAAGGTGACACATAAAATTAACTATCACATGTAACAAGTGGGAGTTTCATACATTGCTGATGGGAATGAAAAATGCTACAGTCACTTTAGAACTTCATTGGCAAATTTTTATAGTTAGTCCTACATTAACATTCAACCCAGACACTCCACTGCTAGAAATTTAAAGACATTCATCCACTAAAAGACTTGCCAAATGTTCATCAACTAGCAGATCAATACACAATTGTGGTATATCCATACAAGATAGACTTCACCTATTAAAAAATGAATTTGTGATACATGCACTATAATGGATAAAAGTCAAAAACATTATTCTAAATGAGAAGTCAAGACAAAAAAAAGACTATAAATTTTATACCATTTATATGACATTCTATAATGACCACACTTGTTCCCCAGGCACATTTCCATGTGTCTATATGAAATGTACTTATTCTCTTCACCTGACAAACTTTACTCTTTATTCATTACATAAGCATCCATCAAAATATATCAGTCATTTGTTTCCTATGCAACTTTTGGGGTCTTCAGTTATAAGAATTATTTTTAGAGGTTTTTTTTCTCTCTGTTTCTCTAGTAAATGTGAATTCCTCAAGGACCAGGACCCTGTCTATTTCATTTCCCTAGTGTTTGACACTAATGGATGATATGGTAGGAGCTCAATATACATTGAAAAACATGCTTAGTTTTCTGTGTTCTAGATCCCCTTCTACCCATTATTCCCATAATGAAAAACCATTTAACTATAATTAAGTTGCTTCTATTTTATTTTTGTGTGTTATCTAATTATATGGAGGAACCAATAAACCAGAGACTGTCTTATCTTAAGGATGTACACCAGAGTTTTCTTATAACCAATGTTATTTTCATATAAAAATATAGAAAATAGATTTTTCTCTTGATCATACATTTGCAGATACTAACAGCCTTTTCTTCTTTTTCCATCCTTCTTATTTTTTCCTGTTAGTATTTCCAGCTAAGGACGTAAAATGAGGTCATATTGAAACAGAGATAAGAGAGTTATAGAAGTCTACTTAGTGGACACTGAGAAGATTCTAAGAGCTAGTGTGCAATGAGGCTGGTGATAATTACATTTTCACAGACACATTTCTACTGGTATTCAAGCAAAATACATTGAGCAGAAATGCTTATAGAAACATTGTGTTTCATTTTTCATTTCCAAGAAAGTTCCAAAATCCAAAAACTCTTTTAGAAAAGACTGACATGAACTTTCATTCACTGGTTAGGTTTGATTGCTCCTGAGCAAATAGTGGTTTTTGATTTTTAAGATATAAACACATGTCTACCTATATAGACATAATTAAGAGAAGTGTGCATAGTTAAAATGACTTTTATAGCTTAATAAAAGACACTTTTATTTAAGGGCTTTAATGTGGAAGAAGTATAAATCACAGTGCTAATGAAAACATTTCAAATTACCAAAAGCAACAAAAAGAAAATAGAAAACTGAGATCAAACAAATGCAACAGCATATATACATATACACATACATACACACTCAGGGCAAATCTATTTTAAAGGAGAATTTTAATACCGCATAGCACAGATTTAACAAAATAAAATTTTTACTATAAGAAAAAGTTAAAAAATCCAAAAACATGGGATATCTACAAAGTTTGCTTTGCTAAAACTACGCTTCAAACAATTCATGGGCAGATGGGCTTGGACTGCATCATCATGGGATGAATGGCAAGGCCACTGAGGGGAGGCAGGGAGACTGAGTAATACGACCTGACACTCATGGCCCAAAGCACCTGACACCCCTTCCCCGATTCCACTGGCCCACATCACATGCACACTACCTGCCTGCCTCCTGTGACATCTGGGAACCGTTGTTGGCAGTGCCTCCAGTATCCACCAACTCCAGCTTGTCAGGTGAACCTTGTCATCCCTTGGCCTGGGCTCTCCCTGCTTCAGACTGTTCCTTTCTTCCTGCCCCATGCACATCTAAAATACCATTAAATACTCTATGTTCTATAATGGGTCGGTGTAACCCATTTCCTACCACTCAGCTCACATTCTTGGAATCCCGGAGTTAGACAACCCTGAAGGGAAGGAAGGTCAGACATGAAGCCTGGGATACCTAACAGCAAGAGTGAAACTTTCCATTCCTCTCAGAAGGAAAACAGGCCTGTCATCTACTTTATTCACCTCAGCATCCTCGGGGAAGAATCCTAGGAAACACCAAGAATCAGCACATTGGTGTTCTACATGAAGGCTAAGGAGGGCAAAACAAATGCCAAGCACAACTGAGAGGGAAAATCCAAATGCAGTACAAACACCAGCAGAGACAGTCATAGCTATGGCTGTGCCTCTTAGAACATTCTCTTTTTCCACCTTAACTGCCTGCAAGTTAAAAATATTGTAAATATCAAGAAATTTTAAAGTAGCCTGGTATAACCATTTAAGACATTTGGGTTCTTGAGAGATTTTTAACTCCAAAGGCTTGTGGAAAGAATTTCAACTCCCTGGATCTCCTGAGACCACTGGGTTGCAGGCGGTTAGGGGGCAGGGCAGGCATTTCTATGGCACGAGTTCCAAGGAACATAGTACATCCCAGAAAAGGAGAGGCTGTTCCTACCTACTTAGGAGTTACTCCATTAAAACCATGGAAGATGGTTTTTCCTTTTTGTGTTGCCTCTGCTTACAGGAGGCAGAATTTCAAGGCAGAAGTCATGTCTATAAGTTAAGAAGATGATTTTTGGTGGGAGCATTTACCATGCTGCATCTTTTGGAGTCTAACTCCATGAAAGGAACATTGGGCAGGGGCACTACAGCACTTCAATAGTTTCCATGAAAATATTTGACAGGAAGTTAAGAGAGGGAAATTATCTCCACCATAAATAATGAAAATGCTTCTTTTTAAGGCCCAGGAGAGACATAGAATGGCAAACTTACAATTCATCACAGCCCCTCAAAGTGTCATTAAATGTGAGTCTAAACAAGTTTATAGTATAAACAAAGTCATGTCAATAAAAAGTATAATATAGAATATTAGTTAGTGGCCATTAATCTGATAACTCTTTGAACTCTCAAACAAACCAGCTTCCCAAATATAACACTTGGAGTTAGAATCCTCATAAAAGAGGATGGTGATGATGACTTGAAAATGTTGTTATAAATATTAACTGAGATAATACAGTGCCTGGCATATAGAAAATAACTAAATAAATGCTTTTTGCTTTCCTATTAACATCTATTTCCTATCATCTTGACTTATCCTTTTTTTCCCATGCTGCCTTAAAGTCCTCAAAACCCCTGATTCCATCAAAAACAGATGTCAGAAAGACCCATCACCAGGTAACTAGAGATAGAGGCTGCTATGGTGCCATTAACATTGTGGATGTGGGGTACAGATCAGCTGCAGTTACACTTGAATAGAAATAGAGATTCAGAGCACAGATTTAATAGCAAGTTAAGGAATGTCTAAAAAAGCAGCTTGTTAATTACATGTACCAAACGCTATAATAGCACAGCATCTATCCATCCAGGAAACATTCCTTTACTTGCTATTTGAAAGCAACGATTTCCATAGTTGACTTGTGTACAATTATTCCTTCAGTGACTGAATGTCTGCTTAAAGTAGCTCAAGAGCTCAGAAAATTCCTTCTGATGTGACTATAAGCAGGCATAATACTGAGAATATTATAAAATTCTCTTTAGAATTAAGATTAGAAAACATTTAACATGTGCCCTGTGCACTGTCAGACACTACTAGTTACTAGGAAAATAAAGACAAATAGGACAGGGTAGAGTATGCCTTTAAGGTGCTCAGACAGACAGACAAACAAGCAGCCAACTTCAGTACCATGTGAAATCAAGTGTTGTGATGGAGAAGGGGCACCAAATCAAGTCATCCTGGGAGGGAGAGGCTGGAGAGGTGACTGCCTGAAAGAGGTGATGTATGAGGAGAGTTTAGACAGTGAATGACAAAAGCCAACCAAAATAGTCTGGAACAAAATAAAGGGTCTGTGGCAGGAGTGGGGCAGACGTTGGAGATTGGTGGAGATCATCATTAGCAATCAGAGTGTGGAGAACCTTGCCGATATGATATATAAGAATTAAGAACTCAAATAAAATAAATGGGGAGCTGCTGAGCAGCTTATTCAGAGGAATGTCATGGTTGAAGTCATCCTTTACAGAGATAACAAGTAATCCATCTAACCAGATGTGGTGTTGCAGTTTGGAGATTATTACAGCGGCCCAAACAAAGGATAATAAAGGGCAAATCTCAGATGGGAGCTGTAGGTTTGCAGAAGGGAATAAGAATTGGAAACATAGGAAGTAAAAATCATGGTACTTGGTCATTTTATGTTTGGAGGACAAGGTAGAGAATGAGTTCCAGGTTCTTCACTTGAGTGAAATAGTGAAACCAACAAATATGACAGGAATACAAGATAATTCTCCAAACTAATAAGATGCCATGTAACACCAAGGACACTAAAAAGTATTGATAAATAGCAGGATCCTTGAGCCAGAGCTACTGGGTTCAAATTCCATCTCCATTGTTCAGAACCTAGGTTAACTTGGGCAATGACCTTGATCTTTCCATGACAATTTCCTCATCTATAGAAAGGAGATGATAACAGTAGTACCTGTCTTGCAAGATTATTATGAGGAATATGCAAGTAAATACATTTAATATTCTTAGAATAGTTTCTGGGACACAGAAAACAATAAACAACATGTGTACACTCAAGGTGACAAGATGCGTGGTACCAAATCTGAACTTCAGGGAACACCAAAATTCAAGAACAGAGAATTAATGGAGGAAGAAATAAATCAAGAAGGAAAGAAGGAAGATACACAGTGTGATATCAGAAAACCCAAAGGAATGGACTTTTAAGGAGGAGTAGTGATATAGGTGAGACATCCAACAAAATGAAGGTTATAGAGGATTTTAAGGTGGCATATACAATGAAATATACCTTCTCATATTCTTTAGATGAAGTATAATTGTATTTTGAAAGCATTAATTGTGACTACTTCTCTCTCAGATTGTCAGTTCTATTTCACTGAACCAATAAAGACATAAGAGCAAACATTATTTGACACAACTGGCTAGCTATTTAGGAAAAATAAAACACAACCAAACTGGATCTGTACATCACTCCTCGTATCAAAATAAATCCAAGTTATGTCAAAGATTGATATCTAAAATATTAGGTCAAAATACATGAGAATAAAGTCATGAAAATTTATTAATCTAGGGGTAAAAAGTACTATTTTTAAACATGACAAAATATGCAGACACTATAAAGAAAATGATTTACAACTTTTCTATAAAAGAAAAAAGAAAAAAAAGAAAATCACAATGTAAGTACCTGTTAAGACTTATTTGAGTAAGTATATGGCCAAGATCTCTAATATATAGAAAAATGTAACAAATTTTTTTTTAAAAATCCAATATCCCAGTTTAAAAAATGGACAAAGGACATAGTTACTCACAAGAAATAAAAAACAAATGAATAATATCTCTTTGAAAATATTCTTAATGTAAATGTAAATTAAATCCATGAAGCAACTTTATTTATCACCATCCAGAAAGGCAAAATTAACAAGAGATATAAATTTGTAATGTTAAGGTTATTAGAAAATATTACCCACTAATATTCACTAGTATTTGGAATATAGATTAAAACATTTGGGGATGATTTAGTAATAACTATTAAATTTTAAGTACAAATGTTAATTAATTCATCCTACAACATACTTGGCCAGTAATCTTTGGAACTGTCAAGGTCACAGGGAATAGTGAAAAATAGTGAAAAATACTCCCAGGTCAGAAGAACCAGGAAAATGATGATGAAATGCAATTGTTATCCTCAATCGGATTTTAGAAAAATAACAAAATACATTAGTATTAATATTAGTAATAATGTACAATTTTTTTTACTTTTGACAGCTAAATATAGTTTATACTACCATGATAATGGAAAATGTTAATTTAATGGAATCTGGGTAAGGGGTGTATTATCTTTGCAATTCTTCTGTAAATCTAAAATAATTTCAAAATTGAAAGTTTATTGAAAATTCAATTAACCAGTGATTTCATTTCTGAGAATTGTATCTTATAGAAATATTGCAACCAGTATGGAAAATATGTATATAAGAGACTTCTGGACAAGATGGAGGCATAGTTAGATACACTTTGCGTCCTTGTACAACCAAAAGAAAGACAACAAATTTAAAAACAAAAAGTAACCAGAATTGCCAGAAAATCGTACTGTATGAAGTCTGACAACCAAGGAGTTAAACAAGAAACACTCATCCAGAACCAGTAGGAGGGGCAAAGAGGACTTGTGGCAAGGTGGTGGCTGGAGGACCATGGGAAGTAAGGCAACATCTGGCAGACCAAGCAGTTTAACCACATATGCATGTGGATAAACTGGGAAGAACAACAGGGGAGCAAGGTAGACCATGCAATCCAGGGATCCAGTGAGGGGAAATAAAGTCTCAAAACCTTTGACTGGAAAAACCTGTGGGAGTTGAGGCAGCAGGAGAAACTTCCAGCCTCACAGGAGAGCTCGTTGGAGAGACCCACAAGGTTCTAGAGCATACACAAACCCACCCACCTGGGAATCAACACCAGAAGGGCCCAATTTTCTTGTAGAGAAAGGGATTGAAAGCAGGGCAAGTGCCAAACAAGCTGCATTGTTCCCTCTAGGAATCCTCCCCCATATACAGTGCCACAGTACAGGGACGTGGGTTGCCCCACCCTGACAAATACCTAAGTCTCCACCCCTTACAATGTAATGGGAGCATTGAGAGAGAAAAATTTGGCCCACATTTAAAGAATAGATCAAAGCTCCAAAAATGGAACTAAGCAATGAAGAGATAGCCAACATATCAGATGCAGAGTTCAAAACAGTGGTAATCAGAATACTCACAGAAATGGTTGACTATGGTCACAAAACAGAGGAAAAAGTGAAGGCTATGAAAAGCTAAATAAAGGAAAATGTACAGGGAACCAACAGTGAAGGAAAGGAGAGCAGGACTGAAATCAATGATTTGGAGCAGAAGAAAGAAATAAACATTCAGCCAGAACAGAATGAAGAAACAAGAATTCAGAAAAATGAGGAGAGGCTTAGGAACCTTCAGGACAACTTTAAACTTTCCAACATCCAAAGCATAGGGATGCCAGAGGAGAAGAGGAAAAGCAAGAAACTGAAAACTTATTTGAAAAAATAATGCAGGAGAACTTTCCTAATCTGGGAAAAGAAATAGACTTCCAGGAAGTCCAGAAAGCTCAGAGAGTCTCAAAGAAATTAGACCTAAGGAAGCACACTCCAAGGCATATCAAAATTACATTACCCAAGATGAAAGATAAGGAGATAATCTTAAAAGCAGCAAGAGAAAAGGAGTTACTTAGAAAGGAGTTCCCATAAGACTATCTGCTGATTTCTCTAAAGACACCTTATAGGCAAGAAGAGACTCGAATGAAGTATTCAAAGTCATGAAAGGCAAGGACTTACAACCTAGATTACTCTATCCAGCAAAGCTATCATTTAGAATGGAAGGGCAGATGAAGTGCTTCTCAGATAAGGTCAAGTTAAAGGAGTTCATCATCACCAAGCCCTTATTATATGAAATATTAAAGGGACTTATCTAAGTAAAAGAAGATAAAAAATACGAACAGTAAAATGACAACAAACACAACTATCAACAACTGAACTTAAAAATCAAAAACAAACTAAGCAAACAACTAGAACAGGAACAGAATCACAGAAATGGAGATCACATGGAGGGTTATCAGCAGGAAGAAGGAGGAGGGAGAATGGGGATAAAGGTACAGGGAAAGCATAAATGGTAGGTACAAAGCATAAATGGTAGGTATAAAGTAGACAGGAGGAGGTTAAAAATAGTATGGGAAATGGAGAAGCCAAAGAACTTATATGTATGACCCATGAACATGAACTAAGGTGGGTAATGCTGGTTGGTGGGTACAGGGTGGAAGGGAATGAAGGGGAGAAAAAAATTAGACAACCACAATAGCATAATCAATAAAACATATTAAAAAGAAAAAAAGAAAAATATGTGTATAAGGATGTCCATTGCACACTGATTGTAATTGGGGAAAAAAAACACCTGTTGTAGGAAAGGAGATTAAATAATTAGGTGAGGCTATAACTATAAAATGGAATTTTACATATCCATTAGAAAGGATGTGTTTTAGATGTAACTACTGGCAAAAACTTGTTATGGTACATCATTAAAAGAAAAATTTAAGTTGCTATATACAGATAGAGATAGAAATAGATATTTATGGCTACAGCATACATGTATGTGTGTGCATATATATGAAATCTGAAAAATATACCTATTATTGGTTTTTGAGGGATAGGAAAATAGACCTTCACATTCCAAGTTTTTTCAAATTTTCCCCTCAAATATTATTTCTTCAGTTGTGGGAATTGTATAATAGATATGTTTTCTTTTCAAATACTATATTGTAATGGAAAGAATAATGGACAAGTAAGAGATAATTAGGAAAGTTGCAGCTTTGTCGTTTGCTATATAATCTTGGGCACATGTTCTAATTTATCTGGAGCCAGCATTTTCCCAGATAATGGGAGGAAGATGTTTAGAGGGGAATTTGACCCCATCTAAACATCTTTCTCAGACATAACTTTCTATTGTACAGTGATTTTCAACTGGTGTGCTATAGGAATTTTTAAAATATGCAATACCTGACTATTTAGTCAGGGACACTGACCTCTTTTCCCTTAGATTGTCAAATTAAAAAAGGACAACAGCCAACACAACAATAGCTGTCCAGTGTGAATGAATCAAAATTATACCTCTTTTGTCAGATCTGCAAAAAATATATTTTGGGGTGTGCAGCAGAATTTTGGTAATTAGTTTATGTATGCCTGAGGTGAAAAAAGTTGAAAATCTCTGTTAGTCTATTGTCTTGAAGGCTGAATAATCCTCCCACTCTAACATCTGCAGAAATCTGTGTATTTGGTCTCACAGTATTTCTGTTCAGAGGTAATAAATACTATCTTTTAGCTGATGGAGGAGAAGGTGTGAGGTAAAAATGGGATATATTAACTCATTCATTCAAGGTATATGAAAACAATTGGGACTCTTCTGTCCAGTTCATAATGAACAGCTGGCTTGTGGAAAATGCATTGGGTTATTTGAACATTCCTCCTTTAGAAAGTGGTTTTGACCAAATTACTGGACAGCATCAGCCCTGCAGACTACATGTACTGTACTCTCTGAGGAGAGTGGACATTTCAAAGGCACCATGATTCAAACTTTCTTTAAACTCTTTTATGCACTTTAATGAGTTGCTCCTAGTCAACCTTGGACACATTTATTCTAAGAAGAATTCAAACATATACTTTCAATTCCTAACCATTATATATTCTTCTAAAATCTATTCAGATATTGTAGGCAGTGTAAATTTATCAGTTACCTCTCCAAGCTGTCCATTATCTATTCTGAGAGTATAATTTGTTTCCCGCATAGAGTGTGTGTTAACAGCATGATGCGTTTTACATTTGTAATTAATTTTGAACTGACAATGAAGGCAGGAAAAATTCTCCCATAAATAAAAGTAATGAACGCAAGTATTTAAACAAAAGATCCTAGTAATTTCCAGCAACTTAGAAAGAGAAAAAAACTCAATCTGCTCTCTCTTTTAAACTAAAAATACCAAGATATCCTTTGTTCCTTTTTCATGACACTGTAGAGATTTTGAAAGTCTGATGCTAAAAAGGATAATAAATGACAGATAGGTACCCTATATTGAATCTATGAATGAGAAAATGTTTACTTTTCAATAAAATTAATAATACCATTTTACCATACATGGCTAACTGGCTAGTCCACACAAAGTTTTATCAGAAAACCATTTTTGTAGACATAAATTCCAGCCCATGATGAAACTAAATATTTAGCTACACATAGCACTTTTAAAATGATAGAGAGCTTGAAATTAAATTACACTAAATGCCTTTATATTATTCCGCATTAAACCTTATTTTCCTTACTGTCATTCTGCCAGCGTGATATCATCGGCGTTGAAGAGGGATGCTAATGCTGTTTCTATTACACTGCACTGTCCTATAATTGACCTTGTTTGTGCGATGGAATGGCTGCTTTTCTTAAGCTGCCAGCCCTTTATTGCAGCATTTTGACCATGCACTAGTGGCTCTTTGTGCTGCTGCTGAGTTCAAGAATCAATACTGCATTCCCCACAGCCAATAAAGGCAGCTGACAGCATGAATTAACTGAGTGTGGCCAGTTGCATGGAGGGCCATTGTCTTTAAGGAAAAGCTGGACGTGATTACCAACCTCCATCTCTGAGTGAAGGTTTTAATGCAAAGTGCGAGGTTGCTGTAATTTAATTTTGGCCTGCTGCTCTGACACACTCCTCTTTGCCACTGCCTCATGGAATCCAAGCTATTAATGGCTGCAACCCAAAACATGTATGGAGACAAAAGCAAATACTCACAGTCATACCATAGGAAAGGTTTAACTTGGCTTGGCCATTCTTTTCAGATACTATTCTTATAACATATCTTATTTCTTTAAACCGGTATTCCTGACACAGTAGTAAGCCAAGCCAAAATAAAAAATCAGAGTTCTTATGACCTCTATCCCTAAATGAATTGTTCACTTAAGGTACAGTTGAAAAATCTGCAGAAATAACTCATTTCAAATACACTGCCAAATTATAGGGAAAAATTTTGTCTACAGTCCTTCATCTCCCATCTTACCAGGACAATTTTCATCTGCCCTGCTCCACTGAACCTATTTTTTCTAGAATCAAAATCAAATTGATTTTTTTCAGCCCCTACCTTGCCAGCCATATTCCATATGAAACACTTCCACTTTTGTAAAACAGTCTCATCTCTTGGATTCTGGTTGCCTTGACCTTGTGTCCTAGGCATTGGTGTTCCTCTCTTTTTGCCCCAGGTTGTCTTCTCTTCTCGTTTGTGGCCCTTCCATGGAAGATCTCATCTTTTTTCATGCCTGTAATTACTTTTTATTTCCAAATATTGACTTCCAAATCTTTATCCCCACCCCAGGCCTCTTAATAAATTTGATTGCCCCATTGGTATGTTGAACTCCACATACCTCAAACGGAATGATTCATCTCCTGTTCGGTTTTCCAGTTCAGTAAATGACCATCTGTTACACACTCAAGGCCAAGGACTTATTTTTTAATCCTTTTTTTTCCTTCACTTTCCACACCCAATTAGCTATCAAGTCCTCCTAATCTACTCCTTAATTCCCATCTAGCTATCCCCTAATCACCGTCATTCCCTCTGCCTTTAAAGGAGTTAGGAACTTCTTCAAGGACTTCCCAACCCCTCTCCCTGATGCCACGCTTGTCCCTGCCCCACAATGGAACATCTCTACAACCGGTCTGATCTTTCTGTTCACGTTGCTTCTCCTGCAAACATTTCAACATCTTCACACTGACACTTCATTTACCTCTTTAGCTTTAAGTTTTACAGTCTTTTGCCTTTTGCCCTTCCCCAATGGCACATATGTTGGTTCAACTGGAATAACTCAAAGATTTAAATACAAAAGCCAGGACCATGGCAGAGACTCAGTTTGTAACCAGAACAAAGGGAAACACCTATTGGGAACTCGACTGCAATCATTGTGCTCCATGGCTGCAGTTACTGCCTGAGCTCCCACAAGTATCTTAGACAAATAGAAAATCCACAGAATAACAAAGTGGGATTTATGTAAGCCTCTAAAAGAGGAAATGACATGTCATTTCTCACTTTATCAAAAGACCTGCATTTCTGAGAAAAGTTTGGTATTGCAAACATCAGTTCTGTTTATAACAGCAATGCTTTTGGTTGAAATTAATTCAAGCAGAGTTATTCAAGGGACAGTGTATTATACACAAACCATTTAACTTGAGCTTTAAAACCATTTTTCATGTCTGAGAATTATCAAGAAGATATCATTTAGATCAACACTTGCCATAAACTGGGATAAAACCTATGGTTTTAAAGGCTTTTATTTTATTTTTATTTATTTTTCTTTTCTTTTTATTAAATGTACTGGGGTAACATTGGTTAGTAAAATTATACAGGTTTCAGGTAGGTTTCAGGTATGCAATTCTACAGTACATCATCTGTATATTGTATATTTTAAATGCAAGCACTTGTAGGATTCCTAAAAGCACTGTATCTGATCTATTCTTACTCAAAAATTTTGCTGCTACCAATTTTTTCAGGAAAATTTTACCTCCATTGTCCCCAAACATCCTACCATTAAAAAACAAATTACAGTGTATGATTTTTACATTTTCAACTCCAGAAAGGCTGAAATGGAGACCATAATGCTATAGCTACCTGAGTTGCCTCTTTCTCTCCAGAACGTATAAATCATAAGCTAAGAAATAGGTGTGTTCTACTGAAATCAGAAGGTGATACTCCTCCCAGGGCACCTGAAGAAGAGATGTTTGTTCCTTTCCTACCCTTACTCCCACCAGCAATTCCATATTTCACATGCTGCATTTTCCTGGCCAGAGAAACTTCAAGGGTTAATGGTTTGGTAGCTCAACAACTTTTGATGCTTAGTCCAAGAGGCAGTTGAAAGGAAAACATGCACAATTCTCCGTCCCGCTCCATATCTGTCAGGGTTATAGCACAGAAGGAGACTCAGGCTTCTCCATAGAGATGAGGTTACTGCTCTTTGTAATATATGAGATATTGTACAGAAGTGGGAGGGATGTTCTGTTTTAGATAGATACATTCATTCTGCCATTAAGAGGAAACTCAGTCCAAGAAAGCCCAAGATGGAATTACCAAGTGCACATCTCTAGTTTACTCTCTTTTATTGGATCAGGAGCCTCCTGGCATTGAAACATTGTTACTAGCTTCTTCAAAGACATGAGGAAGGAAAAAATGTCTCATTTCCTGGATACTTGGAAAGGTACATTTTTGTGGCTGCTTCCCACACTTCAAAGTGACTAATTAAACTCATTAAGTATCTATGCTCTTGATTTATTTTACCTAAAAGGATTCTTTGGAGTAGCAAGGTGATTTTTACCAAGTTCCCTTAATCAAAGGCAACACTCTCCAGATTAGGTCTGCCTAAAAATATATTTCATAGGATTTAGCATACTTTACACCTTCCTGAAATAAACCTACGTTTTTAACAACAATCGTGGTTGTCCAGCCTCTTGACCCGATAGAAGAGCCATAGCAACCCAGCTCTTCGGCACTCTGCAGGTCTGGATGGAGTCTGGGGGAGTGAGCCGTCCATCAAAGTCCCCCTATGGGCACGCCCACAAGAATCGCTGTATGTCAAAGCCTGAAAATACACAGTTTTTTTTCTCTCTCTCTCTCTTTGGTCATGTGCCATACCATGTTTATTTGTTAATGTTTTTTACTCCATTCCCACAGCCATGCAAAAAAAAAAAAGATGTCTCCATTAATAAAGAAAATTTGCCTGCTTTTTGATTTTCCATATAATCCTCTGAGTGAATTATCTGACCAAAGCAAAAGGCCAGGGGCCTTCTCAATGCTCTTGATGATATATGAGAAGCCGTATGGCATCAGCTGGGAAAACCGCAGCCAACACTGAAATAATCAAAAGTGACCTACATGCAATAATAGCCTTTGTGACAGTGAAGAGGGGACACCAGGAAGCAGGTGGTCTATATGACAGAGGATCAATACTCCCGGAGAGGGGCTACAATAGATTCCAAATGGAAAACAAACTCGTGGAGAATACATACAGGAAGATGGGGGGAGGGGAAATAAGGCAAACCTGCAGGAAACAACACAACAGAGAGAATGTGAGTGTGGGAGCGCCCACTGATGGCACCAGAGTGCGGGAGAAGACAGTCCCTACAAATTTGCCTCCACAGCAAAGACGGGGCAACACAAGCATGCAGACGCGTGAGCTTCCCACACCAGCCAGGATCTTCTCTATTCTAATTTACCATGGTTTAAAAATGTCATCATTTGTGAGAAGTGTTGACAGCCTCAAAACTTGGTTCTGTTTCGTGAGGACTAGTTTGTAGTAAGAAAAAAAGGGCAACCCATATTTCATTTCTTTTGAAAATATATTTCAATGAAATGGGAGATGGGGAGAGGTAAACCTAATTTGCATTATTTAGTTCAAAAGAAATGTTGCTTTGATGCCACTGTGTGCATCTGCAGCACTTCCTCGCTCTCTTGGGAGCTGGTGTGTATTAACATTCCGTTCCTTTTTCATTACTGCTATCACATACATTAAAATATGTGCACACACACGCACACTCACAGCATTAGCTGATAAAACCATAACAGCAACCTCCAATATGAGAACTTTCTCCAGAATTCAATGCCAAGCAGAAATAAACTAAAACTCTGACAAGTGTTGGTAAGGTTTTATTACATTAAGGAAATCAACAACACTGGCATTTCATGACACCATGTACCTATTGTGACTTGTGGGAATCTGTGGCATAATCAGGCCTGGAGAATATTTCCAACCACATTCAAATACAGTGGAAGGGTGCACTATCAATGGCATCATCTTGATTTCTTCTTTTTGTTTGTTAGAACAGAAATTCACCATGCGTTGTTGCTCCTATGCCAGGGGAGTAGTGAGGCATCCCATTTCCCAACTGCTTGCTCATTCTCAGGGAGCATTTTCTCCCAAACACTAAAGCCTATGTGGAAATCAGAAGTCAGGACTGTGATCTTTCCAAGGAAACAGCTTTAAAAACCTCTAGCTATGCCTGCAATGCAGCAGATGTGTGGGCTGCTGCCAAGCTCCGGCTAGCTCTCAAAAAATGCTGACATGAAGGCTGAGACTCTGCAAGCACCAAAGTAATGTTCACACAGAGCCGGCAGGTCCAGGCGCTGCGTTCCCAGGCATGCCCTCCCAGTGCAGCTTTCCACGCCTGCACCTCCTCGTAGCTTCAAAAGGTCTTGCTTTTTGTGTCTCTCTCCTGACTCTGCCTCAAGTCCAAGCTCCAAGGGGGCAGGTCTGTGTGCTCCTTTCACAGCGATCCCAGAGTCTGGCACACAGTAGGAACTCTACAATGACTTGCTGGATGAGTAAATAAAATGAGTAACCTTGAAGGAGCCTCCTAAAAGCTGAATCACTTCCTGAACCTGGCAGATAGCTTTCTTTCCCTAAAGGAAGATGGCTGATCAAGAATAGCCGACTTAGCTTCTGCCTAGGAGAGAAAAGCCAAATGTGCCCTGGAGGCCGAGGACATGCTCCTTCTTTCCCTTTCCTTGAACTGCACAGAACCTCAGCCTGTGGTTCTCAGCACAGCCCTCAGGTGTATATGATGCCCTGTGCTGGTCTTTGTTTTCTAACTGGAAGTCCTTTGTCCTGAGGATAAATTTCAGCCACGATCTGAACTGCTCGCAGGGCTCAAGTTCAGCCGGTGAATGTGATGTTGGTTACCAGTTTCAAATCAGGGACTTTTCTCTCTTGAGCCTACTATTTGAATTTTAACTGAGTAATAAAAAGCAGAGATGATACCTGGATGATTGGGGCTCCCCCTCAGCTCCAGCTCTAGGTTTAGTGCAGAGCTGACCTCCACACCTATCATGACAGGCCTGGAGAGACTGTGGCTTCTCCTGCTTCCTGACCTCCCAGCCCCGCGGGCCAAGCCGCCCTGCTTGCCGAAGGTGACGATGTGTGATTCATGGCTGTCTGCGTGGGAGCAAGCAGGGCTTTTGCTGTAGTCTGCACATCTGCTATATCCCAAGAACAGCCCACATTTTATCAAGTCTCTCCCTTAGGAAGATCACAAACCACTTTATGCACAATCGTCTCTTCATCTGGCCCCGTCACTTGGGAAGTGAACACTACAGGGAGCCTCAGATAAAGAGGCTGCAATAACTCGAACTAAAATTCGACTGGTACATGGAGGGTTACTCTGTCCTCCTACAGAACATGCCATATGCTGTTCTGTAAGCACAAGTGACTGAATCCTCGAATTTATTCTTTATCTGAAAGATAGTTAAAATGAGTTGGCAAACACTTTCAGTTCCATATCATATTCAAGACTTCTTTTTTCAAATGGCTTTTTGGGTAATTAAGACTTTTTAAATATATAAAAAAGATCTTTAGTCTGTTTACTTATCAGCCAATCAAGGTAGATATATACCACAGAAGTGACTTTTATAATTATTAAACAGTGTGTTTAATCTCCAGCACAGATAGATCAATATTTTAGTCAGGGGCAGGTGCATGATGCTAGCAGCCCTTCCCACAATGCACAGACATGCACTCAAACACATACACACATATACGAACATATATGCACACACACACACACTTTTATTTCTGAGAACTGCTGTAAGCTCTCTTTTATGCTACAGCCTATAGAATATATAAAGGTAAGAATTAAAGTCCTTTCTAGTTTAATAATGAGTTAAAAGAAAAGAACTAGAGTTTTGCTTTTGCTCAAACCCCAGCCTCTATTTGTTCATCTTATGTGGGTTTTGAAAGACCCCACTTCCCAAAGACTTAGTTATGTAATCTCATTCTCTGTGAGCCACCTGCAAGAACCTCGCCATGGGGACTCAAAGACTTGTGAGAAGTGTCAAATGTGTTTTACAAGGAAAACTCTTTTTCACCCTTTTGAGGCTATCAAAGGTAGAAAGGAGTGCTTTTCTGTGTCGTTTTAATGTATGAACCTGGGGATAAATCCCTTAGCCAAATAAGGGAGTTTGTCTGACTTGATTTCTGTGCATGCTTGAACCCATCCACCTGCTGTCAAATACAAATGGGTAACTTGGGAAATGTTTTTCTGTTCATCAGACTCCAACCTGATTCCTGAAAAAAAATAAATATTCTAAGGAAAAATTTGGGGAAATGTCTGCAGAACTCCCTTTCTAAATAGAGAACAAAAGACAGCAGGAACAAGGAACCTAAATGATAAAATTGTGGCTTTATAGCAAGTTATTCACAACTGAGTAACAAAAGTTACCCCCAGTGAAATGGGGGGTAACTTTAGAAAAGTGGATGATTTCACTGATCCTCTAAACTCAAATTACATGAAGATATTCATGTGCTTTGTCTAGCCACCTGGATTAACTTTTGGATTCTGTAAAATTTATTTTTCTTCACTCCTAAAACACCACTTATTTGTCTTGTTTATATCTTTAAAGGGAAAAAGAGACTAACACAAATATAAACTACTAAAGACAGAACATAACATCACATCCCGTAAATAGGAATGGTTCAGGAAATAGGAAATAGGAAAAGAATATTTCACATCTAACTTTTTTCTCTAAGAGAAACAAAAACAATAAAAATTTGAAGATATTTTTCCTTAAAATCTGCCAAATAATTTGTATTCTCAGAATTATCCAAATGGTTGTATATTCTCATAAATATCAAACACGTCAGGAAAAACCAGAACCACTAGCCTATTAGTAATGGTATGTTAAACAGTAAAGGAGAGAAAACTGAGGAGAGAATTTTTCTAAAAATGTCAGTGTAAGAGGAGTGAAAAACTCAAAATGGGCTGTCAATCTTAGAGCAAGATTCTTGAAATAATAATTTAGCAACCCTGATCTCTAGAGCTTTGTCTTTTATGCTAAGCGTATTATATCTATTTTCATTTAATCTTTCTTGTTCATAGTTTTAAGATAAATTTTGTGATATAACTACTGAATTAGACAAATGACACTTGTTTGATTAATGTCTCTTCTAAGCAAGGAATCCATGACCTCTGAATGTTCCTGGCAGGCATCATTTAGGAGGCACTGAAATTTGGGCGAGGATGGAGGAGAGACTAAACAAAGGCTTGGCTTCACCATGGTGACATGCCTTTCCTATTTGCAGATAATTAGTGTGAAATAATTTTTCAAATATACGGGCACCACAATAAAAAGAGGGGGAAAGGTACAGGGTCAACTCAGAGCATATTTTATTTCAAAAATAAAATACATTTGAAATAAGTTCCCCAAGACTTGTAAACAGCTTTCACTCACCTGTATGGCAATTACTTTTTTGCATTTATTTACCATATTTTTATTACTATGTGACCCATTTTTAACCAATTTAGATTGTTGCTGGGAAAGGTTGACCTATTAATTCAAATATAATCTCCCTAATGTAACACAGCTGACCCTCAAACAACACAGGCTTGCACTATGCAGGTCCACTTATACACATTTTTTTTTCAATAAATACACAGTTGGCTCTTGGCGTTCCTGAGTTTTACATCAGCAGACTCAACTGACCACAGATCGAAACAACATTTTTGAGCTGCAGTTGGGAATTCATGAGTGTGGGAGACTGACTGTATGCATTGCTCTATGCCATTTTATAAAAGGGACCTTAGCACCCATGGGTTTTGGTTTCCACTGGAAGTTCTAGAACCAGTACCCCTTGAATATTGAGGTGATGATTAAAATTTGGGGGGACTCAAAAGTTGTACATGGATTTTCAACTGTATAGAGGGGTGGTTCCTGTAGGCCCAATTTTGTTCAAGGGTCAACTGTATTTTTGGTCACTAGCTAATTTGAATGGTTATTGTTAAGACTGTAGTTGTAACTAACCTCTTCTTACCTGTTATCAATGTATTTAGCTACAAGTTACAAAGTACTGAACTACAATATCTTAATAAAATTAGGTGTTGATTTTCTCACACACACACACACACACACACACACACACACACACACATAAAAATGAAAAGGCAGCCCTGACCAGTGTGGCTCAGTTTGTTGGATCTTGTTCTGCAAGACAAGAGGTTGCTGGTTTGATCTGGTCAGGATACATGTCTGGGTTGCAGGTTTGGTCCCCGGTCACATACTAGAGGCAATTGATGTTTCTCTCTCACATCAGTGTTTCTCTCCCTCTCCTTCTCCCTCCCTTCCCCCCTCTCTAAAATTAAGTCAATAAAATCTTTTTTGAAAAGGGAAAGGGTACGCCCTGGCTGGTGTAGCTCAGTAGATTGAGCATGGGCCTATGAACCAAAGGGTCCCCAGTTTGATTCCCAGTCAGGGCACATGCCTGGGTTGCAGGCCAGGTCCCTCCCCAGTAGGGGGCGCTCGAGAGGCAAACTCTCACTGATGTTTCTTTCCCTTTATTTCTCTTTCCCTTCCACTCTCTCTAAAAAATAAATAAATAAAATCTTTTTTTAAAAAAGTGAAAAGGCAGCCTGTTTCTCGTGTGTGCTCAACAGCAACTTGATGTCAGGCCAGACATTTCCGCCTTTCCTCTTATAGTCACAAGATGGCTGCACAGCTCCAGGCACTGCATCTGCATTCAAAACAGGAAAAGAGGTAAAAAGTGGTGTAAACCAGGTCTGTTCTTTTTTAAAAGAGAGGGAAAATCCTGTCCAGAAACAATCTTAACAAACTTCTTTTTAGATTCCTTTGGCAGAACTGAGTCTCTTGGCCACCCTTTATGCTGTGGAGACTGGGAAAGCAGGGAAATGCATATTGCGATTGGCTTTGAGTGATTACAACTTTTATCAGACCCAGGATGGCAAAACACGCTGCCATTCTGAATGAATACAATGTCATTCGGTTAGAAAGGAAGGAGAGTGGATGTTAAGTGGGCGTTAACACTCTCTGTCCTACATCCATAAATATAGATTGATGGTTCTCTTGCTTACTGACAAATATGCAACCTGGTATGTGGGCCTCCACCTTCAGACCCAAAGTGTTTGTCACATAGATAATAGTCAAGCATGTCATCTTGATACGGAAAGAAACATATTTCTTACTCATTTCCATAATATCTATGGTCAGAACTGATGTCACACAACAGCATGACTTAACTGAAGTACAAATAAAATCCTTTTATTTTGCTACCATCATTTGAAAAGGACCTCATGGGACCTCTCTTTGTCTTCAGGCTCCAGCTTCTCCACATTTGCTGTCTCAGGCAATGAGGAGCAGTTTGTTTGGGGTGATCTAAGGTACCCAAAGGTTAATAATTGAGTTGATGGAGCTTAATGAAACGTTCCCAGACTTTGGCATAAGACAGACCTAGGCTGGCATCCAAGCTTCTTCTCTTACTTGCTGCTTGATCTTTGATAGGTTTCTTACCCTCTTTGTACCTCATTTTCTTCATCTGCACATGAGCACAAGCATTTCTAACACACAAGCAGCCATTAGGATGGAAAAAGCTATGTGGATGAATGCTGGACACATCTTGGTGTGCCACTCTTGTTCTTTCTTAAAACTGTAGCCTCTCAAGTCATCCAACCAGTAGTAAGGAGCCCACTTAGGATTTCAGTATTGATCTTAAATCTTGCCCTTAAGTATGTGAAGGAAACCTTTTATTGCCTACATTACAAAAGCTCTTTTATTTTACAGAGACAAAGAATTGATTCAAAACCTTCCACAATCCTAGAAATTAGGAAACAGACTTGACAGTTGGTAGAAGTTGGTCTGGAGGGCTATGAAAACAGATACCCAAGTTGCTGGGGGTGAGGGAGAGAACTGAGTTACTGGAAGGGAGAAGGTGGGCATGTCCTGATGTTGTAGTCATCTTTCAAGGCTTTGCTGGTATCTTCAATTTTCATTAAAGTAGTCAATCTCTCCCTTTTACAACCTCTTTGTTCTCTGAGTTTATTGTATATCCAAACTAATTGATCAGATTTACAATTATTTCATGTATGTTGTCTGCTTTCTCAACTATAAAGATAGAAAAATAATTTTTTTCAGTAAATTTATGTGGGGATTAAATGAGATCATGAAAGGAAAAGTGCCTAGCATAATATTGGACTCATTTTCGGTCATTCAAATACACCAAAGTGCGTGGTGTGTGTGTGTTTCCTCACTACCTACACATTAGAACTTTACAAAGTAATTTTCATCATTGCTTGAATAATTTGGTGATTTCTATAAATTTCTAAGTTTCTCCATTATATTAATTATAGTGTTTTGGAAATCTTCCCGTGGGGTATAAAGCACTAACAGATGATCCACCTTTACTGAACAAACAATTCCAAACCATTACACTTATATTAAAAACCTGTTTTCATTTATTTTTCAAATGCATCTACAATAAAAACTGCTAAAGTTAAATCAATGGAAAATAGATTTGATGTGACTTTAGTCTAGAAACATTCCCTAGAAGCAGCAAGAGCCCCTTCTCTACAAAAAAGTTTTGGCAAAGAGCCTTGCCGGGCAGAACTGATTATCGTATTTAAAAACTAATACCCGGCATGCACCAGTAATTCCTCCCCAAACATTCATTTTATGATGGGTAGTCACAGCCTTAATGGCAAGTTAAAACTATATTTGAGAGATTGTTTTTGAAAATTGAAGACACATTAGGTATGAATCTCATTTATGTAGAACCAGAAAGAGCAGCTATACCACTTACATAGCATAGAACAAAATCCTTGTCATAAATAAAGTAAGAAGTCAGACATCAAGTTTTAGAGCTAAATTGATTATGCTGATTTGGACATCTTTTCTTTCTTGTTCTGAAAAAGTAATAAAGTTTTAATTGCTATCTGTACAAATTAAGAGTCCTTGGGAGAATGTTGGCAAGCAAATAATAAATGACTCAAACCCACGTATAAAATGAAAGCATGCTAAAATAGTATGATAGATGGTACATACAGATAAGCACACTGGGACTTTCCCTGCAGAAGAACACGAAAAAAACATTCCTTTTAACATTGCCATTTTCTTCCTGTAGCAAGGGAAAAGGCAGTGAGTGTTAGCAAACAAAAATTGCTTTTCACTTTGCCAGCTAGATAAATACAATGAAATTTCAATGAAAATAACGGGAAGATGTACATGATTGATGGTTGATTTATAAAAATTTCAAAGATATGGGTACAGTTTGTCATAAAAATGATGTCGAAATCTTTGTGGTGTTGTCAGAAAAAAATTATGCAAAGAAAAAAATTGCCAGTTTCCTCCTCCAGCTCTTGTCCTCGCCTGTTCTAGAATCTGTTTGGTTTTTGGGGAAAAGAGGTAGGAGTATTTTTACTTCTAAATCTTTATTTTGTTAATCACTAACCTGTGTGGCAGCCATGTTTCAGTGGGGGTTCTCATGAAGAGAATGGGACTATGTCTGTCCCTCCTGGTGTCAGGAGAGGACCGCAGGAGAAGCTGTATATGGAAGTCCTTTGTAAACTTCAAAATGCCCCCTAAGAATTCATTTTCCTGATTGACTAAATGCTAATTTAGATACATTTAAATACTGTTTGTTGGAAAGAAAATGAGATTCTAAACTCTGACTCAAAGGGAAATTAGATATCTTTAAAAGTGAGGATAGAAGATAAGAAAAACCAGAATGCACTATTACTAAAATTTATAGATCAGACCTACACTCAGTCCTTATCTTTTATAACAACAGCAAGTAACATTTTTTCCAGAGATCTGAAGAGCACACACTTTGTCCTAATCTTCTCCGAATGCCCAGCCTTTAAAACGTAGGAGGTCTACAGTAGGAGATTCGAACACACATCCAGTGAATGAATGAATGTTTACTAATGAACTAGGTCTGTGCAGACTCGGTTTTTGTTTCTGGTTTGTTCTTGTTTATGTTTTTTTATTTGCTATAGATTACTTAATCCTTGCACTAAGCATATGAAATACACTTGATCTTCAGTTTTTGATAAGAAAATTGAAACTTGCAAGCCGAGGGAACTATGATAAGCATTTCACATAATTATATCATTTAACCTTCACTGCAGTCCTATTGGGTGAGCTCTGTTACTCCCATTTAAAGATAAGAAAACTGACACAGAAAGAAGTAAAATTACTTGACCAACAAAGGGGCCCCACTAGGCAGGATTCTAATCCTGGAAGTCTGACCCCAGAGACCTTGCTCTTAATGTTAGTATTATTCTGCCTTCCCTGCTGAGAAAAGAGTAACAATATATGATACAGACTAGATTTTGTATCCAACTCTGCTTGATGCCAAGGCCTGACCTCTTTCCATTCCTTCTTTCAAAAAGTTGCCAAAACAGAAAATTGAGGCATGAAAGTATTGGGGAAGTCTTGGTAGGAAAAACCGAAGCTGAAAAACTCTTTTGCGGTCAGTTCTGCCAAAGGTAGTAAGGAACCAAAGCAGAAGAGACTGAACTGATCTGAAGGAAGCTTAGCAGACTCGGGAAACAGCCTGAATTTCATCACAGTGAACTCTCTAATGCAACTTACCTAGGACTCAGTTACTTGAATGAGAGTCAAGTGAAAGGGTGAAGCAAATCCTATTCAACTTGACTTTTATGTCAATGTTAAGGTAGATGTATGAAGTTAGAAAATACCACTGTTAGAGAGAGTGGCAGTACAGTATTCAGAAAGTGCATCCACCATGTCTGGTTTGGTGGGAAGGAGCGTGTGATGTTCAATCCCGTGTTACTTGAAGGCTCTTCTGAAAATCAACTGTAATCTTCAATTGGACCATAGTGACAGCTTCTCATATTTTTTAAATCAATACAGACTGCTCTAGAGTAAAGATCATTAAAAATTCATTTTGTTTTCAAATCAGATATCAGACACAAGGTCCTTTTTAAAGAACCAAAGAATTGTGACAATGAAAGTGACTTCAGAAACACATTTAATCCAAACCTGTGTCTTTAAGCCCTATTTCCTCTCAATGTCTTTGAACTGGTTCAACCATGAGCCCCTTCAATCAACTAGAATCTATGGAATACATACTGTATAACAATAACATTTATCAAACCAGCCTATATATTATGTGCAGTGCTAAATTTAACTTGGATTATCTCATTTAAGCCACATAATCACCCTTCGGAAGGGTGCTCTTATTATTATTTCACAGATAAAGAGACTGGAACATAAAGATGTTGAGAGACTATTTAAGAGCACAGAGGTCATACATAAGCAGTCAGAACTGGGCACCTGTAATTCCAGAGCCCACAAAGCTAATCCCCAAGCCATAGAGGATCTGTACCTGGTGCTACATTAATTTGTAAAATTTTGTTATTTGGAAACAATATTAAATTTATAGAAAAGTTAAAAGAACAAAAATAATTAAAAAATAATAATACAAAGAACACCATTACATCCTTTACATGATTCATCTATTAAAATTTTACCCAATTACTTTGTCTTCTGCATGATGGATAGATGATACATAGATAGATAGATAGATAGATAGATAGATAGATAGATAGATAGATAGATGATAGATAGATAGATGATAGATGATAGATAGATAGATGATAGAATGAATAGGTAGGTAGGTAAGTAGGTAGGGAAATTAGGTAAGTAGATAAATAAATAGGTGGCCATGGAAGGATGGATGGATATAAATTTATAGATATAGATAGAGACACAGGTAATGTATATAATATATATATATATATATAAAATTTACTCTGAATCCTTAGAGAGTGAGCAACATATGTTAGGGCCCAGTATCTCTATACACCTCAGTATTTAATTCTAAAGAATAAGATATTTTCTAACATAAACTATGATAATCAACCTCACTAAAATTAATGTTGATATGATACCTTTTTCTAATTCACTGTCTGTACTACAATTTTGTCAACTGGCCCAATAATGTCCGTCATAATATTTTTTCCTCCAGTGCAAGATGCAGTCTAGAGTCAGATAATGCATTTTATTATTACATCTCTTTAGTTTATTTTAATTTAAAGTATTTCTATACCCTTTCTTTGTCTTTTTTAAAAAAGACAAAGACACTGATAAGTTGGAAGAAAATAGTCTTTTTTTCCCATTGGGATAGGCTTCATCTTGGGTTTGTTTGGTATTTCCTCATAATTAAATTCAGTGTATGACTTCAGGCTGGAATAAAACATAAGTGATGCTGCATCCTCCTTAATCTAGAAGCATATGATGTCCATCTGCCCCTCACTGGTGATGTTAATTTCGATCACCCAAAGTTTGTCTGCTTTCACCATTATATAGTTACAATGATATAGTTACTATCATATGGAAACTAAATTGTGTATAACTATACATATATGACTTTATGGGGGGGACCTCCAAAATATGGAATTATCTTATTGAAGTGTGCCCTTATAGTACTGGCTTCCCCCACTAGGTAAGTGTTCTAGGAACCCATTTGGGGTAGTAATATACCATCTGGTGTTATTGTGAGAGGTTGCATCCGACTTCAGGAAATTTTTTTGAAGACTCTTCAGTGCTTTTGTCCATTTCATGATGGCACCTCCCCACACTGTGCTAAGTGTTCAGCAGTTTTTAACCAAAAACAACATGACACAAAATGCTCTACCCACCCTATTTACCCAATCTCACCCAGACTGACTTTTTTTATTTCTCCAGAGGAAAAAAGTCCTCAGAGGGAGACAGTTTGCTGATGTGGAAGAGGTGAAACAAAAAACAGCAGAAGCACTGAAAGGCATCAAAACTGATAAGTTCACCTGGCTGGTGTAGCTCAGTGGATTGAGCGTGGGCTGAGAACCAAAGGGTTGCTGGTTTGATTCCCAGTCAGGGCACATGCCTGAGTTGCAGGCCTGGTTCCCAGTGGGGGCCCCTTGAGAGGCAACCACACATTGATGTTTCTCTACCTCTCTTTCTCCCTCCCTTCCCCTCTCTCTAAAAATAAATATATAAATAAATCTTTAAAAATAAAAAAAAACCCAAACTGCTAAGTTCAAAAACTATTTTGAGCAGTGGGAAAAACATCTGCTCATCTGCAAATAGGCATATTGCATCAAATGGAGAGTACTTTAAAGGTGATTGAAGTTTAAACATGTAAAAATACAAAATTTTTTATATATAAAATCTGTTTTAAGGGGGTCCCCCATATAATATTTCTATCATATATGTGTACCCCATATTTGACATATAGCTTTAATATAGTTACTGTTGTATTGGTATTGCTTTTCCTCTTACAACTATAAACAGCCCATAGGGAGACCCTCTAACAGCATGCAAATAACTTGCTCTTCATCAAAATTTTCCTGTGGGTCAATGATTTTTCACTGATCCAATCTTAGATAATGCCTCCAAAATGTGGATTTTCTAACTTTGACACTTTCTCCATATTTACCAATAGGTACTTGGGATTTACTGTAAGCAAGATTCTTCCCTCCCTGCCCTGCATTTATTTATTTGTCTCTATTTTTGACATGATTTATTATTAATTTTCAATACTTTATTACTGTGCTTAATTAATTTTTGATGCTCAGATTGTCTTAGATGTGGCCAATAGAGGCCTCTTAGAGCTGTTCTTATGTCTTTGTATTATTGATGGGGGACTCAAAGGTTGGAAAGTTTTGGTTTCAAGTAATGGCTAGTAAGCTTAGCAATCAATGTATGTAAAAAGCTATTGTTTCAGGAACTGAAGGTATGATCCACCCTGACTCCAGGACAGCATAAGCAGTACTTCTACCTTTGTGCCGCAGGAGGACTGCAGACAGTCAAGGGGGAATCTGAGCCACTGTGCTCCGGGGTGAGAGGCTCTCCACCCAGGACACAGGTGCAAGAATGCTGCAGCTTTCACCTGATTAACTTTTCCCCTAATTCTGAACCCCTTACCTATGCTTTTATTCCCCTTATAAAAAGGGTCAGTTTAAAATGGAATTTAAGACAGTCTGTTAGGGTACAAACGCCATCTTCTCAGATCACCAGCCATCTGAATAAAGCGCCCATAAAGATTCAATCCCTGTCTCGGCTTATTGGGTCTGGTAGGTGACAGGCAGCACCAGTGCCTGCTTTTCTGGTTTCATTATGATTTTTTTGTGCATTTTCTTGCTTTGTGGCATAATAAAATGTCCTTAGCTCATCTTGTATTTATTTACTCTGCCTCAACTCTGAAATCAGCCATTTCCTCAAGGAATCCTAATTCCTTTTCACAGAAAATAGTATTAGAGACCAATATGCTACTGCGATAAGCTTTACTTTTAATCTTTTATCATACCTTAATGTATAATTTTTTAAAATTTTAGAGCTCTCAGGAGTCCTATTAGTCCATAAACTCTTTCTTGTGTGTGTGGAATGTTAGTGGGGTCTTGAAGGAGCTATAGGAAGGTAATGGAAGGGGAAGTATGGAAATGGGGAAGTAATAAAGAGTTTTCTGGATCCCATTCCTAAAATTTTCAACTGGGAAATCCTCAACCATGAACATCAAGAAATTGTTTTTTAGAACTCTTAAGCTCTACGCATTACAAAGAAATTTCATCTCATGGGCTTTTGCTCTATAATTTGTATTACCATTCTCAAAGTGTGATTAGTAGAAAATACTTCTATAAGATCTTTTTTTTAAAAAAAGGCACTGTGGTCAAATAAGTTTAGTCAATGACTCTTAAAAACTCCCTACATCAATTAACAGCACACATCAGCAAGTAAAACATTCTGTTCTGTCCAGTATAAGAGACAACTGGCTGACTTTAACCCAATAATGCCACCTTTCCTTGAACCCTCCAGTAACACCCATTATCTTGATTCCGAGCACTATTTGAAATGCAAATTTGTATATTTGAAGTGGATATTGAGTTGCCTTCAGGACTGTCCTCTTCTGTCCCTGTCTCCTCCCATAGCCCCCTGAGCTTCCTTCTATTACAGCTCTTAGGAAATTACTTTTCAACCAGTTATTTGCTTATCAGACAGCTCCTTTTGAAATAAAGGTCCTAAAGGACAGAAATTTGTTGTCCTCAAAATTCACGTTTCTGCTATAGTATCTGGAACTTAACAGGCTTTCAGAAAAAATCTTGTTTAATTGAAAGCTCGGAATTGCCTGAGTATCAAATTCACTTGAATTCTTATTTTAGCTCAGAAGTTGCTCTTCCCTCATCTCTATCACCATCCAATGAATTGTGTTTAAATTAATTTCATCCTGAACTGTAACAATTACTCTCCTTCATCCTTTAGGAATTGTTGCCCAGTTAGTTGAAAAAGAAGGCAAGAAGCACCAGTGACTATTGAGAGCTCGTTTAAGCACTTTCAGCACTGAAGTTTTAAGTGCTGGGTGGCCTCCTCCTCCAGGAAGCCCATGACTCAACTGAATCTCATATGCAGAGCAGTTTGTGCATTTCTTCCAAGTCCTTTCACACTCTTCAAGGTGCTGATGTTTCAGTGGTGAATAAGACCCACAAAAATCCCTTCTCTCATGGAGCTAATATTCTAGTGGATGAAAACAAGTGAAAAAGAAGTAATCAAATAAATAAGCAAGAAAATTGCCTAAAGCCCTAAGCATTGGAAGACAGTTAAACAATGTTATGTGATAGAGGGTCAAGCAAGTGAGACTAAAATTTAAAAGGCAAGAAGCATTCAAACTTAGGACACTTCAGAGCCTGAGAATCTTAGAAGAAGGAAGAGCAAGTGCAAAGGCCTTGAGGCAGAAAGAAGCTAGGAAGATCGAGCACCAGAATTGGCCCCATGACAATCAAGCATAGGTGACATATTTTAACAGTGTGCAACCAAGAGGGGGCCCCCCAAATAGGGATTTGTAATGGAGTCCAGAACTCAGGGTGTTCAGGAAATATTAGAGAAAAATATATCTATGATATGTCCTCCCACTCACCAGTCTGAACCGGGGGATGGGACACATGGAGCAGGGCCATGGAGAGTTGTTTTGCATAGCAACAACTTTGCAGTTAATGTCTGGCATGGTCATTTAACACATCTATAACCTTTAACTGGTTTCATGGATATGTTAAATAGCTGTGGTCATGCTTTGAGCCAGGGGGATGGAAGTGACTTCCACCCAAGGTGTAACTAGGAGGCAACTCCCCCTGGTTACAGCACCTGCGTAAGAGCTTGGAGATGATTGGCTCCATGACATGGGGCCACGCCTGTCCAGACTCACTATGGCAGCCCAGTAAAGCTGGAAGAATATAGGAATGCTGGCAGGTGTAACTGATTGTAGGAGTCGGAAACGGGGCTGCAAAGGAAGGTTGACAAGGGGATTTAAACCCAGACTCAGCAGCCATGTGAGGGGAGAACCATGCAGTTTTGGCAGAATGGGAACCCCCACAGCTTTGGCGAGAGTGAGGACCATGTGGCTTTGGGGTGCTCCATTTTGCCACGTGGCTTAAGAAGCAGGAGAGACTTTGCCTGGAAGAAAAAAGGTGAAAGGACTCTTGCTGGTGGGCATTTGAAGGTGCCACATGGCTTTGGATTAACTGGAGATTGTGGCAGTGACACAGCTGATTGTCCCAGGAGCCTGACTCATGGGCTTCTATATCTTTTCCTGAGATACGGTACCAAGATTAGGGCAGAGGAAGAAGGAAAAACTGTGTGGCTGTGGGTATCCTAAAAGACTTTAATATTTTAATGAAGACATTAGGTTACTACTTTAAGTCTGTATAGGTTTAAATAAACATTTCCTTTCCTTTTCACAAATCTCTGGCATTGAGAGACATCCTTCCTCTGGCGGTGGGCATAGCAAACCTACTGGGGGGTCCTTTCGGTAATAGTATATGGTGCCCCCCTTTGGCTCTGTTCTGTAACAATATGACATTCTATTGCTGCAGCATGAGACTACTCTTAGCATTGGCTTCTGAGGGAGGAGTAGGAGGATGGAGTAAATGATGAAGAAAGGTCTGAGAGTGTGAACAGCAATAAATAAAGGAGGCAAGGTTTTAAAGTTTAATGATTGATGATAATATACAAAACCTAAGTGAGCAACACAGTGGGAAAATCGTGTCCCTGCTTTCACCTTAAGTCTCCTTGCTTCCTCTCACTTTGTTTCTTTGTCTTCTGCTATCAGCCTTTGGTACTTGTCTCCCCAGCCTGTCAGCTGATCTCTCTTTTCTATTTTTGCTCTCCCTCTTCTCCCTCTTCTCCCTTTGTCTTTGCTTACTCTTCTGTGTGTCATATCTTCCCCTTCTGATTGCCTTTCTCATTTATATTCATGTATTTGACAAAACTTCACCAAATCACTTCTATAGCCAGTCACTGCTCCAAGTACCTGAAGAGGATGCTAAGATGAATTAGCTTTAGTGTTCCCTGCCCTCAAGGAACTTGTGGGCTTCTATGGGAGACCAATGAAAATGTTATTACAATGCAGCCTGCACTGTATAATATATATTTCTATATAATATATATTATAAAACTGTATATTTTGTATATAATCATATATATATGGAGAGAGAGTTCTTCACTGCCATACCCCTTCCTCTCTGCCTTAAGCAATTACAATATAGCAAGAGTCTCATGACATTCTTGCTTTTGGTTCTCTGCTCTAAAAATTATTTTACATGCTGCCTTAAAATAACCTCCCTGAAACACTGTTTTGTGAATTTTGGAATTAGACAGAAATGGGTTCAAGGTATGCCCCCCAAAATAAAAACTAAATGCAATGTGGAATCCTGAATAAGATCCTGGAACAGAAAAAGGACATCAGTGAAGAAACTCATAAAAGTCAAAGAGGTCCACAAATTAGTTAATAATTCTGTACCAGTGTTAATTTCCTAGTGCATCACTGTATTATGGTAATATAAAATGTTAACATTACAAGAAGCCACATGAGAGGTCTGTGGGAACTCTCTGTATGATATCGCAACTTTCTTATAAGTCCAATATTTATTTAAAATATTCATTAATATCAGTTAACTAACACTAGTTAGTATTAGGGGTTTTTAAGAATAATACATACGCATCATTCAAAATGTTCAGGGACAGGAAAAGAAATACAGTACTTCTAGAAACATTGTTCCTAATAGCAAAAAAAAAAAAGCCCCATAAAACAAGCCAAATGTCAAACAGAAAAATGTCAACCAAAAAATATCCATGCAATTGAATTCAGTCTGATGGGAGAACTGCAACTATACCCATCAATGTAGATGGATCTTGTAGACATATGCGGAACAAAAGAAGCAAACCACAGCAAAATATAAGTGATTTGAGACCATTTGTCCAAAGTCTGAGAGCCCACCAAAGTAAGTAAAATACTGCTCACAGACACGTGCATGGGCGGGTGGCACACACACAGGGAACAGCAGGGGGAGGATGGTCACAAAAGTCAGGGCGGGCTACCTGGGGGGAAGAAAGGCAGGACCAGCAGCAACCAGGAAGGAGCTCTGCTCTTGGCCTGACAGTGCTCACATGCCTTTGTCTCATTGTAATTCTTAACTTGTACATATGCATTTTATTATCCTTCTGAATGAACATTTGCCTAACAGTGTTAAGTAAATACATAAGTTATGTATCATTCAAAACTAAATGTATGTTCTAACACTAGCAAGCTGTGCTATGCTGGGCAAGTTCCTTTTCTTGCTTATTTGTTATCGCATTGATTGTCAAGAGAATTAAATGAAATGATGTGTAAACCATTTAACGTGAGCTTGGCCAATAGCAAACACTCAGTAAATGTTAGTTTACAAATAAAATATGTGCATAACTATATATATTTTTAATATATAACAAAATAACAAAAATAATAATAATAAAGGAGCATGATCTCCTCAAGCCAGATGTAAATCATTTTATTATCATTATTATTATGGCATTAAATTAATAATAGATAACACTTATTGGGCTTATACTATGTTTTGGGACCTGTGCTAATAATTCCTAGGGGACCCAGGACCCTGGGTGTTTAATATGTTACATGCTTCTACCCCAGGTGATTGCTAGATTGCATTTGGAGAAACCGAATTCTAGCAGCACTGTCCCATAAAAACATGATACAAGTATTTTAAAATGTCATTTTTATTATTATTCAAGTGTGGCAAAGCCAACAGATCAGGAAATGACTGCCATTGTCCAAATAGTTTGTTATATTCACAGACCCCAAGAAGAGGTCTGTGAAGAGGGGGCATAGTGTAGGGGCAACACAGGAATATATTGAGGTCACTCAGGAGGAAGGAGACAAGTGTGGGAGTGGGGACAAGTGGGCAAGAGCCTTTATTGTAGTTTCCATGGGAAGAAATGAGTGAGGCAGGGCAAGCAGGCTTAGAATTGGCAACCATAAATACTTTCAGCAAGCTCTGGGGCAGGGTCTGTCCCTCGTCTGGCCCTGGGATGATTACAGCAGGTGCACAGTGGCCTGAAGTGTAAGAACCCACTAAAGTATGTAGTTGGGGATAGGAACTCTACATTGGTTGTTTTGCATATAAAGGGTGTTCTCATATGCAAGTCCTTTACTCTATCTAGAAATTGGCTGCTCCTGAAAGTTTCGAAGTAGTCCCTTCAGCAAGGCCCCAAGGTGCCAGAGCACCAAAGACAGAAACTAGAAAATGTGGCTATTGAAGCAAGCCACAGATGCAATTTTACATTTGCTAGTGGCCATTTTTAAGTAAAAAATAAAATAAAATAAATATGAAATGAATTCTGAAAATCTTAGACCAATTTCAACATGTGATTGATATAAAATTATTGAGATATTTAGTTTTTAATACTAAATCTTTAAAATCCAGTATATATTTTGCACTTAAAGTATGTGCCGATTTTAACTAGCCGTGTTTCAATGCTCAATAGCCATAGCTAGTGGCTACTCTGTTGGACAGCACAGAACTAGGCAGCCATAAAAAAAATTCATTGAGGTTGATGAAGACTTGAGAGAAATCTCTGAGCATCTGTTTGGTAGTGGCAGCCATGTGGCTCATTAAAGTAATCTCTATCCTCTCACCCCCCGACCCCACCTCAGCATATTATCAACACTGCACTTGTCTTTGGCTAGCCCATCCCCCTGTCCTGCCCCTCATTACCATGTCCCCATCATTGCTGTCATCTCCTCATTGCCTGTCTCTGCCTATTAGTGGTCACTCCTGGGTTAGACAAAGGAAAGAGGCTACTATGGCGTTTCTCAGGTTACTATCATAGAAATCGCTGCTCCTGGGAAGAGACTGGGAGTGATCTTGAGGGAGAGAGGGATGCCAGAGAAACTACCTGAACAGGATTAGGGGCCCCACCCCTCAGAAAATAATTAGGGCACTGTATAAACTGCTATAAGCACAGACAATAGTTATCCAACAGTAAAACTTCTTGGTGATTTGGGTATTAAGAAATAAAACATTTTTGTTGCTTCTGTTATTGCCATTGATATGTCAGCTAAGGGTCACAATGGAAGAACTAACAATAACAAGTTATATTAAAGAGTAAAGATTTTAAAGAACAAGCAAATACCTTGCAAGTCTTTAAAAATAACTTCTTGTCATGTCTGCTTTTTCTTTGGATGAGATACTTTTACATCTGATTATTTGGAAGTTTGACCAACTCTCTTAATGAAATTTAATACAAATCCAGTAATTTTAATGCCCAAATCAGCAAGGTTCATGTAGCCCTTCCCAAGCTAACACCACATGACAAGCTAGTTCCCCCAGACAGTGTTCCTTTGGTTCCGAGCTCACTCATCCTTGATCTCTATTTTTAAGGTGTTAATCTGGCACCCAGGAGAGTGAGAAATATGTAGCTTTGTCCTGAGCCAGGAATCCTATGAATATATCTCAGGCAAACAATCCACAGAGCTCAGCACACGCCCTGCGACCTGATAGATGCTCCTTTCTTCGCTGTGTTTCCTATAAATAGTGGTTGACAACTGAACTGTACAGAAAATGTCAGCTCCAGTGACATTTGCCAGGACTAAGAATTTAGGTCTGCTTTAATATCTTCTGGAAGTTTCCTAAAAGATTAATGAAAATATAGCTGTAATGAACGCTGTAACTTCGGCTAGCACGTTGCAACAAATTCTTGTTTACATTGTTATTTTCAGTTAAGTTACATTTTATAGTACCTCCAGTAAAATCTCTTGAACAGACAGAATGAAGTTGAAGTTTAAATGGTCCTGAAAAATACACATTGTTTTTATTTCTTATAAAGTAGTAGTTAAAACATACATGGGTTATATGAAATGCAATGCAACAATTACGGCTTAGTTCTCACAATTACTCCAGTGATAGAGAAGAACAGGATGCTTCCAAAGATTTCTCAGAACTGTTTCACATCCATGATTTCAAGTGAAATCACTAGTTTGTCTTCAAAACACTAGTTTGCATTGGTGGAATATCTGTCTGATGAAAGGCCGCAACCCAGTACAAAGTAATCATTAGGGAGACATTATTATTATTTTGCTAATTAGTCAAAAATCATTGGATTTCCTGTGGCTTCTTCCTGCTGAGCAATCATTTGATCTTGCTTATGTTGACAAACACACACGTCACCAATTCTGCCTCATTTATCATTTGACAGGGACAATGTTTGCTCCTTCATGTGTGAAGAAAGGAAAACTAAGTGTAAGCAAACAGACAAGAGGAACCAGGCGATAACTCAAACTCATTTTGTAGCTTAAAAATAAACAAACAAACAAATAAATAAAATAATGCAATGCCTTGTTTTCTAACAAACTGGTTTTTGTGTGCTCTGGCAAGTGCTAACATAGATTGCACATCCTTTAAGAATGAACCACATCAGAAAGTGAGGGAAATTGGTGTACCACTTCACACTGAGGGAACAACTGATAACCTAACACAAGACGAAAAACCTTATTAAACAGTCAGAGATGAGTTGTTCTTTTTTCTGTTTGAATTAATAATATAGAACACATACATTTGGCTAGAAAAAGATAAAAAGGACCTTCTCCTTTCCTCTACTTGGTTATAACAGAAGAAAATGTTACATTCTGTGTAAGACAGACTTTCAAATTCAGTGTGACGATCATTTGAAATTCCAATCAGGCTGCTTAGACTCTGTTGCTAAAAAAAAGAAACAGAGAAAGAGAGAGAGAGAGTCAGGACTTAAAATAAAGTATCTAATAACTACTTGGGGAAACACAGTTGCTTCCACAGTAGAATGCATCATGTAGAGCCCAGCAAAATCGTGTGGTTTGAGCAGCTCTGACCAGGTGATAGGATCGAATGCTCGGCTCCCGAGTGGTTATTAATGCAGAAATCATCATCACCACAAAAATAAAGGAGTCGAGGGTTTCAAGGAAGAGGGCATCTGTATGTGGTTAAGGGGGCAGGTCAAGACAAGAGTACGGAGAGGGGGGAGCTGCTTCCATTCCAGGTTAGAATGAACTGGGCAGATCACCCACATTTTTACAGTAAAGAGATCACTTGGAAGCCTGTTCCCAAACAGCACCCCAGTTCTATGCTGTCTGTAATCTCAGGTGGATTAAACATTATTTTCTTCAACTGTGAAATGAAATAACATTGCTATTTCACTCAGATATTAAGATTTGACTTTAGGCAGACTCCCAAATTCTTTGAAATGCCAGTGCAGTAGCCCCTGTAAGAACACTGGGGGAAAAAAACGTACATAAAAGATTAATACTGTGATGTGGAAAATACAGATCAAGTAAAATTCCCTTTTGTTCATATGTTTATTTTTTAAGTATATGTTCAGTGATATTGATGTAATAAATTTACTGAAGTATCTGGTATCTTTTATTAGTCATTGCAACTCCACTTACATAATTTTTTTTCAATTTTTACTGAATTTTGCTTATGATTTTAGTTAATGAATATAATTTGCATTAGAGAAACAATAAAATTATTCATTAAAACACCTTTTCTCCTATTGAAAATTTTACAGCTTATCCTTTATATTTATTAAGTAAGAGGCATTCCAAATTTAATAGCTTAGCTTCTTTCTTGACTAGCATGTCAACAAATATTAGACTTTTCATCAAACAAGGAAAAATGATAAAATAAAAAATCATTCTAGTCCACAGATAATTTTCTTGGCAACTTTCAAGAGGTTAAATATGCTAGTGCCCTTTTATAGGAATTTATATAGAAATTTTTAAAGGTGAGACCACTTTCAAATCCATGTGCTATTGACATATAAGGAATCAAGGTGACCTGAATGTCATGCTCTAAATTAGAGAACAGTTATCAGCTCAACAGAAAAAAAGTTAAATTATGGTGCTGTATAAACTTTACTTAAAGTGCTTTCCTAAGCCATTTCAATAAACAAAAGTAATTTAATATAATAAAATACTAAGCAAAAGCAAAAAAGTATTCTTTTTTTTTCAGACAGTGATAAGTCCAGGAGACACTAAGTTCTTCAGGCACCATTTAATGCTAACTCAAATGTGTTTGCTTTTTGTTAAATGATAGAAGTGGGCTTACCACAAAATATTTGTCTGTATTTATTTCCACCCAAAAATTCTGCAAGAAAAGCCAAGTGCCAGGACCCACATCTCCCCAGGTAACTCTCCAGGACACATTTTTGTCTATCTCTTTTAACCCATGCTTTTAGAGATAAAAGTGCTCCCTTAAGAATAAGATGCCTTCTTCCAAATATTTGACAACTTTACAAAGAAAAAAATCTATATTTTATTCACTATTTACAAATAAAATATAATAAAATATTCTCATTTCAAATGAATGCAAGATATTAACACACAGAATATTCAAGGCTTAACTCAAATGATTAAAACTGTAGCTGTCTCATTAATATAGGATTTTAAGGTAATGGCACAATGGCTCATTGGTTCTTTGTGTGAATAATGCGATCAGATGAAGGGGGAGAGGAAGGAGAGGCTATGAGGCTATGGACTCACAAGAGCTTATTCTCATTGCTCACAAGGAAAATACATAGCATAATATATAAGCCCTTTTTTCCCCTGCCAATGATTTTGAAATTGTTGAAATACCCACTATTGGGCTAGGGTTTGTCAACAATGATAGCTACACGATGTGCCTGAAGGAAAAAACAATGTCTTTATTATTGATTTGGATCATTAATAATTGGTTGACCAAATTTCTTTTCCACTTGAAATTATAAGGGTTATATTTTTATTTTGATTAGAAGTGTTGTATGAGTCTTCAGGTATGATGAGGAAAGGGACACGCCCCCTCCCCCACCTGCTGTCTTACTTTATCTGTTTTCAGCAGATCATCTCACATTTGCCCAAACAGCATCGTCAGGAACTACACCAATTAAATCTCATCACAATCATTCTTTTGTCAGAAAGCATCCCATTTTCCAGATTGAGAAGTGAAATCACAGTGAAAAATGAGCATTTCAAACAAGAACTAAAAGTGGTTTTAAAAATCTAACTCCTGACTCATTTTTTCTCAAGTTTTGAGACCATTTCATATCTCTCTCAAGAGTGTTGAAAATCTACATACAGGCAATAGAGCCTTTAAACCATGTTATATGAACATTCACCTGTGTAGAAAAAAATCTTACCCCATTCATTTATAGTAATAATTTCATGCTTTGTCAACATGTCATTTATTATCAAAATTAGGGACAAATATCCAGATCATTTGTTCGACAACAGGCTATCACTGCATTGCAACATAAGGCTCTTCTTTTCTTCCTCTGTATTCCAAATCCTATAAAGTAGACCAAAAATAGACAAAAGAAATACACATGATATGCACACACAGCATAAACTATGTATTTAAAGAGGCAGAGTTTGTCACATAAAGGTAACCAGCGTTTTTCTAGAAAAACTGACTCAAAGAAAACCCAAATCAATCTTCAGAAGACAATGGAATGAAAAGAGCCACTACTGAATATGTCTCTGGAACTGCAGCTTGGGATATATGCTTAGGGTTAGGTGGTCAGCAGCCGAGCCGCCTGTAATCTGTGCATTCTGGAAAGCAGTAGCCTGCGAGGCTCTTCCTCCCCAGCTTAGACTCTGCCACTGCTTTGCCCTGCCTCCCTGTGTCCAACGTCAAAATCACACACAGGCAATAGAAAGAAAGCCCTCTGCTTCAGCAGTCATTGTGAGTAATGGCAATACACCAGGACGAAGGCGCAAGTACCAGAGAAAGAGTGCTACCTCCAATCACTGGCAATTATGGGAGAGACCCTCTGAATTCCACACTCAGTCCCGGGCTCTGGGAGGGAGCTGCAGTGGGGAACAGAGGCATTCTCAGGAAACCATTTTGTCTTAAGATTTCTGTAGCATGCATTTTTAGCCTCTTTTTCATGAGGACTGGAAAAATACTACTCACATTTGTTCCCTGTGAATGTCACAAATCTGTTCTCAGACTAAAGGATATCCTTTTCAAGAGAGGCTGCTAAAATCCCCAAACTGACAGTGTAATGTTTTTATTCCATTTAATTAAAAGCCTAAAACCCTAAAGGCATCCACAGTGTTCATTCTAAGAGTTATTTATCTAGATAAACTGTATATTAATGTAGGTGCGAGATGATCATTTTATCACATTTTATCAATTGCACGTAGCCACATACCTGCATACCACAGTCTATGCTTCCGGCAGATACTGTATTTGTTCAAAAACCAAAGGCAGCATTTTAATTTTTAGACCATGATTTTCAGAAATATGCACTATCACATCATATTTACACTACAGGTTATGTACCTAATTCTGCTGTGTAGAGGTATCGCTGGATAATAGTGAGATATTGAGTCCACCTAAGCCCAAACAGGCTTAGAATTGAGAAAAGATGGATCTGTGCTTAAAGTTCTTGATAAGGAACTAAATGTATTTCACAGTCTGTACGCATTCCTGAAGGCAGAGAATGCTTTGGCCTCCTCTGGCAGCGATGCAGCAGGTGTCCCGATCTGCATGCGATGCTGCAGTGCGCCGTAGCACTTGAATCAGTTCCAGAACTAGGGAGCATTTATGATTGGTCCAATTGATCACTGCAGTCACTTGATATTACATAAAAGGTTGGTGTTGAAGCATATGGATTGGATAATAATCAGAGTTGTCCTGACATGGTCTATTTAATAATTCAAAAAGGAAAATTTGAAAATGAGTCTGCACAAAGCTGCAGCACCCGGTGGACACTTTATTTATATCAAATGCCCTTTGTGTCGTTTGTGAGCTGTGCAGATTGCCTGTTCAATGCAGTTCTTTCTCTGAAGCATCAATATTCCAAATCACCATCAGCAAACGATCAGGCACATCACCTGTCACTATGGAAGGGTGAAATGTTCAACTTCTCTCTACACTGATGTAGCAGAAACCAACCACTAGAAAAATTTCCCTTTAGGAATGTATCCAGAATGCAACATAGGGCAGGTAATAGGCTCTGCAGACTTAGTCAACCTGGAAAAAAAGTATTTATTGATAACATTCAGATATGGTCAGAGTATTTCTCTATTTTATATACCCTTTATACCAATTCACTTGAAAAATACAAGGAGAGAATGCATCTGGGTTAGTGATGCTCACCTTCTCTCAGGTGAGCATGGAGTAGAGCTGTTGTAATAGGTTGTAGATAAGAGCCAGAAGTTCCTGCTTCCACAGCCTAAGCCCAAACCTATAAAAGGCTCTGAGTATCATGGGAGAATGGCAGGCAGGCTTCCACACTCCCACCTGGTAGCTTCCACTACCATTCGAGACCCCCATTGACAGGTGCCCTCACTGGTCACCTTTTTGGCCCCCAAAGCATAACTGCTGTCTCTCCATCTGTGGACCACACTTCCCGCACCTGTGACATGGAAATAGTACTGCAATATATCACAGGCCTTCTTCCTGACTACTCTAACCAAAGAGATTATTCTGATGGCCCTGTGCAATACTTTAAATATATTTTGTAAAAAGTAAATGATAATAATTTATCAAAAGCAAAGCCAATCATTACTGCAAGTACAGGAAATATATTATTGTTTTATGTTATGTTTGTATACTTACATTTTTAGTCTCCAAAATTATTCACAATATATAATCCCCATACATACATGTAAATTCACAATGCATAAGAGCAACCCTGGCAAATAAGGTTTTGACACCATAAATAAAAGCAAATCACGTGTTGCTATAGCCATATGCTATTTTAAATGCTAAATTTGCTTCCTAATGTTTTTCTCATTTAAAAATATCTGAAATATTTTAATCTTGGAGAAAAGCTTTAATCTTTAGTGTGTTTCTTAATCTTTTATATTTCTTCCTAATAAGAATCAATGCATGAAATGCTGACATATTCAGCCTCAGGATGAATTAATTTCAATCATTTCAGACATGGCCCATACTTCTCAGCAGCAACATCAAAAACGTACTCATCAGACACCTGGTTGTCAATGGTAATGTTTTTCAAGGTGAAAAATCATTTTATGAACATTTTATCTTTCTTGTAAATGAATGTAGGAAAGACAGATGAAATCAACATGTAAGGGAGTTCCTCATTGAAAACAAAACAACTTAGCTGTTAGAAAAGGACAGTAAAGGAAGATGATGAACACTCACAAATGTCTATCTTTCTTGGCCTAGATGTTGTTGCCCTAAACTACTTATAACCTATCACTATTGTTACCTGCTGCAATCAACATCTGAGATGAGCAATCCAAGGTGGAATGCAATTAAATATTTTCTAAAGTTATCGCCATTGGAAATAATGAACACGTATTTCTGGTTGACACAGCATGAGTAGCTTCAAAGCATCCTAAAGAGCTCCTAGATGAGGAATTGAGATCTGTGCTTCTGGATACAAACCCACATTTTTCTTGCAAGTATTTCTTACTATGATGAAGCAGTTAGATTATGCTGTCCCCTCACTCTCAAAGTTGCACTCACAGGCTTTGATTTCTCTGAAGAACACTGGGAGAATTTAATGAACAAGAAGGTTAGGGACCCATGGCATTAAATAAATTATGAAGAGCTTGGGACTGAAATCATAGGTCCTACCTTTCATTTCTAATCAAAACTTTTAACTCCTGCATAAGAAGATGTAACCAAGTGGCATCATGAAAGCTCAAAGCCAAGGAAAAGACCACAACATCCATATGCATATGACCTTCATCCCAGGATCTGGGTTTAAATATCTCAATGCTCACAGGAGACACAAATGGCATTCTTTCTTGATCTAGTCGATCCATACAGCACTGCTACTTTGGTCTGCTTATTTCCCAAATGAATGAAACAAAGAGCGAGAAAGGCCATGCATTAGTTTACTTACTATTTGAAATCTAACTTCATCCTGAAAAAAATTTTGGAACTTAAGTATCATTAACCTCATTTTATTGATGATGAACTTGGAGTCTAGAAAGGTTAAATAACTTACGTGGGGTCAGACCTCTGATAAAGTGGTAAAGCTGGGTTTTAAACTTTGAGCTTTAAAACCCAAGTTCAGTCACTTGTCCCCTTACTAAATTACAGATAATGAATGATAAATGAGCAATGAACATGTCAAAAACTTGGCTAATCAGTATCCTGACTTATATAAAGGACAGTCCACTCGATTATCTGTTATCTAATCATTGATTTAAATAATGATTAATAAGTACACTCATGTTGTCGATTGTGATTCATAGGACGGAGCCCATGCCATAAAATATTAATCACAGGAATATGACGGAAGAGACAGGGGATTAGTCAAAGGCATACTAAACCACTCTCCCCCAAGACAAAAGTCAACAACACGGAGATTATTTAATGACACTGTGGAAGCTTATCTCAGGGACAGGTCTATTGTCACACCCCCCTCCCCCAGAGCTGGCTTCTAAAGGTAGGAATTTAAAGGATCCCCCATGGCCCTGATAAAGACCTATCCCCTTTCTTGCTGTTTCCAGGTCAATGAGAAGCATTACTGGGCAGCCCATCGGAAACCCCTTTCACTCTTCTAGAAGCTGCAAGTGCAGCATCTTTAGAAGTAAACAAACTTCAATGTATTCAGTACATCCATGCCTAGAAATTTGAATAAAATGTGCTTTTGTTAAAAGAAAAAAATGTGTGCTATTTTTTATTTATTGCAATAGATAGCTGTTTAAAGAAAAAACACTGGTGAATGCTTTCAAACAATATCAAATACTGTATTACAAAGCTAATGGCAAGAGCACAGAGTTTTCAGGGAGAAGACCTGGATTCAAGTTCTGCCTTTGCCACTTGCTGTCAGCCTTCAGCAAGTGACTGTCTGAATGCTGATGGTCTTATCCTTAATATTTCAGAAGATTCCCTTAAGTATTTATTAGTGCAATTTGCATTAAAGCACAATATAAACTATAAATTTACTATGCAATCTAAATTATAATCAGTAGTTCCTAATTTAACATTTTCATAAACAAATATTTTTGCAATTATTTTCTTCTTTAGAAATGAAATCAAGTATCCTCAAGGTCTGGAAAAACCAAGATGTCCACTCTCACCCCAATCTGAACTAGAACCCTTGTTACATTCAGTAATTTACAGCATTCCCTAAAGTCTTATTTTTAAAAATAAGGAAATAAGAAAGAAAATTATAGACTATAGGCTTAAGCTGCCAAGTTCCTAGCCTGTAAGAATCCAGAGTATTCCCATATTTTTCTGCTAATCCCAGAGCCCTTCTACCACTGTGCCACTTTGATTTAAATTCTCACTCATCTGGGCACAAGAGGCAGCTCTTTCATAGTTTTTTCATAGATAATATACTGTGTCAAGTTTTTCATAAATTTGAAGGATCCCAGAGTACCTCCCAGTTTCCGTCCCATTATTTAGTTCTGTCTCCTCTAAGTCTCTTCTCTCTCCCCCTATCTAGGACAACCAGTCAATCCAGCCCCTACCCCGCCCCGGGTACTCAATGAATGGCTCCAACCAGACTCAAGGCCTTCGGTATTTTCACTCTTCCCCAACTAAGCTCATTTCAGTATCTTTTCAAATAATTATGATTCCACTCATAGGAATGATTTCTACTGTCAGCTCTTAATATAAACTTTCCCTTCTTTATTATATGTATATTTAATTGTACAATTATTGGATTATCTGTTCTATGAGGGACCATATCTGTTCTTTTCTTCACTGAATTTCTAGTGCCCATACATAAATTTTTAGTATTTATTGATTGAAATTAATACATGATAAAGAATAGGATCTAAAAAATATAGGAAAGCAGAATACAATGCAAGTAACAAGATTTACACTGAGTTCCAGGGACATTCTCTTTAGGTGTTTCACTTCAGAAGCGGATTTCTCCCCATTTTCCACACTGCTTACAGGAGGAAGGAGAGGAGGGGAATGAAGAGGGGGAGGAGAGGAGAAACCAAATACTTTAATGGTCAATATTCAGATTGCATTGGATTTTTTAATGAAATGCCTATTATTTTCCTCAGAGAATTCTTAAATGGTATTTCTATTTAGAAATATTTCTATTTCTATATTTAGGGAGATAGTCAATGAACAGAGACTTCATGAGAAGTATACATTAGTGAGAAGTCAGTGAAAAAAAATTTGTAAAATACTAGTATTTCCAAACTGTATTCAGATACTTTTATTGAGCTTGAACAAACAGGGATGCTATTTATTGGCCTGAATGTGGAAATCAATAAAATCCATTTTGGTCCCTGTTAAATTTCAAAGAATTTCCCAAATTCTGGCTGGAATGAAATTAAAATTTGGACCAGGTGGTATATGCTTTTTCTCTCTAGATGATAAGGAAACCTACCAAATGTCACAATAGACTTTAATATTATGGGAAGCGCATCTGCCACTTGGTCTACTTTCATTCTGATGAAATGGTTTGGGGTCAGCGCACAGTTGCAGCTCCTAAATGCAAATCACTGCGTGATCCTAGCACATGGGATTACATCAGTGCTTTTGATGAGAGGACAGAATCAATACAGAGGTCAAAAGTGCACCATTGGGAGGAGAGCGGCAATCAGGCACAGGGATTCCCCAAGCTAGCAATTCCCCTGACAGCGCGTGGCAGGAGCGTCCTTAATGTACGGGGCGACCTACAGACCATGCAAAGCACTGGCTCCTGAGGGTTTATCTCGACCCACACTCATCTCTGCAACGACTTGATTGGATTATGTTATGAAGTTTGCCAACAAAATGCTGACATGTAAAACCAAACTTTCAGAAAATCAATACCAAATAATTTCCCAGGCCTTGCTGGAAGATAAACTGATCCTGTACATTTTGTCCCTTCAATTCTAGAGTGTAGGAAGCCAGGGAGCGGAGGGAGCTAAGCTGTTCTTATTGTGCATAATATACCTTTATGTATCAGCAGGCAGCACAAATCATTTCCTTCCCCGCTGCTCAATACCCAGTGATTCCATCTCTTCTATATTCATTTTTTGTACCAGACTGATGCCCTTAAATGCTATGCTGCTGTCAGTTCTTGAATATCCCTTACCTGGCAGCCAAAGGGAGTGCTTAGGAATGAATCTCTTGTCCCCACAGTAAATGTCTCCCGGTGGTGATATAGTTTGATAAGTTTAAGAAATAGACCACAATATCAACCACACTGTATTTTCCATAAAATTATGCCCTACAGAATGCACTTTTCAATTTATTTTTATACTGAATGGATAAGTGATGAGGTGAAACAGATACCAAAGACTCTTTGTTATTGCCATCTTTCGGTAAAATGGTTTCTGTACCAAACAGTATTAAAAGTCAAGATATCAAGCCAATTATAAGCAGAGCATATGTGTTTGTTTATACTTCAGTGGCCAGAACTGTTCTGTTACAGAAATTGTAGCAAGAACAGTATAATCCTTCACATTCTTAATTTCCCCTCCCCCATTAAAAAAAAAAAGATTTATCTTTTGGGTCATTGCTGTGTGTCTTCTATATTATTGGTTCCAAAATGTGATTTCAAGCCTAGACAACAAAGCAATGACCTAGGAAAAGGCAGTTCAGTTGCCAAATGTATGAACTCATAATTCCTACTCCATACTGTCTTTTTTATTATTGTGTAAAGAAAAATAGGTAGCTGAAAATATTTCAATAAAAATAACAGGCATGCCTACTCAAAGCTCTTTGGATGCTAAATTCCCACCACCCTTGTTCATCTCAAAGATATTGTATTCCCATTTATAGAAAAATCTACCAGATAATGTAATTTGGAGATGTAGACAGAACAGAGAGGAAAGCAAGGAATAAAAAGAAACTATGTCAAGGTACTTTAGCATGAAATTGGCTTGAACAGGAGAAAAAAGAGGAGAGCTTTTATAATAACTGATGCTGGAATGCATATTCACCTCCTTAGAAATATATTAATTTTACATGATTGCTCCTTTGCACTTTATGACAGAAAGAAAGACCCTGTTAACATTATTCCAGCTTCATAGTCCAGCTTCATCTTTAATCACATTAATTCAGTCACATGTTGTAATTGGAAGATGAAAGAATAGTGCTTATTTACATAAATATAAACGATAAATGAGCCATTCCTGAATTGAACCAAATCAATACACACTGCATTGTCATGTTGACCTCACTAGTATTGAGGTCAATAAATGTGTGAATCCTGAGAATAATATCCCATCAAAACCAGAGGCAAATCTCCAAGTCTCCAGGGATGTTTCCATCACTCCTTTATCCACCGAGTCTGAGACGAGCTGATGAATATGTGACAGTGTTAGATAGATGGAATGCAATATTTGGAACAGAGAAAAAAAGACCTGCCATAGGGATCCACTAGCTGATATCTAGCATACACTGTTGGCTGCAGCTGGGAAGGGCTAGTTAGCTTGCTCTTACTCACCAAGTAAGCGAACCACAGAATGGTGTGTTCACACTGATGTTTCAGCTTAGCATCCTGACTTGAAGATCAAGAATATAATTTATTAACAATTGGAAATGTGGCACAGTCATCCCATATTTACAGCAACCCACTTGAATTTCCTGTTTTGCCACCCATTTGTGCCAGGTTATTGCAGATTGTGAAGATTATGTTTCTTGTTCTTATTAACAACTCTTGATGAATGCAATTACTTAACATTATCTAGAATTGCCTTAAGAAATGGGGCCAGTTTAAGATTATGGAAAAGGAAAAAAAACACCCTGCAGCTTATTGAAAAAAGAAAGGCAAGATTGCTCTTATATAACTAAATTAAGATTATGCTTATACAGCAACTTCTAAATTACTATCAAAATGATGCTATCCCCCAATATCCAAATATCAGAATAAAATAAAATCAACAAATACCTATTGACTATTTACAAATTTGGGCTATTCATTAGAATGGAGTTTCAGGACCATTTACTCTTTGAAGGCAATTTATCATTTGATGGAAGATTAACAAAATGAGAAGACTGAGAGATATTAAAAAAATGAGAAAACACACCAAAAAGAAAAGGATAATGTGTAAGACAAGACTGTTTGTCTATCTTATCCCTTAAGCAACTTGAAAAGGAGTTCACTTTTGAAAGCCAAAATATTATCCAAGTTAAGAAAAAAATAGCCTCTATTTCTAACTATGTGGAAACTAAGACCTAAAGGTCAATTTAAAAAGAAGATGGGATGTGAAAGAGTTTACAGAAACAGTATTTTAGATTCAAATTTTTTAAATATACACTTTGAAAACACTATATACTTAACATATTAAAGAATTATTATTAATATTGGGTGTAATATTGAAATTATGGCTGGTTTAAAAGAAATAGTATGACTGGAATTTGCTTTAAAACAATCCAGACAGAGAGAGAAGTGAAGGGCACTGTGTGTGAAACAAGATTAGCCATGAGTTGATAACAGTTAAAAGTGTTGATAGAGCCATGGAGAAGATTTATGATATTCCTCTCTACTTCCGTACATGCTTGAAATTTTGTATGATATTTATATGTATATAAACAAATATATTTACACATATTTTAAATACATACAAATTATAAGTAGATATGTCCCTGTATACATAGGTAAGTTTTTATGTATATCTACATATATATATATAAATTCAAATGTATATAACACACATTAATATTAGTTAGACTACCAAGCAAGTTTATCTCCACCCAGCACTGAACATGGTTGTCCAGTTTATTTGTTTTTTGATGAAAACTTTAATTCCTTCCATTCTTGCTTGTAGAGTTAATGCACTCTGCGTTCAATCTATGTCAGGCCTGTGCTAGGTGTTGAAGATACGGTGATCACTGACAAGGTTTCTGCCTTCATGAAGTTTTCATTCGGGAGGAGACACTAATTTTCCAAGCACACAAATAATAAGCAAGAGAACTACAGATTGTGATCAATATTCTGAGGAAAATAAACAGAGATGGAAACCTGAGAAAGCCACTTGAAAGAAGGTGGACAGAGAGTTCCTCTTCACAAAGGTGACACTGGAGCCAAATCCTAAATGGTGAGAATGTGGCCAACCACATAAATGTTGGAAAATATTTACAGCAGAGGGATTAGCTCAAGCAATGATCTTAAGATGGGAATAAGCATGGTATATTTAAACAACCAAAGAAGGTCAGTTTGGTTGAAACATAGGACTGACAGCATAGGTGGGGAATGAGAAGAATATAGGCTTTGTTGTTATAAGTGTGTACCATTGAATAACGTATATCCTTTGTATAAATGGATATATAGACCCAAAAACTCCTCACTCAGAGAGAAAGCCACAATTACCATATTATTGTTTACATCCTTTCTTTTCACATTTTTGGATAACATAATGCAAAAATATATATATATATATATACAAATTTTAATCTCATTTATTTCACTTAACAATATAGTGTGAATAGTTCTCCATCTCAACTATTTATTATACATTGCATTGGTGGGTAATATATTTAGTCCATTTCCCAACATTTGGCATGTAGATTATTTCTGGGTTTCTTTTTTCACTGTTATCCATAACACAAGATGAATACTTTTAGAAAGTTCTGTGTAAATCTTTAATGATACAATTCTTAAACCAGAATGTCCTAGCCAAAGATCATGCACACTGTTCAAGGCAAGGTGCTTACTTTTCCTGGAAGAGATATACATCAGAAGAAAGGTAATTGTTCCCACATTCCAGAAAACTAGTTCCTGTTTTATTTCAGTTCTAGATCTTCAAACATCTGCCTGCTGGCTTAAATCTTTGCATAGTAATAATTCCCCCCAGGATGGCACTGAGGTACAAACTGACATGGACGGATCTTAATAAAATGTGCTAAATTCATCTTTCACTTACAGAAAGAAAAGAAAAGGAGGTGAGGGGTAGAGAACAAGGTGTTTATTTTTCTCTTTTTACTTGGGGACCATATTTAACTTATGTGATAAAGCCTAAATTAACTTAGAGTCCAACAAAGATGGAAGAAAACTTAAGAGTTTCCTTCTTTAGATTCTTCTCTATTCAATGGAATTAGTCATTGTCCTAGTTATATACAGTACTGTGAAATGAACACGACTTTATTTCCCAGGATCTGAATATTGTATATCAGTTGGTGCTGCATACAGTTGGAAACTTTTTCTTCATCTTGTCTTCAAAAAGTGAAAAATTAATTTGTTGTTATTACTGCTACTGTTTTACTGGTTTGCCTTCATTTTTCTCCTAATAATTTCATTTTCTCAAGTTTTGTATCCTTGGGTCTCCAGACCTCACACCCTAAGCTTACTGTCTTGATTATTTTAGAAATCTTTCAAAAGTTAATCCTTTGTTCCTCTCTCCTTTCTTGTTTCTTTGTTTTGTTTTACCTTTTTTTTTTTGCAGCTACTCTCGTTTTACTTGCATTAAATGGTTGTTTTCCTGGTCCCACTCTTCTGGAAGGGTAGAGTAAATATGAAACTGGGCAGGAAGAGAGTGCTCCATCCATTCTCAAGATGTGTTCTTGACTCTAGAACTTGCTCAGGGAAACTTGCCTTTGCTCACTATGGGTGAAGCAACCCTGGTATTCGCTTAAAAGCCAGGAACACGTTGACTCTTAAAACATAGCATTTTGTTAGGACCAAGCCATCTTAATGTTTGTCCTTTGAAACAAAGCCAATTGAACTTCTCAGGCAAGGACTAAGGACTTATTCATGTATTTACAAAGCCCCCACTCTAAATAGAATGTGAGGGCGGGAGGTGGGGAGGGCTGCCTTAGGGTGGCAGTAGCTCTGCGCACAGGGCACTGAAGAGGCACCAGATCCAGGGCCGGGTCTCTGCTGCACACCTGCCGGAGGGCTGGGCGTGAGTCACTGCTTTGTGCACCACATTCAGTGGAATCAGCTCGCTCAATGCTAAGACAAGGTGAAGCAGGCAGCGAAGGAGAAGATGAGGAGGCGGTACACGCCTGCAACGACAAGGCCCGCAAGCCCGACCTGCAATTGTACCTGCTGCGGAATGAATATGGCTCTACCCACCCAAGCAAACCAGACCGTGAGGAGTCCAGAGAAAGCAGCAGTAGTGGTGGCTAGGAGCCAGAGCCTTCTTGCCATCTGCTCTTCTGTGTAGAATGGGAGGCAGACAGCAGAGAGGTCACATCAGTCACCATGTATCAGGACAACCACCCAAGAAGGGTGAGTGAGGAGGTGTCAGTACACAGGCCTCTGGATCCATCCATGCTAGAGGCCCTCTAGATGCACTTCAAGGAGGAGATTGAAAAATGGCAGACTGAAGGCATTCTCTCCCGACCAGAGTCACTGCCCAGGGAGCTCACCCCTAGACTGGGGATGCCAAGACCAGTCTGGGCTGATCCTGATACACATGCCCACGAATACACACACCGCCCAGAGCTGCTAGAAAAGGATGTTGCAGGGACTATATCTGACCACTTCCTTTGAAGCCAGTCTTTCTTGAAAATTAGCCTATTTGACCAGCCACATTTGGACTTTTTGAGAATTTTGTTTGGCTAATGTGGTGTTCCAGAAGCAGGGACTTCCAGGAGAGCAAAGGCTTACGAGAGGTTACGCCAACAGAATGCTGCCTTCTCACTGAGTTCATACGCCCTGGGATCCTGGCCACTGCAATTCCACTCAGCTCCATCAGCCACGTTTGTTTCTTTCTGCTGTGCTTCTGCTCACTTTATTTCATGTTTTCCTCGATCTTTTTTTTTCACCTCTCTTCCTTTGTTCTTTCCTTCATCTTTTTGTCCTAGAGTCCATGGGTTCCACCCTGCCCCCCACTGTGGCTGTGCACCTCCAGCTGCTCAGGACTTAGGAGGTGTGGGGTCTTAGGGGTCTACCCTTCTGACAAGCTCTCCCAGTAATCCTGATATCAATACAGTGAAAGATGTTCATTTCGAGGCCGACTTGCAAGCATATCTCGCTCCCCTTCCATGGCTTTTCCAGTTTCTGTCAGGCCCCACTGCTTCACACAGTCTAGGTAAGGAGACTTAGGAAGATGATGCCAAAACTAAATTTCAAGGATTTCTTGCAGCAAAACCTGCCTTGGTTAAGGCTGTAGAATTCTAGCTTTCAACCTCATCCTTAAAGGGGAATTATCAAAACATGCTTGAAAGTGCCCCTCCAAATGTGATTTAACAGTCTTGAACTGTTAAAGAGAAATTCAACAGCAGTAATTGCCTGTTTGAAACCCTAGTTGCAAAGAAAAAAGGCACAGCACCACAGAGGAGGTGAAATGAACCTCTCTTGTCTGCTCTCCCCCTGTCTCATTCTTTCTTCTTTCCTATCTCCCAAGAGTATTGTAATCTCCCAACAGATCCTTGGAATAAAGGTCCCAGGAAGATCAGTACTTTCAACTAAGTGAACATTTTTCCTAGTGCCAGGTTAAGCTAAGTTCTGAGAAACCCACCAGGCACCCTGTTCCAAGCCACTTCAGTTTTCCAGCACATTAACCTAACATCGGTGACTTGAAATTGGGGGGCTACATGAGCCCATGAGCACTGAAACTTCTTGAAACCAAAATCTCCTTGGCCCAGGGACTTCTCCCCATCAGGGTCTCAAGATCAGTCTAGCTGGTCCATCTCAGCAGCTTTTCTCTTAGAGGATACCTGAGGACACTCTTAAAGTACATTATTAAAATGCAGCTAGCCACCAGGCACAGTGGCAGAGGAATGCTGGGAAGGTGAGTGTGGTGGATAAGTTAGAAGGACCTGCTTGTGAAGGAACCAGAGTCCTCCTGACCCACAGAGATGGCCGTAGGTTAAAAGGAAGACTTAACCTTGCCCATCGTGGGCTCAGTTCTACTTTTAAAGGAGAAAGCCTGCCCTCTATTTATGCAGCTGGACTCCCAAGTGCCTTTTGACCTATGATGTTAACTACCCTCCAGAGCTTCCTGGGTCAAAGAGGCTGTGCCATCATCCCAATCTCCCTGCAGCTCAGAGGACCAGTTATTTTAGTCTTCCAGCTCTTCAACCAATTTTCTGACTGGTCATAAGCTCTCACTGGAACTCTTGGAACTCTTTCTAGTCTGGAAATGCCTTTGGGGTCCATCCTCTCACAGCTGGATGGCCTGTTTCCTGGATTTATTATAAAATTTAGAAACAAGACCAGATGAGGAGGTTAGAGACAAACTTTAGCCTCCACTGCTGTTTTGTGAGAAGGGAAGTATGTACCTATTGTCTTTATGTGTTTGTCATGTAATCCCTGAGCTCAGCCATAGGCACCCACCCCAAATCTCCCCAGTGATTGGAGTGATGGTAGAAGTGAAAACCTGAGTAAACGCCTCCTCTGCCTTCGCACAGCCACCAGAATGACAGACTGGCTGAACTGGATATGTCGTGACAGTAAATGTATAAAAGCCATATAGTCTTCTGTTTTCTCATTTCAATGTTTCTGCTACGTGGGTGAAAATAAAGTGAAGTATGCAAAGCACATAAAAATACTGGAAGGAAGTTACTTTTCAAAAACAGTATTCTTTCTAACCAATAAATATTGTTTTCACAGCAATACAGAAACAAAAAAACAGTGAGTTCCTCAATGCAGGGGCTATATTTTATCGATTCTTCTTTCCCCAGCCCACTGGAAAGGGCCTGGCACAAAGGCACACTAGAAATATTTGCTGAATAGGTGATTAAAAAAATAAATGAATGAGTAGAATTTGTGGCACTATTTATAGTATTTATAAGGTATAAAGATTGATTTTCAAATTTGTGGTTTCAGATTAAATTATTGTATGTAAAAACTGCCTGCTCCTTCTGTCCCAGTGAACTATGACTCATTGACCCATAAAGGCTCCCCAATTATCTTTATTTTGAACTGTTTAAATGCAAAAGCCTATGCTTATTTGTTAGCGACTATCTAAATTTCTCTATAAAAATATGAATCATTGTTCTACAAAACACATTTACAATTGCTGCCTTACTACTTCAACAATCTACTTTGAAATCCAAAAACAGTCTGTCAAATATAATATGCCATAAACCATTTGACCTATTAAGCATTAAATAATTCAACTTTCTTATTTTTCAAGTTGAAATTTTTTGACTAAATTAGATAGAAGCATTCTGTATTATTTTTTTCTCAAAATGTTAGGTCATATGCCAAATGACAATGAAAATAAATAATCCAGTTTGCTTTTGGAATTATTTTTACATACTTTTAAGAACAGTCTACTAATTCTACCTTTTGTTAGGTAGAAATTTTTATTTGACTCAAGGGGATGCCTTCCACACATTAGAAAGGTTTATTTTGGTTTATTTTGGTAGGTCCTTCTTTCCACTGAGTATTCTTTCACATGCAGAACATAGTCTCTTGTCTATTTACAGCAACCTACTCATCTCTCCACCTTCACCCTGCTCACTTTCTGAGAAGTGCCCTCCTCACACCTCTGATAAGTCTTTGCTTAGGGTGGAATGTGGTATTTCCTCCTCCCAGAAATCTTTGTTCTGGACACAAATCTCTATTTCCCAACCATGAAAGCTTACCTTCATTTACCATTCAAAGAGGAACATGTCTCTGTGCCCCCATTTTTAAAATTATGAGCACAAGAAATGCCATCTCATCTTTAATTCACATTCTGGAATTTCAAGGCCCAAATATGAAGGATGCAACAGGGTGTATAGGAGTATATTATCACTCTTTGTAGTTGCAGGAACAACTTTATTATGTTTATAAATGTGGCTAAAATTTGAAGCTTGCTTTCTATTTTTTCCATAATTAGCAGAAGATAATAGGTTTACAGTTCAATGATATCACTCTCACCAGGAATGTTCACATTTCTAAATATTGCCATATGATCTTAGTGATACCCTATTCAACCTGTGCAGTCCAGCTCACCATGAGAGATGTTAGTCACTGATTGCTTGTACTGTTAAGGAGCTCATTTGTCATTTTAGCCATCTTGATATTCCTGCTCCTTTCTCGGGATGACTGCATCCCGTATGAGCATGCTCCTTCCCCCTTCTTCCAATCCATGTGGTTCTGCTGGAACCCATCACATTCCTTCCTCAGTTTGTGACACAGGCCCCAGTAATCAGTGAGCTCCATTCCTGGGCCTCCGTGGTTGATTCAGGAAGGGGCACCAGATCTAACTAAACCAGGCCAACATGAATCATTTCAGGAACTTTTATTGGAACTCTTGAGAAAGATGTGTGCTTTCCAATAGGATCGCTAAATTGAGGATGATAAACTTCTGGAGCTGCTGAGAGTGATGAAGAGAGCCAGCTGGATAAAAAAGCCAAGACAAAGGAGAAACAAACCGAGACAGAGACAGACAGAGAGAGATCAGAAACTGACTGCTTAGCAGCCCCGATACTGTGGCATTTACCGGCAATCATCATTAATGTTACTCTTTGGCAGGTCCATGGTATGCGCTGCACTGTGAGTTCCCCCAGAGTATCACTGATGATGATCAGAGTTTTAAATTTGGTTTTCTTTCCATACTTTTCTCAACTATCAACCATAAACCCACACGTGAAATGATTTGATGTCCATTCTTTTCCATTCATCCTTGATGGGTGATATTTAACTTTATGTCTTAACTTGACTGGACTATGGGATGTCCAGATATTTGGCTAAACATTATTCCTGGGTGTATCTGTGACAATGACTTGAAGTGAAATTAGCCCTCAAATCAGTAGATGCAGTAAGCAGTTTTCCCTCCCCAATGCTGGTGGGCATCATCCAGTCTGTTTAGGCCCAAATAGAACAAAAAGGCAGAAGAAAGAAGAATCCATGCTTTCCTGCCTATTGGTTTGAATTGGCGCATTGGTCTTTTCTTGCTTAACACTATTGGTTCTCAGGCCTTTGGGCATGGACTGAGTTATACCACTGGCTTTCCTGGGTCTCCAGCTCGTAGGTGGCACATCATGGGATTTCTCAGCCCCTATCATAAAGTGAGCCAATTCCTTAAAATAAATTGATATATATAGATCTATAAATAAATTTATAGATCTATATATAGAGATCTATATATCTATAGATATCTCTATATAAAGATATGTGTGTGTGTTATATATATATACACACACACATACACGCACCTTGTTGGTTCTGTTTCTCTGGAGAACACTGACTAATACAGGTTTTACATTACTAATGTCATTCTAGAAGCAGAGAAATGAAATTAATTCATTACATACAGTGAATGCCTAAGGGCATTCAGGATTAATTTTCTTATAGACACTCTGCCCAAAAAAGGTCTTCATTTTTTTGCTGTAATTTCTAATGATTTTTATATTTTCATACAGAAAAATTTTCATTTCTTCCTACATCACTGAGATCTTGTTTCTATACTCTGAACCCTAATAAATTGGCCTTCAAGCACTATATATGCAGATGTGAGGTTATGTTTCCCCAAAAGCACTCCTCTCCCTGGTTTTCCCTGCAGTCAATGTCACCAGAAAATGGCAGTCATTGTAGACTACCTCTTCTTCCCATAAACTTCAACAGTACTCATTCCTATAGATTCTAATCCCCAAATGTTTCTTTAATCTACACTTCCAACTCAATCTCTATTGCCATGGCCTGAGTTGGGCTCATCATTTCATATCCAGATTATTTCAAAATGTCCTACATTTCACCTGCTGCCAGCTTCTATTCCTTCACACCCATCCTTCATGGCCACACCAAGACCTTTTATCTAAAATACAATTTTTAATATGTTTTTCTTGTCTCCTTACTCTGTCAAAGCCAGAGAGTTAGGACTCAAACCACATTTGCCTGTTCCAAAGCCTATCTTCCTCTATATGCCATAGTGTATTCCTTGAACTCATTAAGAGCAAGAGTTATCAAACATTTTTTTAGCTATGCAGTCCTTGGTTAAAAAAAATAGGTAAGTTAAAAATGGAAAATATCAACTGGAGTTATTTTAGTTAAAAGTGGGGAAAAATACCTAGGAACCATGCAAACAGTGTCTTGCACCCTCAAATCTCCACAGTATTTTTGCAAATCACAGTCCCATTTTACAGATGAACAAACAAGGACTATCAAGATTCAATGCCCTTCCCTGTAACCATCGTTCCCACCTGTGATTCAGCTCTCTTTCCATTCTGCCCTGTTGAAAGATGACATGTAAACTATTATTTTGAAAATCTTATATCATATATATGTTCATGAACAGGGTGAACTAATAATTTTTAAATTGAAACTGCTGAAAACCTTTTAATAAAGCATATAATTCTTTGGTGATCTCAAATCGTCGTCCTTTTGATTCACTCTTTTTGGAAGTTTTGTTAGCACTTATTAAATTTTCTTGTCACTAGATTTCATTATCACTTGGTCTACCTAGAGCTTGCCCTATGTTGCAGTCCTCTGTGATAGCCTGCTTATTTGTGATGAGCTCATTTGGCCCCTGGCTATATTACTTCTTATGGATAAGTATCCTGGAAAAAGGACAATTGATTAATGGCCTTTACCTTTAAATCTCCTTTGGATATTTATGATTTTGTATTGAGAAAAATTGACCTATAAAATTATATTAGTTTCAGGTGTACAACATAAGTATTCGATATTTATGTATACTGTGAAATGGTCACCACAGTAAGTCTATAATTGTGATAATTTTAATGGTTTCCCATACCTTTTTCTAAATTCAACTAATTTTTTTAACGTATTGAACTTATTGGGATGGCATCAGTTAATAAAGTTATATAGGTTTCAGGAGCACAATTCTATCATACAATATATCATCTGTGTATTGTATAGTGTGTTCACCACCCCAAGACTACTTCTATCACCATCTATTCTTCCTATATCCTCTTCTCCCTCCCCCTGGCCCCCTTTCTCTCTGGTAATCACCACTCTGTTGTCTATGTCTATGAGAGTTTTTTTTCTTCACTTAATCCCTTTACCTTTTTTTACTCGGCTCCCCAGCCCTCTATCCCTAATAGCTGTCAACTTATTCTCTGTATCTATGAGTCTATTTTTACTTTGTTTGTTAGTTTCTTTTGTACATTAGACGCCACATATGAGTAAATCATATGGTATTTGTCTTTCTCTGACTGGCTTATTTCACTTAGCGTAATGTTCTCCAGGTCTTGATATGGACTATGTGTGTGTAGATGGATAGATAGATCCTCCACCTTTTCTCCCCAACTCTCCAAATTCAGTTTATGTGCATATTTTTCTGTGTTTAAAATAATATCCCTGTTCAGTAGAGGATAATGGTGTAGTTTGAGATATATAACATATATACCAGACAGCCGTGGTTTGTGTGGAGGACCAAGGAAAGGAAGACAAGCTCCCAGAACACAGGACCCAGGACAAAAAACAAGGAAACAAGGGTTGTACATCAGGAAAATTAGGGAGAGGCTGCTTAGGAGGCAGGGATGGTGTCGAAGAACTTCAAATCCAGGGTCAGAAAGCAAATGAGAAAGAATCCAGAGTGTGGGGCTAGATTAGGATAAATATGTGAGAAGACAACCTTGGCAATGAGGATGTGACTGAAACATGTCTCTGATATGTAGCATTTCTGCATCACCAGCATAGGTTTGGGGCAGTATAAATGGCTACATATTTGTCTCATCTTCCTTACTCCTCCAGTTCCAAGCTGCTGACTCTGTGGGCTGAGTCAGATAGGACCGACCACTCACTCAAACTTGCTTTGACTGCAAAGTCACAACATTCTTAGGTAAAATAATCATTTCAGCTAGAAATGTAATCTCATGCCTAGATGTGACTCTAAAATAGTCTTTGATTAAAATGATGTTTCATTCTAATCCTGGGTTCTGAAGAAATTTTAGTGGGTTTTTCTCACAAAAAGAACAACTGGACAAATATTTTTTTCAGTTCCTACCAAAAACATTACATATAACAGCATTTTTCTAAAATATAAAATATCCATCTTAGTTTTTATACAGTGAAGAAGACATTTGGTATACATTTTCCCCCATTACCAATATTAGCTACGATACCCCTGGAGTTAACATAGAGGAGGTGCTGTGATAAACAATTCAAACACTTTTTTGCTCTGTGCCTTTGGTATAAGTACCAAGCCACAATGCCTGAGAGTCAGTCATCACACCAATTCCAAACATTCTGTGATTACCCTTAATAATATACTGTCCCATATTTTCTATACAGTGCTGTTGGACCCAGAATTAAACTAAAAACCCGATGAAGGAAAGTCAACCCTTGAGTGTTTGCACAGCCCAGGAAGTCAATATATACTTCTTGAATCAAAATTTAAATTAATTTGCCTTTTTTTCAAGACCTACCAAAATCAAATGAGAGAGAAATCCAAGCTATAATTTAATCCAAGAGTAAATCTTCAGCTTTTTTAAACCAACAAAAAGAGCATTTCATAAAGAGGCTTGGTACTAATTATATTTTGCTGACATATGCCAATTATATTCAGCAATATTGTTCTCCCAGCCGGTTGGGTCACGTAACAGCCTGAGAGAACAATGATGCTGAATTAACAATTGCAGTGAAAGCTTTCAAGAATCTCTTACTCAATTAGATGCTGACAAATTTACCTGTAAATCATAAAAATTTTATGAAATTTAAATAGTTTCATAAAGTGCATGTACTTCACATAGTTAAATTAACATAATAGCTCTGAGATATGGAGTCCATTTTTATATATTTATAATGTTCCTTCCTTATATTTAAGTGACTTAGTAATCATGGGGTTTTTTTTTAGCCATTTCATCATGTAATGTATGTATTAAGTTGTCTCTGCCAGACATTCAAAAGTAATATAAAAAATGTAATTCAACAATTCAGTGGCCTCCCAGTGATGCCCAGTTGTTTTATGATTACGAACAAATCATTTAACCTTCAGAAGACTAGTCATGGTATATGTGGAAGCAAAGATTAACCACAAATACCAAAATTAAGCAAAAAGATAAATGTTTTTAAGGACTCATGACTGAGAGCAATATTAATATTCCTGTTGAGGTACCAGGACTGAGCCCGATCATATGCATTACAGTTTCATTAAGAATGCAATGCTTAAATTTATGAAGCAATTGTTTTTTATTAAATGATTCTTTTTTAAAAAAATAAGAGCATGTTTCAATAGCCATTGTATAGACAGAAAAGTCGAGGCACGGAGCTGGGATTGCATGACAGAAGTATCACACAGAAAGTCCCACAGAGACTGAAATGGACTCCAAGAGCTTCTTTGGACTCCATACTGATCACTCTCCTTCAGTAGGGAGTTCAAAGTTTGTTCAAATGTTGAGAACACACAGTGACAAAAATCTTAAGGAATATAAGATCAGAATCCTATATACCTATATCTTACTCCTTTGATTGACTGATTTAACAATATCTCTCTCTCTCTCTCTCTCTCTCTCTCTCTCTCTCTCTCTGTAAGTAGTTATATAATACACATATAAATGACAAACTTCTTGAGAACAAGAATTGTATAATAGTAAGTCCTTAACATTGTGAATAGTTTCTTGGAAACTGTGACTTTAAGTGAAGTCATATAACTAAGCCAAATTTTGCCATATACTAAGTGACAAGTGTTAATAAGAGTTCCTATAGCATATTTCTAGCCATCACCAAACTTCCAAATGAAGACCCAAAATGCTTCTAATATTAAACATGGATAAAAATGTGAGCTATATATACATTTAATAAATATGAATAAAAATAAGATTATTTCCCAACCACTTATTCCATCACAGAGCCACTCACAGCTACCCACGCTCACTCAGATGGGGACAATGTAGACACACCGATTCACCTCACATGCACATCTTTGGGATGCAGGAGGAAACCAGAGGACCCAGAGGAAACCTGCACAGATATGGGAGAATGTACAAACTCCACACAGACAATGGTCCTGTCCTGGAAACAATTTTTTTCTCACCAAGGTTATAATGGAACAATGTTGAATGAAATGATCGTATTCAAGAACCTGCTTATATGTAGCTTGCTTAAATTACAAACAGTAAAAATATTATTATGTCTAATTGAGGCAAACTTTACTAATTCCATGTGAAAATGATTGTGGAAAATTTCTGGTATTTAGCCTTTAGGCTAACTTGACTTAGCATAAAAATCATGTTGAGCAAGACAGATCTGACCTTTCTTAAAATTTTATCTTTTAATTATTTTTCTTTTGACATTATCAAAGTCAACTACATTCCAGATAATTTTTATGTATTATAAAATATATTTCAGACAAGAATTATTAGAGCAACATTATATATAAAGTCTTCAGAATAGCACGGTTTTCCTTTCTAAAGCACTCCTGGGCTCCACCAAAAGGAACTGAATAATTTAACAGGAAGTTTGGGGAAATCCACGCTAGTGATGTCGTTTTCCTTTAAAATAAGCATATCTATATATTTCCCCATCTTATAAGCCCTTGTAAGTTTCCCTTGATACTTTCTATTTTAAAAAATATGTCAAATCCAGATCAACAGAGATTTCCTGTCTATAACCATTTCTTAAAATACAGATTCTGGCTACTGGTTCAGAAGTCAATTAGAATGTTTATGTGGGTTGTGGGTACTCTATACTTCATCTCATTTACATGATCTTTCTTCATTCTGGTAGATAAAAATGGCTTTGGAGCCTTTACTTGATTTTGCATCTTGACCTTGACCACTGAGGTTTTAGAAAAGCCCTTCTTCCTTGTACAAAGCAGCCATTGTTCTGGCAGATCTTTTTGGCTTGAGATGACTTAGGTCATGAGATATGACCCCTTTTCTGACCTAATGTCTTTGTTTGGCTTTTTGTCTTGAAACTACCTTATGCTGACTTCCATATTTGCACTATCATTCATTTTTTTCACTCTCATCCCCCCCTTTCCCTTACTTGCACATACACACACGCATGCATACGCACACAGAGGAAAATCTATATGTGTCAGACATTCAGCAAGGGAAAGACAAAGGCACTGAGTTAATTACCCATCATTTACTGCTGCTGAGAAGAGCAGATGGCAGCAGACGATATGTAAATGGCAAGGGGCAGTGAATTATTCGATTTTTTTAGATTAATCGTCGATGACAAAGGAAGTGATTACAGGCTGTGACATTTATACAAATGTATACAGTACATCACACTAAAAAATAGAGCTTAATATTATTATAAGGATGTCAGGCATATGAACACTATTGTCACAATACAAAGAAACAAATTTTACAATAGCCCAAGAATATGCTCTCCCTTTGCCTTAAAATTCGAGGGACCCCTAAAAAATAAGATGAATTCAAGTCTAAATATCATGAAGTAGTCCCCCAAAACCTAAACAAATTAAAGAAGGTACAAAATATAGAGAATGTTTATTGTAACATGCAACATAACTGTATTGTTTGCTCACAACAGATCTGGTGCCATATTAGTAAGTAGACTGTAAAATAGAAAAGGTGCTAATAAAATACAGACTAGAAATAAAAATTAAAATTAAACATGTTGTTCAGCTGTGAGGCCCATTTATGTGATGGGGAGGAAGAACCCACTAACAGGGAAAATAAAAAGGATTGTGCTTCTATTACACTGAAATTCTACCCTATCTGACATACACAGAGAAAATCTCCCAATAATTTTCAAGGTCAAAATGAAGAAATCTGTGTACAAGTTTTTCTCCTAAGTGATATACACACAGGTATAAACATGAGTCCAAAGCACAGACAACGGGCCACACACACACACACACACACACAGCCTCCTCTTTGCAGGAGGGAAGCGCAGTAGCCTGTATTTTCTGTTGCTTAAATAATTAATTGGTACATGAACAAATCAGATGCTTTCTTTTGCAGATCAGAGAAACTGCCCCATCATCAAAATGTTTTCTATCACCCCGTTATTAAATCAATATGGTACTAATATTATTGAATAGAGAGAAAGCCATTGAGCAACATATTTGTTCCCCAAAAGCATTCCAGCCACTGTGTTTCTGCCCCTCTGGAAGAGAGGTTAGCCCAAATATCAGCATAGAGAACAGTGGGGCAGGGGGAGCTTAAGGCACGTTTATTTATACTCTTCAGAAATACTTTCAAAACATGCAAAGCAAACATCACCAAAATTACTGCTGAGTACGTCACCGTCACCATTATGCATTCTGTGTGGACAATAGGGTCACTCGTGCCTGTGAGAGTGTATGTGTGTGTGTGTGTGTGTGTGTGTGAGAGAGAGAGAGAGAGAGAGGGAGGGAGGGAGGGAGGGAGGGAATCATCATCCCAGTATGGAAGGGTGGGAGTGGGTGGGGGAGGGGCATTATTAGTCAGCAGCAGCAGCACTAGATAGAGCATTTAAGTCTGCCAATCCATTTTGAATGAACGTGAGTTCAGGAATAAAGTGCAGGCAGAACCAATCTGCCTGAAGAAAAGAAAAGCATAAAATCTTGCACAAAGAAGGGAGAATTTCCAGGGTGGCTTTAATAACAACCCAAACTGGCAGGTGCACAAAGCAAGACATTAGCTTTGTGTGCTAGTTTTAGAAAATATTAGTTTTTGTTGTTTTTTTCTCATGTAACCATACAAAGCAATACTCACAGATGCAAATAACACTGATCTCTGCCTTGCTGAGGCATGGTGGGGTACACCAATCTACAACTCCCTTTTGAAAATTTACCTATATATACATGTTGCTGACATTATATAAAAGCATGCTTGGATATAAGTGATTGTTATCTTTAGTCACAATGGAGCCTAAAATGTAACCACATTATCCTTACTCAGCATTTCATATGTTTTCAATGTAATAACCTTTTAAATAAAAACTTTGAAGTATTAGTAAAGGTTGACCACTACCTGGAAAAGCTATGTAAATACCTAGACCCATGACAAAACAGGACACTTATCTCAGCACAGGGTGCTGTGGAGATGTGCTGCACATGCACTCTGCCCCCCGCACAGCAGGGCAGAGTGCCTGCAGACTGAAGTTCACCACGGACAAGTCAAAATAAGCCAAGCAAAGTAAGTTTCCCTGTATGTGAAAGTGGAAATAATCTAGAAGATTTTACGTGTAAGAAAGAATTTTGAGAATGCAGTTAAAATTTTGCAATTTTAAAATTGTAGTCCTGTGAAGTCAAAGTTGTTAGCTGTGGAATCTTGAGCAGGAAATCCCTGAAAAGTCATCCTGTTCCAGACAGTTTCATTTTATACAAAACAAAACAAAACTTAGAAAACACATTTATCCACTATGAAAATTATGTCAAAAAACCCTTTATTTAAAAAAATACCTGAAAAGTTTGTAAGTAATTTTGTTTGAATTTTCTTTGGATTTTATTAGAAGTCTCTCTTCCCCAATTTATAGAAAAAGAAAACAAAAGATTAGTGGTAATCCAACTGCTCTATATGGACACCCAGGTTGTCACCGTGTTTAAAGTACTGTTTTAGCAAAATGTTTTATAAATAACAAACATTGAAAATGCTTTTAGAGATAACCAAACTAAATTTTATCTGCTTGATACCAGATTATAGTAAGGACACATGTCATGAACATGTTATTCAAAATAAATAATAATTTGTATATTAATGTTATCAAATCAAAGCAAATCTTAGCAGATAAAATCCCTTATAGTAAAAACAATGATATGCCTTTTGAAGAAACATAGATTATAAATATAGACTATATTAATATAGAATTACATAAAAACAGATAAAATGAATTCATTATACAAAGTTTATATACTAATGGCTCATTCAGAATATTAAATTATAAGCTGCATTTGTATGTGAGAAGATCTAGAAGGAAAACAATTTTTTGATAGTTAATATAAGCATTTATTAAAATGCCAGCATTTCTCAGTGACATTTAGAGAATATTTTAAAAGGTAATTTTGGAATTTTAGGTAAATATATTTTAGAAAATATATCTAAACTTCAAAGTTATTTATTTAAATCAAATATTAGTTATACCATCAAAGCACCTCTACATCAAATGAAATAAACATGTCCAACTAGCCATCATACAACCAGTCACATTTGCAAAAGCTGTCTGCTCATAGAGTATGATGACCCCATGCATTCTGAAGAACACTGAAAGAAATCACATGAAACACAACACTCTCTAAAATCAGAAGACTACAAACTATAATCCAAAAATAACCCATGGTTTTAGTTTATTTTTTGTGTGACTTTAATGAATACATCGTAAGCTTCTCTGATCTGAAAATAGAATTAACAACTAGGCCTAATATGAAAAGGAATATTACACAGTGTGCATAGGTAGAGAAATGAATTTCACGGGAGCTTATTCTGAGGCCTTTGTACTTTGCCTTTATAAACAGTGTCACTTGTTTTTGTAAAATATTTTAGTAATATTTTGCATGGTGCACACATACAAACATATATTTTCTGTATTAAATATTTACAATGCATTTTATGTACATAATACATCTCTTTGTATCAACACTAAATTATTTGCAAACAGCAAAGATAAAAAGTCTTAAAGAGTATGAATGCAGTAGCTCCTTTTTTTTAATAAAATGTAACTGAATGAGGTAATATTAATAGTACTTCAATACCTGCAATATCTCTAATTTGCCTACTTTCTTATTTAGAGATGGTGAAATGTATTTTGTCTTTTGAAAAGAACATCAATTCAAAGAATTATGAAATCTTGTCTTGTAAGAGTAGAACTTCCATTTAATCTTTGGATGATTCTTCCAGTTCAACTTAACTGACTCCATTTTTATCAGTTCTATTTTTAAGGATAATACAGAATTTACTATAGCAACCTAAATCCAAGTAGTTTTGTCTCATTTTCTTTTTGCTCTAACTCAAACCCATAGAGCCCTCTGTTGGAAGGATGTCACATTGCATCCCACTGCCCCTTTTTGGAGGAGAGAGCATGCTTGGAATGCTAACCTTTTTTTAATTTTATGCTAACAATTTTTATTTTAGAAAGCATGGGACACTAGATTACACGCTGCTTCCCAACACGACAGAAAATCATTTTGTGTCAAAATAATAAAATACGCAAGCACATGATACCTTTGTTCCAGAAACTCCACTCTGCAGCATCAGTTCGGGGAAGGATGTTAAAGTAGCAAGCAGATCCTCGTGCACCACATTCTTCAGTCAGTGAAACACTTGGATGCTGTTTTTGCAGAGGGGAATTAATACAGGCGTCCTTTGGTTGAGCCCGTGAGAGCGATCTAAAGACAGGAGATGTACTCATTGGGCAAGTAATGATTTAAATGGGATCTAGAAGCTTTTTAAGTGTTCAAATATTTATACATTCATTTGCAACAACAATATTTTCCTATATTTAAGGAAGATGTCATCCAGAGGGAAGATTCCTGAACTCTTAAGGGTTATTTTTTAAAAATATGAGGCTTCTTGTTTAACACATTTTTAATATCAAATCGAGGAGAAAGACTGTTGACATATGAGGGTGCCAACTTCCTTGGACAGCTCAGGGCTCCCATATGCTGCAAACATCCCTGTGGGTCTCCTGCAGCTTTCCTCAACTTATCCAGACTCCTATTTGGTTTCCACAGTGGTAGGTTTCTCATCACTTCCCACCATCCTTATGGCTGTTACCCTGAGCTTCAGCCACATCTCCTCAGAGAACCTCACTGATCCAGCACAGCCCTGCTTCCTCTCAGCAGAGCACGACACATTTAACTTCATCCTTTCTACAAATCATTGTGGCTCTGCATGCTAATGGAATGACTTTTATGGATAATGTGGCTGACTTCTTGGCTGGGTCAGGAAGCATCTTAGTTGGCATTGAATAAATAATTTTTAATGTGCTGTCTTCATGGAAGCTCCCTGTAAGTGCAAGTGGCAGCTCGCCAGATTTAGAAAACCCTAAAAGGTTACCCAACAACTTATAGAATTTGCAATCATATGAAAATGCATATTTCAATCACATTTTTGGGCAAATTTTGACAGATCATCTATCAAAAAGAAGGGGGGATATGTACACATCAGCTTGTCTTCTCCCAAAGACCCTTCACTTGTGTGATATAAATTTTCCTTTTTCATCAAACTAATTTACCTCCAAAAGTGCCTTTTTTTTTTTTGCTAGCCTCAGGCAAAGGGCACAAGATCTATTTTTAAAAAGATTCAATTATCCCACATTATTTAAGAGGATATCTGAAAGTAGGCTTCAGAAACCTTCTCTACATGAAAAAAAATGTGGATCTTACCCCTAAACCAAACTAAAGCTTTTCTTTAAGACATAGCCGAGCATATCTAGCCTTCAATGCAACTAGTTGAAAGTTTATGTAATACCTATCTCTCTTTCTATATATTTTAGAGGGCATGAAAGAAGCACGAGCCAAGGGAACAAAACTGAGGTAGTCACAAAAATAAGCAATAGCCCATAAGTCAAAATTTGGGAAGGGAGTTTTGGAACAAGCTCAAAAAGACCAAGATGACTGCTTTGCTCTATCTGTTCTGCAGAGACTCTCATGTTCATTTGCTACAGGCATTTATGTATATTACCTCATTCTGTACAAAGAGAGGGGGAAGGTAGTGGGGATAACTGGTAAAGGAGGATTTGACATTGGTAAATACGGGCAAACCCGATCCAAGGTGTTTCAGACGATGAAATTGGAGTGAAAAGGTCAAAAGTGTATGTGGCATTTTAAAAATAATTCCAAGACTAATCTATAGAATTAGAAATGGGATTTGGAGGAAAGGCTAGTTTTCCTAACCTTGAAATCATTTGCATAATCCTGAAGAGTTTTTTTCAGTAACTGTAAAACAAGGATTCCAGCTATATAGAGAATAATGCTCAAAATTGCAACCATTTAAATTAAGGGGAAAAACCTCAAACAAAATTAAACTCCAAGGATTGGTGTATACATATATAAGCTGATTTGGCTACTTGGTCCCAAGTTCCTGAGCCCAGAGCACAAAAACTTGGGAAGGTGTGTTTCCCTGGTGAGCAGATCCCCCTCTGCGGTCTCCTGGGTGACGAGAGAGAGGCATGCCCATGGCCAGCATTCAGCAAAGGCAAGTCACTGCAGCAATTCGACTTGCATCACCACCTGGACAAACCTGAGTGTCATTTGTGACCTAGCTCTCACATTCTGAATTGGTGGACCTTCTAGATTAGTTCTCTAGAATGAGTCTCGCCATGTTCTGCATAGAATTTTTTTTTACTAGTTAGGCTTCTTGAGTTGAGTTTTAGTTCAAAAATCAAATGGAAATGCCTCTATCATTTGCATCTTTGCACCCAAAGGTCATTATTTCAAGAAATAACATCACATTTGGAAGAAAAAGTAGTTAAAGAATAATGTCTCTTTTAGGACATACATGAAGTGTTTGTATGTGAGAAGGCATCACATGCTGAAAGCAATTTTCTTACCACCACCCTGAACTCCTGTTACTGAGGAGCAAACACCGCTCATCAATGATTAAATGAGAGGCACATATGAGTGAGATCATATGGTATTTGTCTTCTCTGACTGGTTTATTTCACTCAAATGTGGAATTTCATGAACATACTGAACTAACAAGCAAAATAAAGACATACTTATAGATAGAGAGCAGGCTGACATCTAAGTGATGGGTTATGGCATAGGGAGTGAGGGATTGAGCAAAAGGGAAAAAGAACTCATGGACATGGACCACAGTGGAGTGATTGTGGGGTGGACGTGTAAGAGGACTAAATAGTAATGGAAAAGATACAATTAAAGGTATACAACGTAATACAGTTGGTACAAAGGAAAAGAAAAAATAAAATTAAGTCACTGTGTCTAAAGAAAGTGGTTGCCAGGTATATGCACCAACTGTCCTCATTAAAATGTTTTGAGATAAGATCTCAATGGACTGTAGTATCAAAGCATCTGATATTAACAGGTAGAAACTTGTTCTTGTACTAGTTGGCAAAGAGGAACACATGGGTTATCTACATCATTAATAGGGTTTTGCAAATCTGTATTTTAGCTTCTTATTTAAGTAATGGGAAAAAATTACTTTATCACATACATATGTATTTTCAGCATCCTCTGAAATCAGTTTCAGGATTGGAGGAGTTGCCTGGGCCTCTTCTCTCTCAGTGAAAGCATTTAGTAAAATCACTTGAGGAAATAACCAAAGCATCAATAAGATGTATGATGCTATTAGGTTTCAACAGGCTAAATTTTAGCAAGTTAGATCAAATTTGATAAAATTAGATAAAAAGAGAAATATCCATTTTGAAAATTATCCTAAAATCATGATCTTAGAAATTTCTTTATCCAGAAAAAAAAACTAAGGATTTGTTTTCTTTTACTGAGAGAGTAAATAGACATTCAATACAGAAACCTAATTTTAAATGGCAGCCAGATAAATCTCTAAAAACGAATAAAAAGCATGTCCTAGTGTTTTTCTAAGTTTAGCTAAAGAAATATCCAAGGAGAACATTACTACTCAAACTTCTTTCTTTTCTTTGTAGACTCTACATAAAAAGAAAGCAGTAGTGTTCCAGGAAACATGCTCATCACTAAGATTCATCCACAGAATTCTAGTGCTGGGGGTTGTCCCCCTCCACTGATGTTGTATAACATGATATAGTCCTAAAAGCTTGGATTAATGCTCATCAGAAACACCTTCCTGTTAGTCACTAAGCTTTTATCCAGCATCCTCACATCCCATTTTTTTAATTGCAGGGGGAAAAAAGTAAATATATCTTTGGCTCATAAGCTGTTAAGAGAATTCTGTCTGTATATATGAGAACAAGGGTTTAAACTAGGAAAGAATATGCAAGGGCCCATCTTCCTGTCTCTAAGCTCTCTCTCTTCAAGCCATGCTGGCATTTTATCAATGATCTCTGTTAAAATGCTTTATTCATCAGTTCTCTCCTCTCTTTAAAAGTCTCAGTGATGCGAGGTCAAGGGCAGAATCCTTGGCTTGGCGTTTTAGGTCAGGTTGCCAGATAAAATGCAGAATACCTAGATAAATCTGAATTTCAGAAAAACATCAAATAAAATTTTCTATTATAAGCATGCAGTATTGCTGACATGAAAAAATTCAGCTTAGACTGAAAAAATTACCCATTGTTTACCCAAAATTCACATTTACCAGCACATCCTAAATTATTTGCTAAATCTGGCAAAGACCCACTGTCCCTACATCTCTTGTCAATTAATTTTCCCATCATCAGACACCCAATCCCCTGCTCCTGCCAAAATAGGACCCCACATTCCCCACACACTGGCAGGGCCCGACTCCACACATTTGTTCATTGTTGCTTCTGTTCCGATGCCCACCTGTCCCCACTGTCTACTCATCCTGAAGGCTCAGTTCAAATTACATCATTTCCATAAAATCTTTCTTCATTATTCCAGAGTGAAATTCTCTAGCACATTAATTCATCAATTAGCTTTGCTTTGTGGTTTATCTCCGATTGTTTGCTTTCAAATTTGATTCAAAATGCCAATGAGGTTTTAACTTTTCTCCAACTTGGGTTCACAGTCTCAAACAGTTTGTAGGCCCTGTGAGGTACGGTTGCTATTTCTATTGTACGTTTGCATACTGACCCCAGAACATCCATTCGAGCAGAGTTTACATTCTAGAAGGGAAGCAGAGGTGAAAACTGATGCAGGAGAGGCCTACTATGAACTGGAAGTTTTACACGTTGTTTTATTTCAAACTGACATTACAAATGACATTATCTTCTCCATACAATTGAAAAAGCGGAGATTCTCAGGAGGGTTCCACAGCTCGCTTACGGTACCAGTAACAGAAGCAGAACATGAACCCAGGTCTGACTTCTGAGTCAACACCACACCACTGCCTCCACAACTGCTGCTGTCACTCACTGCTGCTGCTCCTGCTGCCACTAGATTTTGAGCGCTGGTTTGGAAGGCTCAGGAAATGAAAGCTCTACGCGGGGCAGCTGAGGTCAAGTGGGCAACAGGCGCATTGTGGGGAGCACAGATTGCAGTTGGGGCGAACTCTGCCATCCTGGGAAAAGCAAGAACAGCTGGGGCAGCAGAAGAGGAAAACTCATTGCATGGGGTGAAGAAAATTAAGTGAAACGGGAGCAGAGCTGACTCCACATTTGCTGGTAACTGAATGTTTGCAAGCAAACAGCGGTCCTGAGCCAGCCTGGGCAGAGAGGCTGGCCTCACACTTTCCCTGTGGGCTGAAGCAGTTGGGGTCTTGCTGCTGAACATGGTTGCTTGGAGAAAGGATGAAGGAGAGAAGCAGCAGGCAGAGGCCCAAAGTTGAATTCCCAGCAGAGGCTAGGCATTTATGTGCAGTAATTGCCTGTAGGTCAGTAGATTCTTAAGCAGCATGAAAGCTTCCAAAAGGTCAGTGAACATTTTTAAAAATTTCCGTGCACATTTATGCGCCACTACAGGCTCCGGGCTCAGGAAGGGAGAAACATGGTGACTCTCAGGTCTGGGAGCCTCCCCGTGCACAATAGAAAACACCATTTACCAGAGAAAGGCACTTTCTTCACCTGCCTAGTCTCCTGGAAGGCTTGCCTAGTGATAAATTTCATTTATGCCTCCCTACTGCTCGGAGACCTGCGCAGTCAGCAGGAGTTGAGTAAGATAAGAACAGCGGCGATGGATTTTCTCCCTCTTGCTTTTGCGGGTTTGTGATATGGAGGCCTATCATTTCACCATGTTTTGTGTAGCTAAATAGGAAACATTTGGAAGAACATTCCAGAGAACTTTCACCTGCCCATTTAGTAGCCTCTGTAGCTAAGACTAAGTGCAAACTGTGGTTGTCAGGATAAGCAATAATTCCCCCATGTTTCCAAAAACATTATTATAAACTCAGAATCAATAGGCATTACAAAACAGTGTTGCTGTTCTTTTCAGCTTTGAGAAAATCAGGGCTTCAGACTATCAAATTGGAAAGGCATGCCAGTGATTGCTGACACAGCTACAATTAGGGCACCCAGGTGCAGCCAAACGACTCTAACTCTCCTTTGTAAAGCGCCATAGTATCTTATGCGTATAGATAGCCACACCAATGAAGCATCTCATTGTACACAGCGTGTCTTTTGTCTTCACATATACCCAAGTACATTTCCAGTCCACAATTATGGAATATTCTATTTTACATATTAGAAAGCTACAATCAGGTAATCTTTAAACCCTAGATGTGGTTTAACCTATTAGTAGTCTAGACATGATGAGTGGCCAAAACTGAATTAAATGCATGAGCTATTATTAATTTTCAAAGATGAAGAATCTGTAAATCCTCAACCAGCTAAACCACCCTCAGCAACTGATAAAAGCTTGGTGAGTTAGAAACCCCTGTTCAGTCCTAACACTTCGATATCCCTACTAAGGACCCCGGAGTTCTGAAGTACCTGTGACCTGGAATACTTTCCTTTTCTTCCCATTTGTCACTGTTTCCGATGGCCCAAAGGTTCACACTTGGAGCATGGACACGGGACTGTTTGAAGTAGTACAAAAATGAATAGCAGTTATAGGAAGGTGAGCTCCTTAAATTAAGCTCCAGTTTATCTGTTTTAGAAGCAGGAAAAATCCTTCAGCCATTTCAAGGGCACACAAATACACAGAATATGGAATCTTGCTAATAAATGGCAGCAGGCAGCCAACCACACTGTCTGGCGAGCAGCCACTAGAGGTGAAGTGATTCTCTCTGAGCTGAACTGTGAGCCAGGCCCCCCCCACTCTCTCTCTTCTCTCTCTCTCAGTGTGTATACCACCAAGGTCAGGCCTATCATATCATCTAAGATCTAGACATTCACTCTATGCCTCTTCTAAGAAAAAATATTTTCATAGATTATAAATATCACAAAAAATCATGTCTGCAGGACTAGGGTGCACAAAGGCCTAGAGAAGATTACCCTTACTTAATTTGCTATCTTCATAAACGTGAAGAGGGTAAAGGAAGGGTGTTTAAGATGAGAGGCAGCAGTGTTATAAGAGTGGGTTAGGAGGTGATCTGACTACTAGTCTCAAGCACACAAAGGGCATTCTATAAAGGTGAGAGTGATTGATTGCTCTCCATATTGACAGAGGACATGACAGGAAGAAATGGGCCTGAAGGTAGAGTTCAGCTCAACATAAAGAAAAATGAATTCAACTTCAGGATGATCGAACACAGAAATGGCTGACAGGGTGTGTGGAGAGCTCTTCAGAGCAAAATATCTTCCTGGTACCTGAAATCACACCTGCCTGAAAGAACTTATTGCTTATTCTAGGTTAATGGTTAGAAAATACGAATGGAATGCAGGAACTAAATACTATGGTAAATTACATTATAATGCTACAGTATTTATAACACAGAGTCTGGTACTCATTTATTACCACCAGAATAAATCCTGTGTCACCACTGAGCTCCATGTTGCCACTTGCCCTATTGGCTGCATTTGGTACAACTCTCCACTCCCTCCTTCTTGGAATCCACATTCACTTTGCCACTGAAACACCATTTTGTTGGTCTTCCATCTTAGTTATCACCCTAGCGCCCAAATGTGGACTTACACAGGATCAGTCCTTAGACCTTTTCCCTTCTTGGCTGTCCTCACCCCATAGTTGATCTCATCCTGTTCTGTGGTTTTAAATACCAATTACATTTTGAAGATACCTATATTTATATATCCAACTCATACTTCTTCTGAGCTCCAAACTCGTATATCCAACTGCCTACCCTATACCTCCCCTTGGATGTCTAATTAAGAGAAGTCTAATAAAATCAATTTCCTAATTTCCCTCCTTCTTTTTCCCTCCCACCATCTTTGCTATCTCTCTGAATGGCAACTCCATTCTTCCAGTCACTCAGGCCCAAGCCTGTGGAGTCATTTTTATGCTCTCTCTTTCTCTCCACCCCATATCTAATCCATAGCAAATTCTGCCTGTTATATTTCAAAATATGGGCATCACTTAATCCTATTGCTGTCACCTGCCTCCAGCCACCACCATCTCTTGCCTCAATTATTATAATATGGCCCTAATTCATCTCTCTGCTTCCACCCTTCCAGCCTATGTAGTATGGGGTGATCCTTTAAAAATGTGTTAGTTCACATCACTCTTCTGCTCAAATTTTTTGTTTGCTTCCAATTTATTCATAGCAAAGCCAAAGTCCTTATAAACTGTATTACTGTGTAACAAGGACTTAGGTTACAGGGCCTGTCTGACCTCATCCCCTGTTATTTTTCACCTCATCCCCTCACCTCCAGCCATGCTGGCTTCCTTACTAGTTCATCATATCAAGTATGCTCTTATCCCAGCCTGGAACTTTCTTTTCTCAGAGATGTACATGCCTCACTTCTTCCCTTCAGATTGCTGCTCAAAAGACACTTTAATAGTGAGACCTTCCCTGAGTAACTATTGTAAATCGATAACCACCACCCCAGACCTGTGCCTGTATTCCCTCTCTCCCTTGCACTGCTGATTATTCTCTACATCTAGGGTAACCATTCAGTTTATCAGTGAAAGGGACATTTATGTAACTGAAAGGAGGCACTCGTAATGACTGTGGCAGGTGACCAGTAAGCCAGGACTTTTCCAGTAAGCCAGGACTTTTCCAGCAAAGCAGGATATATGGTCCATACTACCATATCATCATCACCAATGTACCTCCAAGAATTCAGAAACTTTTTGTCCACGATATATCCCTAATGCTGAGAAGGTAACTTGCCAAAGTAGGTGCTGAATAATTTGTTGATAGAATAGCTGTTTTCAAAGGTCACCACTATGGCTTGTTGACTTGTCACATGGCCTATAATCTATGTCAAAATCCAACCCTCCCTCTGTCCTCAGAAGTGTATTCCTAACAAACATCCCTATTTAACCTTCTATGCCTTTCCATTGCATTCTGAACAAGCCAAACTCTCCCACCAGGCATCCAAAGCCCCTGAGGTAGCATGAGCCCATCCTGCCTTTTCCACCTCACTTGATGCCACGCCCCCTGCATCTCTTCCCACTCCATCTGACAAGTGCATATACCCAGACCAACTGCAGCTCTTGTTTGTCCCTGCTCCTGGGACAGGTCTAGTTTTTCAGCCTCATTCCTATGCTAAACCTCCCCCACCACCTGGTTCCCTGCCCCTCTTTCCATTATCAGTCAAAATCTGACCCTATTCCATCCTAATGTCCCTTAATACTTTCCAAGCCCTCAAGTAAGTCAAGTTCTCTCACTTCCAAATTTGAGAATGCTTAGTGGCACTTACTCTTGGTTTATTACAATATGCTTTATTAAAGCTGTTTATATGCAATTATTAGAGATTCACAAAGACAGAAGTCATGCCTAATTCCTCATTGTAACCCAGCAGGGCCCAGTAGAGGGCTTAGCTTAAAGAATGAGCTAAAGTCGTATTGATTTGGCTGGATGTGTGGTACGTGGATCGTTTAAGAAGCATTTGGAGAGGCAGGGTAGGAATTGTATAACATTCATGTGTAAATGAAAAATACATGTGGAAGTGACCAAGAGAATTTTAAGAAAACAAGTGATGAGTGAGAAAGGCTTAAGAAATGTCACATTTAAGGTAGAAGTATTGAGTATAAGTAACTTTTAAGAACCATTTGCTATTCATAATCCTATGTAACGTGTAAATATATACAGTATGACATAGAATTGAATGAATAAATTGCATAATGGCAGAAATCTTTTCTCTTTTCCTAGCATACCTAGAACTGATTTCTTGGCTTTGATTGTTTGGTCTCCCCTTGGAGTTAGATTTCAGAGTGAATCCCATCAGAATCCATGCACTAGAAATACATGTGCTATTATATGCAGGTCTATGCCAGTGACTTTAGGGGCAAACAGCACAGTGCTAAGTGAAATCATTCCTCCTAAGCTATTATACAAATTTGCTTGATCCACAGCCCTATTTGGGGGTTGGAGGAATGGCTAGTTCTAAAACAAATTTAAAATGAAAATTAAAAGTTAAAATGCAGCCCCACACAAAATCAATTTTTTGTTATATTAATGGTTATTGAAACAACATCATTACATATAGATTTGGGATAAGTCACAAAAATCTTGCAGGTGAATATATTTTATTTGCAACTTATGTGTAGATTAAACATGAGAAAAATTTCAAACTTTTGAAAACAGGCCACAGAAATCTCTGTTATGCTAGGACACGAGGTGAAGTTTCCAAGGACGATAAACCACTTTAGCCTGACTTGCACCAATACCTAAGCTATAAATTACTTCACAGGCAATTATATCACTGAGTTCGCCTGTCCTCTGGCAAGGTGACTGTTAACGTATTGTCCCACTGAGCAAGCAGAGGTCTAGAGTGGGAAATGTGTGTGTTAGACGAGGTTGTTAAAAGGTATGTTCAGGTGTGAGCAGCCTTCTCAGCATTATCATCACAAGCACAGCCGGTGCTTCTCTGGTGTTTCTGTGCAGACCCCATTGCCTTCCTTTTGTTCTGTGTGTAGCTTTCATTAGGGAGCCTATGGCAGCATTTCCCAGGTGCATTCCTGTACAAAGGGCATTCATTCTACCGGTGTCCAGGCCTTAAAGATAAAGGGCCCAAATTATAGTCAGAGCTGTGTTTGTGGATAAGTGAGGCAGGGAGAAGGTGATTTGACTGTGCTTTCTGGGTAATCCTACCATTAATTCATGAAGTATAGAAAGAAGTTTTAGCTAAGAGAGAAGTCTGTGTAGATCACTGTGTTTCTTTGCCTTGAGAGACAATGGGCATCTCGTGAATGTTTTGCCTCCTTCTGCAAGTAGGAAATCTTTTTAAAATGTTGGTTTCCCAAACCAACAAAGTAATGATGCTAATTAGTAATATACCCATGTGGTAGATGTTATGGGGTAGAATGATTCATAACACTTTCAGCCCTGGGTCATTCACCATAATCTTGTATCAGTCTTGAGAGTGAATAAGAGGTAAATTAACATAACAGCCAGTCTGTGGTGCAGGCTTACTGTGGTCCATGCACTGTTCTGAGTATCCCATACTCATTAACTGATTTAACCCTAATTCAGCTATAATTATGTCCCGTTTTGCAGATGAAGAAACTGAGGTACCTCAAAATTGTGTAAATGATCCAGAGTTACAAAGAGAATGACAGAGCCGAGATTTAAAACATATGTAGTCTAACTCTAGCACCTACCTCCTTAGCAAATATACTCTGAAGATAAGATTTGTCCCTAGTGAACAAATAAAGTTTCAATTAAAACCCAGTATGTTGACATATAATAATAGGTATCATTTCCTCCTTTAACAAACCATTTCAACCCTTTTCCTTCTCCATAAGTCATTTGAATTCTCACCTGACTCTATAGTGAGGCAGCTTGATAGTATTAATACCTATTTCACTTTTGAAAAGGGCTGAAGGGCACATAAATTGTGAGCAGCCATCCAGACTGCAAGACAATGCGTGAAACTGGTGAAGGAGGAAGAGGAGAATGTAAACGGTGCTAATATTGATTGAACAACTCCACAAATTGGAGTAAGATGTTCAGGACTGTGTTAATTTCCTAAGATTGCTGTAAAAGAGCCTTCTCAGAGAACAGCTTTCGGAGCATCAAAGTGCAGTCAGTAAATGTGCTTGGCAGAGGGAGTTCGTTGCCAGTGGAAGAGTACCCAGAGCTACCAATCTGCTCGGACTATTGACTATCTCATTTACTTTATTTACCTTTGACTAATGTTCTTTTCTGCTATTGGGACATACTCCATCCCATGTTGGACTTCCCCAGCTGCTGATCTTAGGGCTAAATTTCAGCCATAGTTTAAAACAATAATGAAGAGCATGGTCTTTATAATAAAAGTCTAACTTAGGTTTGAATCCTGACCCTACTACTTACTTGTACTGTGCTAACTTATTTATCTTCCCTTAACTTTATCTCACATATGAAATTGGTATAATATCACTTGCTTTAGAGAATTGGTATAAGGATTAAATGAAGCAGTGAATGTAAAGTTCTAATTATCATGTGCTCCAAAATAGGACTATTACACCTGCAAACTGAAAGGTCTCCAGTTTGATTCCTGGTCAGGGCATATGCCTGGGTTGTGGGCCAGGTCCCCAGGTGGGGACATGCAAGAGGCAACCAAATGATGATTCTCTCCCTCTCTTTCTCCCTTCCTTCCCCTCTCTTTAAAAAACAAATAAATAAAATCTTAAACTAAGGAACATTTTTTGAAAAATCTTTGTCTATTTTGCTTACCTGTTTCCTCAAATAATCTTCCAGTTTTCGTCCTTTTCATCTACTTTTAAACTGAGTAGCTTACAACAAAAATGTATTGTCTTAAAGTTCTGGAAACTAGAAACCCAAAATCAAGGTATCAGCTGCACTGGTCCCTTTCGAAGGCTGTATGAAGTCTCTGTTCCCACGCTTTCTCCCAGGCTCGGAGAGGGTTGTCTTCTCCCTATGCCTCTTCACATCCTCCTCCTCTGTGTGTGTCTCTCTCTGTGTTCACATTTCCCCTTGTGTCAGGACACCAGTCATTAGATTAGGCTGCCCCAAGGACCTCATTTTAAATGTATCACTTCTATAAAGACCTTATCTCCAAATAGGGTCCCATTCTGAGGTACTAGGGGCTAGACTGCAACATGTGAATTTGGAGAGACACAATTCACCCCATAACAAGGTCATAGAGCTGCTGAGAGGTATGGCTGGGACTCTAATTCAGGTTTTTCTGATGCGAGGAAGTGTTCTAGTCACTGCTATGCTGCTTTGCCATTAAATATTCATAAGTAACTTTGAACACCAGTTTCTGGAACCCTCAATAATCTACATGAGGCTCTTAGGTGGTAAAATATCCAAAGGATTTTCTTTTTGCGAGAAAACATCTTTAACTCTGTCTTTCTAGCATCCCTTTCCTCCCATGGGAAAGAGCACCCACTGTGTTTCCACTGGGGAACTGACTCCCCACACACTACATGTTCTGGTCAACTGCCAATCTCAGCACCTCCTCTGACACCCAGATGCATGGTGGACTTAAACTCTCAACTAACACTCTTTACCTTGGGTCTGAAGATTGCAAAGATGTGATGCCAGATTTTTCAGAGGTAATGTTTCCACCACATGAAGAAGCCCGAATTGAAATCCAAAACCATGAGCACCACACATGAGCCAACTGAAGAGGTTGAAAGATAGAAAATCAGATAGAATAGACCTTGAGATAGGGACATTGAGGTCAGAAGCTCTTCCAGGCTCTGGTTTTATCTACCCTGAGACTAGCTCTACCCCAGCCTTTGCATGGATTGATAATCTAAGTCAATAAATGATCCCAGTCTTTTGTTTCCTCAATGTACTTTAAACAATATTGTACTCACTTGCACCACTATTGGGTGGAAGTGAGTAAATCCTGAATTGAGACATGGAATTTATAATATATGAGGTACAATGATATGAAGAAACATTTCAGAAGTATAATTCATATCACCCTAGATGAGGAAGTAGCTTAAATATTTGGAAAGGCCATAGCTCTATGTTTTCCATTTGTACCATAACCATTTTGACTCATAATCTCACACAGTAAACCCCTAGAGCAAACCATCAGATGGTTAATCCATTTTATAATGAAAAAGCAAAAATTAATAAAAGTCAATATGTGGCCCTACTATAAAACTGCTGTTACTAGTGGATACATTTTTCAGCTCATCATCACAAATCATTTTTCAGACCAGAGATTCAAACTATTTTATCTAACATTTTAAATAAAATTATAGTGTATTTTCTGGAAAAAATTCAGAACATGTGGCCAAAACAATAAAACAACCGTTCATTACATAAATACCTTTATTACCTAGTCATAGTTTTCTGCATTAATCTTAAGCTTATTTCCCAGACTCATGTGTTAAAAATTAGTCTTATAATCTGTATCTTAGTAAATAAAATCACAATTTTCAGAGGAATAGCATCTTCCCCAATAATGACAAAATAAACAACTTTTAAAAATTAAAAAGCTAAGACACCTGGTAAGGAATTTTATATCTCCAATACAAGAACACTTTAAATTATGTAAAGGATCATATATCTTCTCTCAGGAGTATTCTTACTGCCAATGTCACATAAAGAAAAAGTTAATAAATAATATGTTCATGCTGTGTGCAAAGTGCTGTAGAAACAGTTCACCCGCTTTGAAGCAGCATATATTGTAATGACTGAAAGAAGACTAAGACAAGGCCCATTTGAACTTGATTTTTTTATATTTCTGGAACTATGTAGACTGTTGGTGTTCTATAAATATTTATCTAGTGGTTACACTTATATAATGGATCATCTTTAACAGAAACACATTCCAAAGTGCTGTAGAATAAATAACCCATATTATGTATACACAGGTGAAGGGATGGATATAGGAAAAAGCTGTAGACAGAGGCATGGATGTGGACATGTACACACAGATGCAAATATCAGTATAGAGATGGATGTTGAACTACAGATACGTAAATGCAGTTATAACTGTACACATAAAGATACGGACACAGTCCGATGCAAGAGGGATTTCTAGTTTTCTACTTGGAGTAGACATCTGTGATTTCTATCTCTCTGCCATCCCCTTTCTCTTACTGGACACTGTACCTCTTTATCTTCCATTGGGTAACCGACTTTCTACCACTGCATGTTCAAAGTTGGCTGCATATCACATAGCACCTCCTCCTACACCCAGACACAGAGTGCATTCATAAGCTCTCAACCAGCACTTCTTTCCCTTGGGTCTAAGGGTTGTAAGTATGTAATCCCAGATTTCCCAAAGGTAGTGTCTCCCCTCACAAACAGAAGCCTGGAGCTTGAGATTTTGAGCACAACACACAAAAGCCATGTGGAGAGACCGAGACATGGACAGAGAGCTAGACAGATGGGGTGTCTTGAGCTCCCTGGCATTCATCTGTTATACCTCCCAGATTGTAGTAAAAGATAGTAAAGGCAAGGGAGAGGTGATGTTTGCAATTTCCAAAAGGGAATTTGAGTCTTATATGAGGAAAAAGATGTTTTTCCCAATGTTTGGATTGAAGAGTCTTCTGCAAAGCATGAGAGGAGCTATAAGCATTGATATGAGAGACCACAGAATTTTTTATCACTGAAGTCTTTAAATAAAAATACACTGGGTTTTTTTTTTTTTTTTGGTCTAGGTGATACATCTCAATGTTCCAAAAATTCATCTTTCTCAATCAGAATTTAGTTAAAAATAAGGAATAATATGTAAAAACAGGACTTAGAACTATAAGGACGGGATGTTGGGGGAAGGCTAGATATACAGAGATCCCTTTCCTCAGTATCCTCTCTACAAGATTTTTACATCCATACCTATCACTCACTTATGCTATTCTTTTACAGAACATTAAGATACATGCACAATTGATTGTAAAATAAGATGAATGAGCATGTGGCTATTTACCTTGCAAAAACAGAAAACAAAACTGGTTTCTAAAACAAAAAGTCTTTAGCATTTGATGTTGGCTAGATAGAAATAAAAAACAAGAAAAGAACCCAGGTAATTCACACAAACTCTCTGGAATAACCCAGACATTCAAGTAATTCAGAAAAGAACTTCCTTCTGGGAAAGCCCCCCAGATGCTCTCTGAGCCTCTGAAAATTGCCTCTAATAGAGACCATGAGCCCTCAGTTTGAGATTCAGAGGAAATTCAATAATGTGCTTGTGCCTGTGAATTTCTATCAAATGAAGTAACATAAAAAAATAGTTGTTTAGGGTTAAATTATTTTACACAAGCTCCTTCTCACCTCAACTCTCTAATGCTAAGTAAATGGTCCAAGTGGGCAATCAAAATGTAATGTAATTTTATTAATAATTGCTATAGTTTGCTATAGACTTAAAGAGTTAAGGACATTATAGGAACATAGAGATATATATACCTCTAAAATGCTTAATTGTAAGTTATAATTGTCAGCACTTAATGATCAGTATTTTAAAGAATAATGTGTGTGGTTGCTGCATGGTTATGAAAGGGAGTCATTTACTAGGTCCCTCTTCTGCTACATTTATTAATTTATTCTCAGTGCGGTAAAAAAGAGATCTTTAAACTGACTTAGCTGACTTTCTGGGGCAATCTGCCCTTAATGAACTCCCAACTCTGCCTTCAAATGAAACACAAAAATTACCATAAGCAATAGATTCATTTTGAGGGTGACACCCTCAAACAATATAAATAGTCCCAACTTATGATGGTTTGTCTCAATGATTGTTCAACTTTACAGTGGTGGAAAAGCAATAATCATTTAGTAGAAACCATACTTGAAATTTTGAATTTTGATCTTTTCTTGGGCTAGTGATATGCAATATAATATTCTCTGGGGGGGGGCAACAGCAGCAATCCTCAGCTCCCAGTCAGCCACATGAGCACGAGAACAAACAGCCCACACTCTACAGTGTATTCATCATGTAGATGGTTTTGTCCAGCGTAGATGAACTAAGTGTTCTGAGCGCATTTAGGGAGGCTGGGCTAAGCTCTGATGTTCCGTAAGCTAGGTGTATGGAATGCACTTTTGACTTATGATATTTTCAATTTACAATGGGCTTATCAAGGTGAAGCCCCACCATAAGTCAAGGAGTACTTCTATTAGTGTGTGTAAAATATTCATTTATGCCAGAAATCAATAACATCATGAAATTCTTTTTCATGTGTTAAAGAATTCCACTATCAAAACTTGAGAAATTGTCAGTAACCAAAAAAAGTATTTAGGCTACAACTTCAAGTTGTAGTATTTAGGCTACAACTGCTTATGAGAAACACACTCACACAAATTCAGAAAATATGTTGTTACCCTTCTAAGTATAGAGGCCATATAAATATCACTTTTTAATATCATACATATTTTATAAGCTGATATAACATAGTACAATCTTAGTCCCAGTGCTATTTTTTAGACCTTTAGACATTTTTTGCTTATTTACCTCACTGTATTCTTTTTTATTTTTTTTATTTTCAAGATTGTATTTATTTATTTTTAGAGAGGAGAAGGGAGAAAGAGAGGAAGAAAAACATCAATGTGTGGTTGCCTCTCACACGTCCCCTACTGGGGACCTGGCTCTCAACTCAGGCATGTGCCCTGAAGGAGAATCAAACCAGCAACCCCTTGGTTTGCAGGCCAGAACCCAATCCACTGAACCACACTACCCAGGGCTTATTTACCTCACTACATTCTTTAAAATAACAATATATAGAAAGAAAAAGCAAATCAAAACTAATTCATTAGATTTAAAGAGGCAATACAACATATTCCCATCAAAGAGAGAATTAAAGTCCCTTAAGTAATTGTCATAAAATTGTTCAACCATGTTAATAAGGTTTCTTTCTAAACAATTTCAAATCCTCTTCTAAAACAAATACCATCAGAATCATTTTCAAATCTCCACTAAATTTTAATAATGTGCTTAAGTGTGTAAGAACACTTGAATGTTCATAGGTAATTAATAGGTTATGAGGAAAGTTTAATCTTTTCTTTGAGGTCAAACAGATATATTGGAGCTCAAAATATGAATATCAAATGCTGGTGGCTAGAAGTCTGCAAGTAATTTCTCCCCTGAAACACCGCACTATTCCTGCCGGAGATGTCAGAGGTGACACTACCACTCATGGGCAGCTGATGCTTCTGGTCTGCCAGTATATGGCAAACCCTAGGTGAGCACAGTACAACACCTCTCACTGCTGAAACTGCACACTGGGTCCCCAAACCTCACATAAATCTCAGGGTAAGAGTTCCAGCCACTTATGAATCATCCCCAAAATTTCCATAAACACAAGTCATTTCACAAAACAGCAACTCTGAAACCACCTATGAAAGTGTCATTAAATCTAGTCTTGCTTTTATGATTAGGTTTAACTAATGACAGAAACTATGGCATAACAGGGTTTAAACAAGACAATAGTCTGTTGCTATCTTAGGCAAACAAAGTTCTATGCTGGGCAGTTCAAGGCTGGTGGGTGGATTCCCCTGCTATCTTACAGCTCTACTGTTTATTTTCAGCACATAACTTTACCTCACTGCCCAAAAGGGCTCCTTAGGATCCAGCCCTTCTGTCTTCTAACAGAAAAAAGAAAGAGTTTAAAATAAAATTTCACCCTGGCTAGCATGGCTCAGTGGATTGAGGTCTGGACTGTGAAGCAAAGGGTCACCAGTTTGATTCCCAGTCAGGGCACATGCCTGGGTTGCAGGCCAGGTCCCCAGTAGGGGGCGCGTGAGAGACAACCACACATCGATGTTTCTCTCCCTCTTTCTCCCTCCCTTCCCCTCTCTCTAAAAAATAAATAAAATCTTTAAAAATTTTTAAATAATTAAAATAAATAAAAATAAAATGAAGTTTGACTCTTACCCACAATAATATTTTGAGGAAGGTGTTATATATTACACTTCTGCTTACATCTTATTGGCATAATCATTTGGCCATACCTACCACAGGATGCCTGGAAATGTAGCTTTTATTGAAGGTTGCCAACAAACACTCAGGGGATTCTATTGCTAAATAAAAAGAAAAGAACTACTATTAAGAGATTAGCAGTCTCTGTGTCTTCCTGCTCTTCCAAAGCTCTTCAGAACTGAAAAGCTACTAGTGGGTGCTATTAACCAAGCAGATGTCAGTAGGCAACTCAGAAAATTTAATGAGGGAGGAAAATTTTAACTATAGTTTTAGGTTTCTCACTTGGGCAGAACACGACACTGTAAAATCATCTTTAAATAAATGAAATCTGTAAATACCTGTTATGGCAGAAACTTTACAAAACAAAAAATTATTTATGAGTGAAACTGCACTCAGTTTATTTATGTAGGAAAGATTTCTAAAAATTATACACCTAAAAACTTATCAATTATATCCCATTAGGAAAGACCTAACCACAACTAATCTTATAACTATGAATAAGAAATTTCTACAAATTCTTCATTCAATTATTACTTAATGTTAGAAATTACATTTCCATGAAAATAAGTAGATTTTGAATTTTATCTGTTTGGAGATGAACCGAAGATCTGAGGCAGATGGCGACATTGTGTTTAAACAGTGACTAAAAACTACAATTCATCTAGCAGCCATACAGTTTGGCTTTCATTTTAAAAAAAAGTCTCTTCAGAAATAAATTAGTTGAACAGAAATCTTTATGGCATATGATGTATGGGAGATGGAACACAATGTTGATGGTTTATAAGAAAGTCAATTTTGCCAAACCAGTTATGTTCTCAAATTCAGAGTTTAAAAGATGGAAATCAAAATATGCATATTCCAAAATAAATAGTAAGATATTAATGTGGATGAAATGTTCATACCATCTAAAGTTAAGTTCTTTAAAGATAAAATTTCCACTGAATATACCTGTACTTATTTTACTTCTGGTAGGTGTCCCACTAAGATAGGGCCTCTCCTATCATCTCTACTATATCTCTAATCTTTGTTCCAATGAACGAATGTTCTTAGAAATAAAAATAAGAGAACTCCTGGAGAGATTGATCAGGAAATTTTGATCAAGATCAATGTGTGTGGAAAAACAAGTCCACAGCAGCACCAGGACCATCCAACCTCAAGCCAGATGGGGGTCAGAGCAGGTCAAGTTTCTGAAAAAAAAACAAAACAAAACTCAAAATAGGAGCTAACAAGCAAGCATCGGGAGCCACAGTAACCACTCCCTGAGCCCTAAATGAAAGAAGAAAATGTGCAGTGACTCTGCTGTTGGTATCAGTTCTTCAAGCACCAGGGCAACTGTGCTGAGGAGACCTTAATAACTGACTTTCCAGCTGAGACAATGCATTTTGTTTATACATTTCTACTAATCAGTGCACACTTCTGGGTGACTGCTGCTAGAGTTGATTCACTCCCTCATTTGTTCCTCCAACAAATATCTACAGTTTGGACATTTACAATTCTAATCCCAGGGAAACAATGTGAATGAAATACACCACTTTTACTTCTATGGAAACCACAGTGCATGTCTGTGTGTGTGTGTGTGTGTGTGTGTGTGTGCAACACAGTATCTTAGAAAAGAAATGACACAATACTTGACACAAGTATGACAATGCTACTATATAAATGGAAAGCATGGAAACTATATACTCTTCCAAGAAGCAGCTATTCCAGAGTTGATGGTGATCCTGGGTAATGCAGGGGCATAGCAAAGACTTTTTAAAGCAAGTGACATATAAACTGAGACCAGAAAGGTGAATAAATATACTAGAGAAAAAGAGATTTTTTTTCAACTTGAATACAGAGAAGTTTGAAATAAATTTATAGTCTGATGTTCCAAATGGTCAAAAGGATTATTTTCCCCATCTACTAATAATTAAATATTGAATGTATTATTTTCATTCATCCCACAGACAGTTTCCTGAACCCTCATTTGTACTCAGCTCTGTACAGGCCAGTGGGTGTGCAGGGGAAAGAGAGGAGGGATCCAAGAGGTAGCAGATTGTGTCTCTCAAACATTTTTGTTGATTCTAAAAGACTTAAAATTAAAACATTAAACATTTATATAAGGATGAAAGCATTCGATTACTATTCATTAGAGTCACTGCCTCACACTGGCACCACGTCCCCCAAGAGGCAACCGACTCTACTGGTTATGAATATGGACTTGGGAGCCAGATTGCCTCAGTTCAAATCTTCACTGTTATCTATCGGTTATATGAGCAGGACCAAGGTAATTAACCTCTCTGGAATTCAGTTTTCCCATCTGAAAATGAGGGTAATAATAATCATTTCTACCTCAAGCAGTGGTTTGAGGATTAAATGAGTTAATACATGTAAAGCATTTAGAACAGTGTCTGCTCCATCGTAAGCAGTCAGTAAGGGTTGCATATGATTATAGCAAAAATTTCAGTATAATCATCCTGGAGCTCAATCCACTCTGTTACTCTGAATAAATAGTGTTCTGTCAGTCTTGGCACTTTTAACCAACCTTAGACAAGTCACTTAAACATCATTAGCCTGAGTTTCCTCCTCTGCAAAGTGGGGGCAATAATACCAGCCTCACAAGATTGTCTTGAGGGTTAAATAAAATTGCAGATTGAAGGGCCTGTAGGCTGCAAATTGCTATGCAATTGTTGCTTGTTGTTATTATCTTGCTCTTTTTAACCCTCGTCCCCAAATTGGTAAGTGCTTCTCTCTTTAGGAGGAAGACAAAAATGAACACGCACACATGACTTTGACATAATGCTTCCCGCTCTCCACATAATATAAAGTGGATGAAAGCAAATGCCTCCAAATTGAGAATGGAAAGAACTCGACATCAATTTGTAAATGCAAAAGCTGATATAACTTCAATGATGAAGAATACTGGAAGCAATACCCATTCAGTTTCTACTGTTGGCAAATGGTGCATTCTGCCTTATGTGAATTGACCTTTCTTCAAGCAGCATTTGAACAACTGAGAAATCAAAGCACCAGCAGCCCCTCACCTGCAAGCTTCATGTGAGTCCCACCTCGCAACTTATCTGAGTGCCTTTCGTTGATATTGGTACAAGGCAGCCACACTTGCCTTTTCTTTGGTAACTCATTCCAAAGAGAGATGCTTGGAGGAGAGGAGAGGGTTGGCCTGATGGGGCCAGGAATTGACTTCAATTTATATTTAGCTGCCCACATATTTGTTGAACACTATGTGGCTGGTAGCATATTAGTCTCTATGGAGTTTTTAAGAATGAAGTTAATAGAATACCAGGCCCAAAAGGAATCACTAATTCTAGGGGGAGACATGAACAAAAACACAAATTATGCAAGTCAGAATGTGGAATCGGTGCTGAAACAAGTGTAAATAAGGAGAATGGAGGCTCAGAGATAGTAATTTAATCTGCCTGGACCGGTGAGAATGGGCTTCCCAGAAGAGACGACATTTCAGGGGGGACATGAGGATGAGTAGATTTCTCAGGGCGAGAAAGGGCTAGGGGAAGAATGCCAGGTTGAGGAACAGGAAGTGGTGGCAGAGACACGTGAGAGAGTACCTTTCATCACTAAAACAGGGAGTAGAACAATGGGACAGGACATGAAGTCTGTGATGGGAGCAAAGAGGAAGAAGAAAATGAAGACCAGGAAAGGTCAGGTCTCAAAGAGAGAGCCTTGGAGAGAGCCAGAAGAAGACATTGATACATGAGTTTCTGACCCTTCAAGTGGAGGACACACATGTGAGTCTGCATTTTGAAAGCTATGTTCCTCTATTCTGGACAAGAAGCTCCAGGCATTCATTCCTTTCTAGAAAGGAGTCACCAGCAATGAATGGGACACTGAGCTTACCAGCTGGCCCGATGCCCACAGTCAGGGTGTGCCCAAACACTGCAACACAGACATTGCAGGACTTGGGAGCTGGGTGATCCCCAAATCCCACTGCTCGCTCACAGGGACCATGCTGCTCTCTGGACCAACACTGGCATGAAGGCACCTGGTAATCTGATTACATGCTAACCAATACTGCTTGACTTCTCTGGTACATACATATGTATATGTGTACATGTGTGTATCCATATTCATACTTATTAGGAAACCTGTGGTTGCATTAGGGCATTTTATTTCTTTCATTTCAGATGAAGTATTTGTATAAAATGGAAACAATTAATTTCAAATGCTTCAGTCCCCGAGGAGGAAGACCAGCTTCCTCCAGTCAGCCCCACGGGAAGAGCTGGCTCCGCTCTTGCATTTTCTAGTTGATATTGCGCTTTCCCTGCCTGTTCCCATTCCCAAGAAGTTCTAGAATTTGCCTGAGATTTCCTGCAGAAATTCCTTCCCAGAGGAACACACGGAGAGAGGGGAAGGACAGCAGGCAAGAAACAGATTGCTGAACTGGCTCATTCCACAGCTGTCCTATTTATTTTTTTAAGTAGTTTAGACAAGGGGTGGGGGGAAGTCGCAGCTACAGACTAAACCACCACACAGCTTTTTATAATCCTCTGTCACACTCTCTTCAAAAGCAGGAAAAATTAAGGTCCTAGTGATTCAGTTGAGCCCATTAGATCAGCAGATGTTCCATACTCAATAGTGTTTTGAGGATTCTGCTTTGAATGTAGAGCCTCAGAGTGAGGGCAGCCTCTCCCAATAATCGATGTTCTTTTCAAGTCTATCCTATTCATTTTTGAAATTTGGAGAGGAGGAATTACTTTAATGCCTGTTTTACAGACTAGAAAATTGTGGTCCTAGAAGAAGTAGCCAGTCGGTGGAAGAACAAGGATTGACAACCGGTCTTGCTCACACTCTTCCTATTCTGCCTAAGAAACTGGCCCAGACCCAGACGCAGAAAAGGGAGGACATCTTCCTGGTTGTAATCCACAATCAGGATTTATTGAGTAGCTACTGTTAGAGATTCAGAAAGACACAAAGCAGTATGTTAAAAAGTCATGGCCTCTCAGAAACTTTTATTCCAGATTCAGAAATTAAACATAAATTTATGAAAATGCAAACAGCTAAAACAACGTGTGACCAAAAAATTCCTCTAGGACCTTCTTTCAGATTTCCCTAATCACTCAACATGGGATGTTTCAAGTCTCCACAGTGGTCCCTGTGCAACCAGCATGCCTCCAGCACAGCACGCCTCAATAATCGTACAGGGAGACGGTCCCATAAACCAGGCCAACCATGCTCCCCGCATGCTTTAAAGCACCTGCTTTTCCCCACTTCCCGCAGTGTGAAGGCCAAGCGCTGATCTTTTTGATGGGGCTCTTCACTCCGATTCCAGCTCACGCCCATAACTTCATTTCTGTATTTCCTTCCATGGTTGCTGTAACTAATCACCATAATTTAGTGGCTTAGAACAACACAAATTTATGACCTCACCATTCATTCTGGAGGCCTGGAGTCTGGAATGGATTTCACTGGGCTGAAATCAAGGTGTCAGCAGGACTGCGTTCCTTCCTGGAGGCTCTAGGTGAGAATCTATTTTCTTGCTTTTTCCAGCGACAGGCAGGCTACATTAAGGAGTTTGCACTTTGTTCCAGTACAATGGGACATCACTGTGGTAGTTTCAGTAGGAGACAAATGTAATCCATTCTGCATTTTTAAAAACTCACTCTGGATGCTGTGTGACCAAGGAATTGGAGGGATCCAGAGAGGGAGCAGGAAAACTGGGCAAGAAATGTTTGGAGAAGAAGATAGAGACACGATTGAAGAGAGAGGAAAAGATATGAGTGGTCTTTTAAGGCAAGGTTACTAGATGGAGATTTCTGGGCCATGTTAGGTACTCATTTGATATGGTATTGATACAATTGAATGAAAATCTGTCTGACCAATGTATAGTTCTCACCAGCCACAATCAGCTGCTCAGAAGTAGCCACAGCAGACACAGATGGTTGGATTTATCCCAGTTTGGGGTTTTGCCAAGAAATATTATAGATGGAAAATATGGTGAATGAACACACGGGCAAGGCAACTGAGGGTTTTGGCGAGGGAGTGATTATAATGACTTACCACTGAATCCTCACTGATAAGAAGGCGAATAGAGCAGGAGGAAATAGGAGGAAAATAGATGGTAGAAGTCTATGGAATAATGTTTCCAGAATATATTTCAGCAAGTGAATGAGGAAAAGGTTGATGGGGGAACTGGACCGTTTTGTTTTGTTTTGTTATTTTAAACGTAGTACAATTCCTAATTATGGCAACATCTATAATGTGGGAGAAGATGGCTGAGATGGAAAGCAAGAAAAGGGTTGGTTACTAAAGATGAATGGTCAAGGAACTAAGAGGTGACCCTGCAGCTGTCCATGTGGCCTGAACTCAGGATATACAGGGAGTTGGTTACCAAGAGATTACTGGCAGACCACTGAAAGAAAAGAAAGAGGTGGTTTTGCCAGATATATAAGGTTCAAAGGAGTAGTATGGAGTTGAATTTTTCTATAAGGTAAAGCAGAAATAATGACCAGAATTGCCAGTAAGGATTATGGAGGGCAATGACCCCAAACCTCAGACCTGAGTAATTGTGATTTGAGAAAATAAACAATGAACCTGCCTTAAGAAAACCAACTCCTGATGGACCAGGCGGGCATCAGCTAAGTATTCAGGAGGTGGAAACAGCACTCAGAGAAGAGTCTGAGGATATGGGGAAGATCGCTGAGTGTGGACAAGAACTCCTGTCGCATGGTAGATGGTAAGACGGGCGTCCAGAAGGAAGAGAGGATTGGATCAGGTCAGAGGATGTATGGTGTAAGAAGATGAGGTTTATCTGTTTATATGCCTCTTACCAGTAGGTAGTGAGTGCTTATAGACCAAAGATTTTGTCTACTTTTCTATGATTTCAGAATAGTTCTTAAAATATTGGGTGCTCAGTAAATGCTGAAAGAGTAAGAATGACTACTAAATGTCAAGTAGAGAGTATAATTTAGGTGATATTCAGAGGAAATAATCCTATGGCATAAAAAATCCTATGGCATTTGTGGAGGTAATACCATATACTGCATGATTTTGAGCAAGAACACAACAATGAAACAATATAAGAAAAAATTGAGGAGGGAGTATCTGGAATCAAAGAGAACACACGTATTCTATGTTCATCTAGGTCTGATGTGAGCAGTGAAGTTACTCAACACTTATGCTGAAATTTCCATGTACTTGACATGAAATGAAGAAGCCAGCAAGTGTCAATTCTAAATTGTCTCCTCTGGAGATACTGGGCTAGAAAGGACTAAGGGTTTATTTTCTTTTCCATCTGGGAAAGGCTGGGTGCAATTCCTTCTGGTTTATTTCAGCATCATTTCTCAGCTGATTGGAAGGATTGTGTGGAAGCGAATTTTCCTCCACCCACCAACGGAGTACAGTGCAGCCTTAGGCTGGAGGCTTCTCTGCCCCTTAAGACCTAACATGCCATTTTGCTCATGAGGATTGCTTCACGGTGATTCGCTGGCCTCAGGGACAGTCACATAAAAGATAAAAAAGAAAATGTCACTTGTTAGGTTAGTACCAAGAAATTAGTGCCAACAGATAATTTGGCAAAGTGTTAAATGTCATGGAGATTACAAAAGGGGTTGGCATCAACACCGAGACCTGCAGCCACATCCCCGAGCCCACGGAACTGCGCCGTGTCTGTCAGCACCTACAAAGGCAGGCAGGCTGCCTCTCCTCTCCAGGAGCTTGCATTCCCTGGGGAGAGAACAAACGATAATGGCAAGCTCTGATACAGTGAAATAAAAGAAGTGGGCTCTCTGCTACAAGGGGGGAAAGTGAAACTCAGAATGGAAAGACCTGGGTGCTACTCTTGCTATTGTATTAGCTCTTTGAACTTGGTCTCAGCCGATGTAGGATTGACTATTTCACCTCCAGAATGAAGTGGTTGCATGGAGCGATTTATAAGTTCTCTTATAGTTCTAAACTTTTTTTGAATGTATATTAACTAGGAAAGCAATTTTCTTGTTTATTAGGATTATTTAAGGCTGTAGAGGTTACCAGAGCTATGTGGGGTTAGTGGAGGTCTATGGGGATTGTTTTTGAACAATGGGGGCTGGTTAGAGGGAGCATCAGAGAGTTTCCTAGGGCAGGTCAGACATGAGCAAAGACTTCAGCCAAGACAACTCACTCACAGAAAAAAAGTAGATCGACTGGTGTCTGTGCAGCCTATAAAATTGTGGGAACAGATGAGTAAGGGGAAAACAATGGCTCACCTAATTACTAATTCTGCAGATGTAATTTAGAGTTCAAGTTGATTTTGGAAGTAATTGGGAGTCACTGTTCATTTTTGAGAGAGGAAGTGACATTATGTAAAAAGCCACTGAGGATAAGAACAGCGAGGGCCCTTTGGAGAAGCCCTGGGGCAGGACACAGGGCCCTTGCTGTGTCTGCAGACTTGTCGGTCTCACCTCTTGCAGCCAGGAGGCCTTCCTGGGGGAGTAAAGAGAGCAGAGCAGTCAGTGACTTTGCACAAAGTCACAGGCTGGAATTCCAGTTTCCTGCCACCTGGGTGCAGCTCTTTTCCAGCAATCCCTGCCCCCTGCCACTTCCCTCACTGAAGCCTTTCCCCTTTGTCTTCACGTTTCCTAGAATAGAATGTCTAAATTTCATGGGTGCTGCATCCTAAGCGATCCAAATAAAGGGTTGGGAAACGGGTGCATATCACAGCTGAAAAGTGTTGTGTATCACCAGAAATAATAGGAGAGAGGAAAGGAAGGTCCTATATTCCCTCTCTCCACCCCCAGCCCAACAGAAAACTAACAGGGATTTGGTGGAGGGGAGAGGGAGGGAGGGTGCAGCCTGCGTCGACTTGCTGTACTCAATTTGTATTCTAGCCACACTCTGTCCCATCAGGGGGAAGCGCTCCCCGCACACACACGTGTTCAGGATATCAGTGTGATGGATCTGAGCGAGGGCCCCTCCAAACACAGTGGCCATCTGCTAGGCAAAACATAGGGGTCTGACAAGCAGCAGCCATTCAGACCCGTTGTTGGGCCACATTATTACATATTTGACAAGGGTAATGAGGGGCTGTCATTAACCTTACATGACAGTTGCTACAATGACACACTAAAGCAAGGACAAAGAGCTGAACTTAGTAAAAAGGCACCTACTTCTCATTTAACCCTGGAATTATGTGACGCCATTATTCCTGACGGAGGCTGGCAGGCCTGGGGTTAATTTCCATTTCTGTGTCTGCTTGTTCTCTTTTTAAAATGTCCCCCTCGTATGGCACTGCATTATTTATCACAATACACTGAGTTAGATGCAAGAACAGAAAGGGTCTCCCAGAGAAATGAACAAACAGATTTCATGAGCTCCAGAGATGACTTGAAACGAGGCTTCTGAACTCTGTGATATTTAAGGCAACTGCTACCTACCTATAACATTTCTTGGAATTTTCTGCTGGACTTTTATCAGATGTAAAGGAATAAGATTGTATGGGAATATAAATATATAGTTACACTAACTTTGTCAAGCTATAGACAAACCTATGGGCAAAAAATTAAGGTAATAGTTTTGACAATTAAATGTAATTTTGGGATCTAATTTCATGAGATTGCTGAAAATATCCTAAAGAGCACCCTATGTTTTATTATATTTTACAGTAGAGGCAACCGAAATCATGAGGAGTCAGGTAGTCCCACCATCCACCACCCCCCAGAGCTGAAGAGGTGACAGCCACAGGGCACCCCTCACCCCGCCTAGCTCCGCCCACCTCCCCACTGCCCATGCAGTCCTACTTTTCAGAGCCATGCTTTCTCCCAGCTTCCTCTTTAATTATTCAAGCTTCATTAGCGACAGAAAAGTTTTGGTTTTTTTCATTGAATTATTTAAACTAGTGCTCCTCTGAAACACATACCTGCACTAGTGCAGTTCGTACTGCTACTATCCAGGATGATTCTGCTTCATGATCGGGAAAGCCGGTTTGGTGCAAGCTGGCCACGCAAAGCGTTTCTCCTTGGTACCTTCCGTCTGCCTGATATCACGGAGCCACTGCAGTTATGACAGTCAATCAGGATGATTTGTTTCAAGTGAAGAGATTAATGGAGGTGGCCCCAGCCACAAGGAAAAGAACACAGTAGAAAATAGAGAGACCTGTTTCAGTAAAAGATCTAATCATCCACATCGATTTGTATCTGGGTACCACCTGCCTAAATGACACCAACCTATGACAATCTCAGAGTCTGGGACTATCCAGGAGAGTCCAAATGCCTAACTATTTTGGTCTAAAATTCAATCTCTCCCTTCTGTCTTGTATGCAAAGTAGAAAGATTGATGCTTGAGTGTTTATGCAAGGTAACTAACTGCTATCTGGCTTAAACCAGAGGCATTCCCATCGCGTGGGCCTGTGGCCATGGCCCGAGCAGCCTGGGGCCTTGCTCTGTCACTCAGATGGCATGGGATACCAGAAAAGCACTGAACTGCTTTTGGCCTAATTTCCTCAGCTGTGGAATGAGGAGGTTAGATCTGATACTGTCAAAAGTCACTAGCTCTGTTTTGGCCCCAAACTTCCAAGTTCACAGCAAAGTAATACATTTTGCTAATTGTCCAGAAAGTACAATCCACTCTTTTTGAATGTCATCAGCTCCAGACAAAAATGAGTTTAAGTTATTTGAGACAAAGGAACAAAAAAAAAAAGAAGAAGAAAAGACGTCTCACGCCCCTAAGATTCATGCATGTCTCATGTAAGAGCATAAAAGCTCCAGAAATGGCCCAAGTCAGTCACAGGCATGGACAAGGGGAGCACAAAGTGTGCCTTCAGCCCAAGATAGGACTGCAGAAGAGGCAATGAGAAGAAACTGGTGCCGAGCTAATGCAGAAGGAGTTCTTGTGTACAACCGTCTCATATTCTTCATTATCTGGGGCTCAATGAATGAATGAATGAATGAATGTATGGAATTTTTAGTAGGAAAAATATAAAGACCATATAAAATACAAATCATCTATTTTTCTAAACACCAAATTTATGATAGCAGAGCTATCTTCCTCAAAAATTGCCAGTGAAAAGTAAATAAATGTTATTAATAGATGAGTGGATAAAAAAGTTTGGTACATATATAAAATGGAATGTTACTAAGCCATAAAAAAGAATAAAATCTTACCATTTGCAACAGCATGGATGGACCTAGAAGGTATTACACTAACTGAAATAAGTCAGTCAGAAAAAGACAAATACCATCTGATTCATTTATATGTGGGACCTAAAGAACAATATAAATAAATAAACAAGTGAAACAGACTCCTAGACACAGAGCAGACTGATGGTTTCCAGAGGGGAGGGAGGTTGAAAGACTGGGTGAAGAAGGCGAAAGGATTAAGAAGTCCAAATTGGTAGTTATGAAATAGCCACAGAGATATCAAATACAGCACAGGGAATATAGTCAGTAATGTTGGGTGAGTTTCTGGTGCCAGGTGGGTGCTGGGAATATCGGCGGGGGGTGAGGGGGAATCAGTTTGCAAAGTGAATGATTGGCCACTGGTTGTACACCTGAGACCAATACAAAGTAATATTGAAAGTGTACTGTTATTGAAAAACAAAATGAAACAAAATAAAAAATATTTTTTAAGTAGAAAGATTTTTTTTAAAGGTAAGAGAAAGAAAAAATCCAGAATTGGCCAAACTAGATTTTCCCTTGAAAGCCTGCTCCAATATAAATATCCCCTAAAGCTAGATGAGTTGTGTGTCATGGTAAGAACTTTGGCTTACCGAGTTAGTTGTCATCGGTACTGATTTATCGTAATTTCCTTGTTGGAATCCTGACACAACTGCAGTTTAAAAATCAAAAAAAGAAGTAATTTGAGAGGATTGTGAATTGAAAATCAGAATGCTTTGAAGATGTACTGGTTACAGATAAAAGTGTTAATTTTTCTTACAAAAAACACTTGTTTTCACTCCAACTCATAATTTCACAGAGTCCAAAGAAAGACCTGGCAACTGTAGATTGGACTAGGATAAAATCCCATGCAGGAAAGCAAACCAGCTGAGTATAACGTTTTACCCTCTATACAGGTGTTTAAGTGTCCACAGCTTAGTGTTTTCCTGAACTTAACTGCCAATTAAAAAGTTTTACCTGACAGCAGCCCATAAAACAGATTCATAACAATCTCCCAAACAACATATTTATAAACAACAATTAAAGTACCCTAGGACCACATTGTAATAAAGTTCAGCTAGCATGCTGAAAGATGTATACACATACACTACATAATTAGACTCATATTCCAATTATGTATGTGTTCCCTACACTGTATAAGCAAGTCGTACATTCAGTACCTTTTCACTATATTCCGTATGTTAAATGGGACAAACGTTATTCTCCTACATTGTTAGTGTCAAATGAAAGCAAACTGGGGCTTAGGTAAGGAGAGAGTATTCGAAAGTTGGCTGCAGTGGGCATGGAGAGAGGGTGGGGACGATTGCAACAGGGGGACGAACACTCCTACCTTGGGGTCCACGACTTTCTCAAAGGTCGGGCAGAACGGTGTTTCTTTTGTAAGGAGGAGTAAACAAGGCAGGAAACAACTGAGTGTGAGGAAGTCGAAAAAGCAGGTGGCGTGATTGGAAAGTTGAGCAGGAAATGTGTTGTGGTAAGCCCATTTTCAGTCGGGAGCATTCATTAGGGAGTGCTCCACATTCTAATGCTTGTTTAAGTTCAAGGGTGGGTCAAGGTTCAGGGTCTGTGGAAAGGGGAGAAGCCTGGCTATTTTAGTCAGGTTGACAGGTATTTTGTTGGGATTAATCAATAGAGACAAAGACTTAAGCTAATCATTTATGAGGTGAAAAATGGGAATTTGGAAGAGCTGTGTCTGGCCTTGTCACAAGTAAACGAGGGGGTCATCCCTCAGCTTACCTGAGTCATGTGGGGACGGGGGTTCTTTCCAATAACCCCAGAAACACAGAAGGATGGGGCATTTCTTTCTCTTCATTTTTTAAAAAATGTTTACTTTGTGGTAAAATGTATCTAACATAAAATTTACCATCTTCAACTTCCAACTATAAGATGAGTAAGAACTAGGGATATAATTTAAACAATAGATCACAATAGTTAATAATGTTGTATGATGTACAGGAAAGTTGTTAAGACAGTAGATCCTAAGAGTTCTCATCATAAGGACATTCTTTTTCTTTCTGTTTGATCGTATTTATAACAAATAATGGATATTAACTGAACCTATTGTGGTAACCATTTCACAATATGTGTAAATGAAACCATCACGCTGTGTTTAACAATGTTATACAATGATGTGTGTCGATTATTCCTCAATAAAACTGGAAAAACATTTTTCATTGTGGTAAAAAATACAAAACATAAAATTTACCATCTTAACCATTTTTATGTGTACAGTTCACATTATTGTACAACCAATCCTCTGAACTCTTCCATCTGGCACAACTGGAACTTTATGCCCATTAAGCCACTCCCAGTACTCCTCTGCCTCGGCCCCTGGCAGCCACCTTCCACTTTCTGCTTTGATGCATTTGACTACTCTAGGTATCTGTGTAATTGACATTATACAGGGTTTTTTAATAACTAGCTTATTTCATTTAATACAATGTCCTCAAGTTTCAAGCATGTTGTAGCATGTGTCAGCATTTCCTTACTATTTAACCTGAATAATGTTTTGTGGAATGTATATACCACATTCCGTTTATACATTCATCCATGATGGACAGCTGGGTTGCCTTTGCCTTTTGACTACTATGAATTATACTGCTATGAACATGGGCATACAAATGTCTCTTTGAGATGCTGCTTTAAATTTATTGTGTATATATACCCACAAGTGAAATTTCTGGATCATATTGTAATTTCATTTTTTATTTTTTGAGGAACTGCTGTACTATTTTCCACAGTGGCTGTACCATTTTACATTCCTACCAATAGTGCACAGGTTTCTGTTAAAGAAAATCAGAGCCTGATACTAGTTAAAGTAGTAACAACAGATTTTATTTAGGAACTATTGCAATAGGGAAAAAGAGACCTCAGTATAAAACTGGGCTCAATTCCAAATACAGCCTGGACGAGTGGGTCCATATAGCCAAAAGGCAGGGTGGGTATGAATGAGCGGAAGAAACACAGGAAAGGGAGATCTGGCTCCAATGAGTTGACAGGATTCTTGCTGAAAGCAGGTCAGTGGGGTCAGGGGGTCATCTGGGAGAACATGGAGCATGATCTGATAGCCAGGGTAGAGGATTCTAGCTACACTGATTTAACAGGATTCCTATTAAAACTAGGCAATGCAAAGACAAACCTGGAAGCTCCAAGGTCAGAGGCCTAGTGAGCAGAGGATTCAGAGGAGCCTGATGAAAGTGTAGTCCAGGAGACAGTTTTTATCTGTTACAGTTTCTTCACATCCCACCAGCGCCTGTTATTTTCTGGGTTTTGATGGTAGCCATCATAATCAGTGTAAGGTGATATCTCATTGTGATTTTGATTTCTATTTCCTTTCTCATTAGTGATGTTAAGCATCCTTTCATGTGTTTATTGGCATCTGAATATCTTCTCTGGAGAAGTCTCTATTCAAGTCCTTAGTTCATTCTCTAATCATGTTATTTGGTTGTTTGTTGTTGAGTTGTAGTTCTTTACATTTTCTGGATATTAATCCCATATTAGATATATGATTTGCAAATGTTTTCCCATTCCATAGGTTATCTTTTCACTCTCTGGATTGTGTCCTTTGGTACAAAGAAGATTTTTAATGTCGATAGCCCAATTCATCTATTTTTACTTTTGTTACCTGTGCTTTTGGTGTCATAAGGGATAGGGGGAGTTCTTAACTATCAGTGCTTTCCAGGAGCAAGAGGCTGAGGTAGAGTTAACAATGCCAAGCATAATGCTCATTCTTAACTGTTATCATCAATCATCAAGAGGGAAAAATGTAGCACAGAATCTGCAACCCCTTACTACAACCTAATATTCAAAGAGCAGAGTGACATGGTCCACTGAAGCCCAACGTGAAGAATCCCGGCGAGCAGGCAGGACAGTTCTCCTGATATGCAGTCAAGCCCCTAATGCAGTCCGGTCAGAGGATGCACACATATGGGTCGGGTGAGGGAGACGCACAGCGAAGATTGGGTCTTCCGCCTGCTGGCTGCTCTGAGGAGAAGTAACCTTTCTCAGCTCTGTGCTGTCCAGGGGTCAACCTGAGCTTCTTCAGGAAGCCTCCCCTCTCCAGGGAGGCCTTGTCTCAACTTTCTTTTCCCCTACACCCTCACATAACCCACTCTTTTTCTCTTCTCCTCCCTAGGCTTTCAGCCATTCTTTTCCACATGCTCCTGTCCTACCTTCATCCATGAACTGTCATGTACTTTCACTCCTTCAACAAAGTGCCTGGGAAATAAAGAAAAGCCAGTTTAATCAGTTGGTCACGAGGTCAAGGAAGATAGACATAAACTCTGAAGACTGACTCCCACCTCCTTTATTTTTCCAAGTCCCTTTCACTCCATTAAAGTATCTTTCTGTTCTTGCTTTGGCTTTCTTTACAAAAAGCTGCCTTTTACCATTCAGCTCCACCTGTGTTCAGTCCTGTGTTCAGTGGAAGGAGTGCAAATGCCCAGGAAGAAGATGAGGGACCTGAGTAAGAGTGAGAGACAAAGGGAGAAACAAGCACTAACTAGCAAGTGTTCCACTATGGATCCATTCAAGAGAAAGAACCCAAGAGTCAGGAGTCTTAGAAAGCACACCATACATGTGGCTCAGCAACCAACCAGGACAGAGCCAGATGGTCAAGAAAACACAGAACACCTGGTATCAAGAAGTCATGAGAGAGGCAAAATCAAGGCAGAAAGCCATGAACTCACACACACACAAAAAAAAGCAAGGGAAGGCAAATAATGTGGGACATTATCCTAGGAATGGGAATAAGATGAGCAAACCAAAGGAGAGGTCCCAAATCTCAGCCAGTTCATGTGTGAAGAAGAAACTCAGAGAATCTCAGGGAGGTGTGTATCCCATCAGGCCATTTCTTCAGTCCTGCTATCAGAGGCCCGCATCCTTTCCTTTTCTACAATATTATAAGACCTTAAAAATATTTAAATCTTCATCTAGAATTTCCAGTAATGCAAAAATAAGATATTTTAAAATGTTAAGTACTAAAGATCCTATAAAAAGTAAATTATTTTTCCATCTCCAACCCAATTTCCTTTTTTGTAGAGTCAATAATTAGGAATAGACACTGTGCATCTTTTCAGAAAAATTGGAATTCATATATCAGTATTTATGTGAAGGTTATATTTATGTAGTATTTTGCATCTTATTTTGTTCATTTAGCAATACATTTTGGAGAATTTTTCTTCATCAGCATTTTTTCATCTCCCTCATTCTTTCAACAGCTTCACAGTATTCCATTGTGTTTATGCTATTTGCTTAACCAGTCACCTATTGATCAACATACACTCACTGTGCCCATTCTTTTGTTATTACTGTCCTGACCCAGAACAGCTGGCCCAAAATATCCCACAATGGCGTATTGATTATTTCGAAAGAAAGTCACTTGAAAAGCAGCCGGTACAGGAAGGGCATGTTGACCCTCCTTTGTCTCCTTGAACACATGAAATACATCAAATAAATCTCCTCTCTGAGGGTACCCTCGTTGCTCTATGGGGGCCCTAATTGCTAGAGTCAAGGAATCCAGAAGCCTGTATTTTTTACTAATTCACTACCCTCTTTCTGTTTAGATTCCTCACTAATAATACCCAAACTTACATGTTTTTGTTCTGTCAATTCTTCACAAGTTTATTGTATCTTTGTCTAAAAAGTGCAAAAAGGTGAGTGGCTTGATCATTTCTCTGTGTATTCTTCATGATTTTCTACATGTACATGTTAAATTGATTTTTCTCCTGTTGATCTGGTCTTGTGACAATTTTATTATTAGTCTAGCCATAAAATCTCAACATGGGATTTTAGGGAGGGGGCCAGAATTCTTCCCCTCACCAAGATTACAAAGCTACCGCTAACTTATATATTCTTAGAAATACATGAAAATGTCTGTATAATAAATTTTTAAAAATGGAATTTCTTCCCTAAAAATAGATACACTTACAATTTAGAAAGCACCAAAATTCCCTCAAAAAACATCAGTTTGCATTTCCATTAAAAGTATATAAGAAGTTTTTTAAAATTTTAATTAGAGTTTCTATTGAACACTTTTTCATGTTAGTTTCAAGGGTACAGCACAGCAGACATACATTCATATGGGTTACCGAAAATGTGGTTGTAATAATTAAAAAGAAGTGTATGAGCATCATACATATGATATCAGTATCATATCGACATTTTTGATCCTGACAAACCTGATGTAAAAACCATCTCCTGGATTTATTTATTTATTTGTTCATTTATTTAATCAAACTGATTAACAAAACTACTGATTTGTTAAACTATACTGATTAACAAAACTATATAGGTTTCAGGTATATAATTCTATAGTACATCATCTGTATACGAGTATTGTCATGTGTATTTGCCAGCCCAAGTCATGTCTCCTTCCATCACTGTTTATCCCACTTCACCCCCTGCCTCCCCTCACCCCATGGCCGTCTGGTGATCACCAAACTGTTGTCTGTGTCTGTAAGGTTTCTTTTTTCGTTTATTAATCCCTTTACCTTCTTCGTTATGAGTGAGGTTGCACTTGTTTCATATGTTTATAAGATATCCATAGTGCTCTCATGAACTGTTTTTTGCACATTTTAAAATTAGATTTATTGCTGTTTGAAGGAATTATCACATATTAATGAGGGTAAGCTTAAGAGTTCTATGTCACATCCGTCACAAATATAATTCTTAGTCTGACTTTGTTTACAGGATTTAGTCAACAATTCTTTTTTAATTTTATGTAATTGTTATTTTATATTTTAAACTAATGGTTTTTAAGCATTTTATCTGGCTTAGAAAGAAAACCTTTCCCATTTCATTATTATATAAACATTCTTCCACTCCCTTCTTGTATTTTTACAGAATTGTCTCAGAGGATGCAAGGTGGAAAAACGGTTTAATTTTAACATTTGAATTGTTAGCAGAGAATTCATTTTCAGAATAAGAATAAATTAAACGTCCAGATTTTGTTCCTCAATGGCAGCTGATTTAGTTCCAGTGTATCGGATTCTGAATCCCCTCGTGCGTTTCCTCCCTGTTCTGGGCCTGGGCACTGCGGCAAGGGTCTCCCCGCGCGGCGGCCAGCGCAGGAAACGCTGTGTTACTACAGTCCCGTCTGAGGCAGACTTAGCGCAGCCCCACGAGCTTTTATTTTCCACTTAAAAATTCGATTTCCTTTTTGTTTCTTTAATGGATTTTAGAGCTAGGTTTATTAGTTATAAAAATAATTCAAAATTAGTAAGTTTTGTTAATGCGAGTCTACTAAATTTATAAATTAATTGAGGGAAAATTTATATCTTTATAATACTGAGTTTTCTATTCAAGAAAAAGTTACAGCCCTTTGTTTATTCAAGTAGAGTTGTTTAAAAAGTGTATGTATATCCTGCATATTTCTTGTTAAGTTTATGACGAGGTATTTATCTTTTTGTGTGACATTATCCATGCAATGTTTTCTGGATATTGTCTCACTTGGTGGCTGGGCTCTGGAAAGCCAGTGATTTTTATGTTAAAGATGTAGCTAGTCAAATTAATAATTTTCCTAATTGAATTTTAGACGATTAACTCGGGCTGTCCAGAAATACAGTAAAATCATCCAAAGATAATTGTAATTTCTCTTCTTCATTTTTAATTTTTGTGCCTCTGATTTTTTCACCTTTTCAGATACTGTTGGTTGGTGCTTCATGAAAAATTTTACATGAAAGCAGTGATAGTGGGTGTTCACGTTTACATCAATATTATAAACCAAAGGGGGGAAGTAGGGGTGGCTGGGGTGGGGGGAAAATGGAGACAACTGTACTTGAACAACAATAAAAAATGTGAAAAACATAAAGTTGCCTTTCTGGTACTTTAAAAAATAATAATAATTTGGGAAAAAATATTTTTGCTATTAAATTTGGTAAACTTTGAAGGAGTTACATTTCTATATAATAGGCCAAGAATACAGAAACCATTTGTGTAGTATAAGTAGATTTTTATTTGTTAATATTTTAATATTAAATTGTATAGCTTTTGAGGAAGAAGATCAATGCCATTTCTTATTTTTATGAAATAGAATATAATTGTACCAGTGTTACTTAACTTCTTGACTCACTGCTATGTTTCCACTGCTGCTCCATTTTAAATGAGTCTTCAATTGAACCACAGTTTGTAAGGATAATAGTTGGACATATTAAACCTTGTGAATAATTTACTTAAAAAATTACAGTGGATTGAATGTTTTTTCCTTAATATCTATAGGATATATGAGTTAAAATTAATATTTTCAGAATTATATATTACAAAGAGGCTATGTTTGTATATTGGAGATGAGTAAAAAGTTTGAGAAAATTAAATATATATATATTATAAGTAAGATTTGTATATTTTCTTTTATTTCTCTATTTCTGCCAGATTTTTGCCAAAATAGATCATTTCCTTTATGGTACCTTTTAATGAACAGTCTTGTGTTTCAGTGTAATTAATGTACCTTTTTTTTCATTTGAAGTTAGCACCATTTGTGACTGCTTCTGAAATATTTCTCTACCCTAAAGTCATAAAGTTAGTCGCTAACATTTTCTCCTAGAAGTTTTCAAGTTTTACCTTCAATGTTCAATTTTTAATCCATCTAGAATTAATTGTAGTGTATATTGTGAAGTAGCAATCTAAATTCTTTTTTTCCCAAACTGATCAATGATCATCTTATACTATTTATTAAATGTCCCAACTTTTCCCTTTTTACAGTTCTGTCACATGTATTTGTGACACCAGAGGAGCCATGGATGTACCAAGCACAGGCTAATTCTTTCAGTGCAATGTTAACTGGAAATAGTGATAGTGGGCATCTTCTGTGCCTTCTTACTGGTATTAAAGGGAATGTTTTTAATATTGTATCATCAAAAATGATACCTGCCAACAGAATTTAAAAATGATCAGAAGATTTGAATAAATATTTAATCAGAGAAGATACATGAATGGCAAATAAGCGTATGAAAAGTTAATCAACATCATGAGTCATCAAGAAAATACACATTAATGCAAAATAAGATTCCTCTATGTACCCTCCAGAACAGCAAATAACCACCTTACAAATTTGTTACATGATCATGTGGAACACTTACTGGTTTCTGTTATTATTTTTATTATTCTACACTTGTCCTGAAGACAAAAGAGATCCAGTGGACGTTTCTGCTGAGATGCAATACAATTATAATTGTCTTTTTAGAAGATAACCTTGGCAGCAATGTGAAGGACTAGAGTGAAGTGATTTTAGGGGTGCAGAGGCCCAGAAGAAGGAAGCTGTTAGACACACTCCAAAGGAGAGAATGAAAAGCTTAAATAACAGCCATGAGAAGTAGGATAACAGATTAAACAGCCATTACCAAGAGAGAAACTGATACAGTCTCGTACGTGATTAGATGTAAGGTGTCAGGATTCTAGAATCAGCCTATTGATAGTGCTGTCCTAACATACTGGATATTGAAATATAGTAAAAATTGTATAAATCATATCACTCATCACTCTAATATTAGGGGATGATATTAATGAGGTTTAATTCCAATTAACTTGGGAACTACATAAAGGATAATCTTGAAGCCTTTTTGTTTTGTTTTATAAAATGTTGAGATAAACATAATTAAACCCACCAATAATGTTTCCCCTTGTAGTATGTACCACATGTGATATGGACACAACACACACAACACAAAATTGGCACATCAGCTCAGAATATACAGGAATAAAAACACACCAGAAGCAAGTTTGCAGCTCCCACGGCAATGTCAGTTGTGTGTGCAGACACCCTAAAAATGGAAAAGAGATTTCATGCATTTTGAGCAGGAGGACTGGGTTTATTTCATGTGTTTAGCATATCTTGACAAGTTGAAAAAACATATAAAATGTCTTTCCTTAAATTTAGTCTAAAAGACTAAGTGTGTGTTTTCATGATGGGTAACAGGGAATCGTTTTTCCTTTCATCTTGGTCAGCTCTGGTTCAACTGTTTATTTCTGCCCTATTGAGAAAGATCTTCTAAACTGAAGAAAATCTTCCTGCACAACTTTTATCTTTATCTTTTCATTTTTAACTGATTTATTGGGGTGACACTGGCTAACAAAATCATGCAGGCTCAGGCGCACAATCCCACAACATATCGTCTGCACCCTGCATTGTGTTCACCACCCCAGTACTGACGGGCTCGGAGATAGTGAGCTCCTGCTTTTTGTCCTCTCAAAATATCTTCTTTGAGTATGTGTAGTCAAATATAACTGAGGGGGAAAGTTATATAATTTGGTACCTTTCACAAATGTTTGCCTATACAGCCCAACTTGAAACATCTTGGTCCCAATTTGTACTCAAAGGGAGAAGCCACTTCACAAACTGTGCCTCAGATACATTGACTTGAATGGTAACTCCCCCAATGCCAGAATTATCAACGAACTTGTCCCCAGTTTGTGTTTCTGCTACCACGTAACACTTGATTCCTTGGGACCACTGAGCATCTTCCCCCAGATTTAAGTGTGAATCACGGAACACATAATGTCCCGGGTCAGCCTTCTGGAAACAACCCAGACTTCCATCTTCCTGGAGAAAGGATCAAATTGACAACCTAATCCCCAAGAAAATAACTTCTAAGGTAAGATGTCTCTCCCAGGACCCAAAGTCAGCTGTTTCAGTGAGTGGTGCATCACAGATAAATACTTTTCCCTCTTCCATTGACCCACTTCTTACTATTTGATGCATAATTAATGTTGAGGTCAGAGTTGTCACATTCTCAAACTTCCTGCTTTGCAACTATTGGCTTTCCTGGTGAGGATTTAAAGTGCTGCACAAGCATGAAGTGGTAACACCTGATTTGGAGGAAAGGGGAGATTTCTGTATTGAAAGAAAATAGTCCTAGAGAGATAAAAGCTACATTTGCCATACAAAGACCTTAATTTCAGCTGATTTAGAACTTGGGTCTGATATTTATCTTTTCTGAGTTAATATGTGCTCTTATAAACAAAAATGATTGGAGGAATCCCCTCCAATGCACACACACAGGATTTTGGTGAAAAGCAAACAAGTTAAAAATTGTGATGCATTTTGAAAAGAGTAAAACATTTGGAAATGCAAGAAATGGCATAGGAATCAGTTCTCCAAAGACAATGGTGCCTCTACACACAACTGCGGACTCCAGACCAGCACCCAGATAGCCCCTGGTGAATAAAACAGCTTCACAAATAGCCAACATGTACATGTACTATATACACTCCTTTAAACATGGGTTATGTTCTCACACATGATTGATTCCTTATGATTATATTAGAATGAGAAAGTCATTGCTGAACAAATTTAATCTAGATCCTTTTCTGAGTGTATTCTTCTGGGAAATCTATAGGCCTGTGTGTGTGTGTGTGTGTGTGTATGTGTGTGTGTGTGTGTGTGAGAGAGAGAGAGAGAGAGTCAAGTGTTCTTAGACACTGATGCCGTTGACTATGGTCTCTAGATGACCATTAATTTCTTCTGCAAACTTTCAGGTAAAACTTTATGTTGCATTGCCCCGTACATAGTTCCCAATGCAGAGCCCTCACCAGGTGAATGGAGTCATCCATCCAAGTGTTCTGACATCCAAAGAAGGCACTGTCCAGGTATTGATTTTATTTTCTAAGGAATTAAATCTGTCCATTTAGAAATTGCCATCATATGATTGCTTGCTTTGAAATTTTGCCAAGATAACAGTTTTCATCATCCTGCTCTTATGAAATCTGCCACCTATTTTGTTAATAAATAAATAGGTCGGAACCTGGGCATTAGCTCAAATTCAATTACCAGAACTTCCAGTAACTCAGCATATTCTTAAAATTATTGATCAGGACTCTGCTTCTAGAATTATCAGCATTGGATATGAGAATATCTATCAAATCACGACATATCACTTTAACTATAATCATTTAGTAAAATCTCTAGCGATCACAGTCCTATTCTAAAACAAGCAAAACCTACGAAAGGAATAGTATAGAGGCGCCCAGCAAATCAAGGTGTATTAACTACTCTAAGATTTGAGTCCTACTCTAAGTTATATAACTTAATTACTGTGTGACCTTCGAAAACCCACTCAACGCCCCCAATTCTGGATTTGTAAATGGAGACATCTTCCTGACTGCTTTACAGAATGAGGGATGTGTCTGAAAGTCCTACTTAGGCAGTAAATTCCTATCTACCCACAATTAAAGTGTGATAATTAATGGAAGAGCAGAGCAAGAGGTGTTTTTATGCCTGCTGGCATCTATTTGCAATTGTTACTGTGTTGTTGCTTTTTAAAAGGCACATTAGGAAGTGTTTTTTGTCTGCAAGTCTCAAGATGTGATAATTTATCCACATCCCCATTCTTCACACCCTGGGTGAACATTGCTCAATGTTTCTTCACAGGCTTTGCAAGACCAACTTCAGCTGCAAATGTGAAACAAAGCACAGGCTGGGGAGAGGAAACATTATCCTGATAGAACTTGTTCGGGTGCATCGGTGTTCCTATTGGGCTTATCAAACAACCAAATGCATAGGCACCAGACTACAAGTCCCATGTTTTGTTCACTGCTGTGTCTCCAGTATCTAGAATAGTGGCTGGCACAGAAAAGGCATAAAACTTTCCCAAATCAATTAATTAACACTACTTTAGTGCCATTGGCACATCTACCTGCAAAGGGTGTTGGATATGTACCATCTCAAGTCTGCTGAAATTCAGGGTTTCCAAAGAACACCAATCACCAATCTGTTTGATAAATGTTATATATAATATTTATACTTTTATATAGTCACATATACATGATTTGATTTGGTACTTGGTGGTAATTTGAAGGAAAAAGAGCTGAAATGTTCAAAGCATAGAATGTCACAAATAGAAGGTTTTTTTAAATATTAAACAGGAATAATTGTTCATTTCAAGCTGTATTGAGATATTCCTGACTTGAATTTGAGCATTTTTTCCCATTTTTAAAAACATCATGCTGTTGACAAAAAGAAATCTTTTGTGTTTGAAAACCTTACAATACCTAAATATTGTCATCTTGAATACTGACTTTTATTGTGCAGCAGAATAAATAAAGATTAAGGTTGATTTTGTTTTGATCCCAGAAAGTACACTAAACTTGGCTTTTGAGAATAAATGTTCTTTACCAGTTCTCTTTACTGGTATCTTGCCTCTTGTTTTAATATTAAGACTGCAGGGTACAGAAAAAACCTCTCCTTACTATGAAGACATCACTGAAATTATTTTGGTAAGTACACGTTGTACTCAGGCATTTGTAGCTCTACGACAAACCACTTTTGTTTTCTCTGAACTCCACCTCCTCAGATTACAAACTACCAGACAAAAAGATGAGCCTCAACTCCCCCATGCATGTATCACCACCTGTTCGTTTAGAAGCTTCAGGACTCTCTTACAAATTAGTGGGATTGTAGTGTATTCTCTGCACTGAGTCAATCAAGATTATTTATGAACATCCAAAAACAACAATATGGTTTAGTAACACAGTAAAAACTTGGAATCTCAGCTGAAGTATTGCTGCAATTCAAGCATCACCACACCACACACAGTGGGCGGAACCATTCATGTCAAGGCTGCCCTGTCAAGGAAACGGACCCATTTTTTTAAGACAGATCTGGGTGGTGATAAGCTGTCATTTTCACTTTCAAGCTCAGGTTATTACATTCTCTCTGGGATTGAGGCCAAACATATATCTGCTTAAATATGTGTAGCCCAACTAATTCAAAATAATTTATTTAATTTCCCTTCAGATTGTCTGGAAATCCAGCCCCATGTCTACTGCCTGACTGCTTCCTGAGCAGAACGGTCAAGTCTGACTACCTGGGGAATGGGCAATGTACTTTATAGATAAACAAAGTAGGTTTCTCATGTTCAGAAACCAAATCAGAACCAGAATTCAAATTTTACCTGGTGAAAATGATAGATCAAATTTTCATGAATTAAATTAATACCAATTATTTCTTCCTTCTAACTGCAACCTCTCTTTATCATGTCTTGTCTAGAAAATGCCAGAAGACTCTGCCTGGTGTCTTACCAGGGTCTTGGATGTCCCTCGTCCACGCTCTAGGGATCATCTATTCTGCAAGCAGTCATGTGAGGGGCCTTGGGGACACAAAGACCATAAGATGCAGCCATTGTGTCATGCTTATTATAGGCTTGCTCCCACATATTTTTTGAACTGGGTCTTGAAGAGAGAGAAAGGGGAAAGCAAATTCCAGGGGAAGGGTACAAAGTGAGCTAAAGAGTTAAAGTAGGAAAGAGGGGCCACGAGAGTAAAGAGTGCAGCCGTGAGGCCTGACGCCATCTGCCAGTGACTGAAAAGCCTTTCTCCCATCTGACAACACCCAGCTTCGCCACAGTGCTGGCTGGTGCACCGCTACCTGATAATCAGAAAATCTTTATTTTATTTTTCAATTACAATTTACACTCAATATTATTTGTATTAGCTTCAGGTGTGCAGCACAGTGGTTAAAAAATCATAGACTTTACAAAGTGGTCCCTCTAATACTTCAAGTGCCCATTTGGCATTATACACAGTCATTACCATGTTATTGACTATGTTTCCTGTGCTGTACTTTACATCCCGGTGACTATTTTATAACTACCAATGTGTTCTTCTTAATCCCTTCAGGTTTTTACCCAGTTCCTCTACTCCCCTCCCCTCTGACAACCATCAGTCTATTCTCTATATATATGAGTCTGTATCAAGTTTGTTTGTTTGGTTTTGTTCTTTAGATCTCACATATTGACTACAAGAAAATATATACACACACACACATACACATATGGTATATATATATATATGTGTGTGTGTGTATATATATATATATATAAACAGAGCCAAGTCATGGCAATCTAAGGCCTCAGAAGCACTTGAAATAATCATCAATATAATTAATAAAAATAAGCTGGGACTACAGCTGAGAGGTGGGAGTGTCCTCCACCCTGTCTGTGAAACCTCTGTTTGGACACTAGGGAAAGTTACTTGCTGGGAAAAAGCAGCAGCTCTGCACTGCACCCCCCAGCTTGGCTGTCATTCCGGTTGCCTTCAATCTTCTTGCACCCTAGTCTGTAGAATACATCCCACTTTGCAGAGACTTTTGAAATTGCATTAATGGCCTTGTGAGAAACAGTGAGTTGTCCAGGTTGTCTGTATTTCTTCCCCCACTTCCATCTAAGAAAAGTTCATAGGTCTCTCCTTTCTTTCTTTTTTCTTAACAATTTAACCACTAGTTTAATGTTTGACAACCGGTTGTTCATTTGTTTATGAGTCCTTTGCTCTCCAGTAAAATGCGAATGCTCCCAGGGCAAGAGCCATGTCTCTTCTTCTCTTTATCCCCAGAGAATAGCATAGAGACCATGCACAGCATGTTATTCAGTGTAACTAGTGTGGGGGGCACATATGGAGAGTTGAGGGTAGGAGAGTAGGTGGTTGGACTCCACCAGGAATCAGACCTTGTAGGAAGGACCCTACGGGCTCTGTGAAGACATGTGTGGGCCCAAGAAAAGTGACCTCAACTCTTCATTATGTACATTATTTTATATAATGTTTCAGGAACACCTTAAAGAAGTAACATTATTTTCTCTTTTTTATAGATGAGGAAGTTGAACTTCACAAAAATTAAGTAGCTTGCCCAAGGTCTCTCACCAAGCAAATGGAGAGTCAGGACTGGAATGTAGCTCTGAGAGACACCAAGTTCACATCTTTAATTATTACTTCACACTTTCACTCCAAGAATTTTCATGATGATGGCAAGCAAGTGACTTAACTATCCCCACATGCCAACAAGGACATCATTTATATAGATTGCACAAAGAAATTAATATCTCCAGTTATGAATCAGTAAGTCTTAGTTGCACACTTGTTTCCAACTGGAATCTGAGATTAAGACAATTAGACATATTCTAAATGCCTTTTCTGACAAATTTGTCCCAGGGTAGCAGAGGAAGCTGGGTTTGTTCTTCTCCTTGAACATTTCCCATCAAAAATGGCACCTCTGACAAAGCCCTTAGTTACATTATTCGTCCATATGGAACAAGAGCAGCTTTCCTGATGGGATCAAAGACATCAAAGTATAAGCTTCCAAAGCCTTTCCCTTCATCCACCTTCTAAAGAAGATTCTGTTGGTGCTGCTGGGCTGGTGAATGTAACATGTTGGGAGAAGGGAGAAAAAAACTGAGAAGAATTTACTGGCTAAACAAGGAAGGGCACAGTGAAAGAGGAGAGGAAGGCAGGAGGTGGGGATGAATAGGCAGTGAGCAAGCATTCTGAGAGGGAGGTGAAGAAGACAGATTTGGGAAGAACAACAGCCACACTGAGGGAGATCCTAGTGGCAAAGACACCTAAAGAGAATATTAAAGGCACCTGGCTATTGCATTGAGAAGACATCTTATAGACTCCTCAAGGAGAAATTTACCATATTCTTAAATACTTTGAGGCTGGAATATGTGTTCTTTTTAACGTGTCATCATGGCAAGATGGGACTTAAGACAGATGCAAGAACACACAGTGTGGACTTGACTTATATCTGGCAGGACTTTAGGAATTTCTCTCTCTCTCATATTTTACATTTAAGGAAGCAAGTGTGGTTAGGTGAAAAAAACTAGTCCAAGTCACACATATGATCTGCAGTGATACTTAGCTGTGAATATATGTATAAACAACCTCTTTTCAAAAGGAAAGTAAGGTAACTCACATAATATGTAAGTCAGTATAAAGTCTAAGTAAATTTCATTTCATCGAGGTGGTTCTACAATCTTCCCCTCCCAGAAAAATCCTAGAAAGTGGTAGACATATTCTTAAAACAAAACTAAAACATAAATATGTACATTATATATGTTCATTATGTAAAACAAAATTTAAAAATATATTCATTTGTATATCTAAATTATATATAAGCCAAATATGTGTGTGTTTGAACAAGAAGGGGAACTTGCCATGAGTCAGAAACTGAGAAATTCCTGAGAAACGAGAAGAAGATAGAGAGCTGTGAAGAAAAGACACAGCCATATGGAAAAGCTGCCATTCAGGACATGCAGAAAAAAATCTACTGCAAACAGCAGAGGAGCAACCCTAAGGGTATTCTGTACTCAGAAGAGGCAGAAGCTCAAAACAGGAAGGGCACCACATGGGGGATTGGTGGGATTACCCCCAAGAAAGCGATCCTGTGAGTCAACCTCAGGACAGATACCACCACAGGCACGTCTGCCTACAAGCAGAAACTTGAGTGTTGTATCTTGGGTTCAAGAGTCATGGCAGAATCTGGGTGACCTGGCCACATAGGGGAGAAATGGGGGGGCACCTAGCTAGATCCTCACAGGCCTGGAGGCACAGTCCATGTACGCTTCTCTGTTCCCAGGGAAGGGTACAGCAGCTCCGTCCAGCCCATCCTTCCAAGCCAGCTGTACAACACAGGGGATGCCAAGCATAATATGGTACCCAACAAGGATAGTGATGGCAGTGGCATGAGAGATGGAAAGAAATAAATAAGGAAATAAGTAAAGAGCAAATAAGAAAAGGAAAACGTAGATAAAGTCAAAAGTTAGGTTACCATGTAAAAGGAAAGATATGAAGTCCTCTACATTTGTTAGATGTGGTTCATGGAACTAATTGCAACTGCCAATTAAAAAATGTATTAATTTGTTAGGGTTATCAGAACAAAGTACAAAGATGGAGTTATTTAAACAACAGGAATGTATTTTCTCATAATTCTGGAGGCTAGTAGAAGTCCAAGATCAAAATGGCAGCAAGAGTGGTTATTTCTGTGGCCTCTTTTCTGTGGCTTGTAGATAGCTATCTTCTCTCTCCGCCCTCAGAGTGTCTTCCCTCTGTGCTTGTCTCTGTCCTACTGTCTTCTTACAAGGATACCCATCAGATTGGATTAGGCTCCATGAGAATAAACTCATTTTCACTTTGTAATTTTTTAATGGCCCTACCTCCAAAACAGTCATATTCTGAGGTTTGGGGGAGTAAGAGTTCAACATGTGAATTTTGGGAAAACACAGTTGAACCCATAACACAAAGGCAGAGTTTGACTAACTGTATGGTTCTCTACGTCCACAAGACAAAAATAAATCCGTTGCTCAGGAAAAGGAAGAGTATTCCTGTTACCAATGACTGAAAAACACTTCACTTTGATTCTGAGAAAGACGGTTGAGTAGCTGGGTGAGAAATTCTTTTAACAATATCCTTATAGCAAATACAGTGCATTCATAGCACTATTTCTTATAACATTCTTGAAAGTAGGTCAGAGGAATAAGAATAATGCTAAAATGCAGCTTAGTAAAAGTATATCTACAAAGATGTAAATTCACATGATGCTTCCGCTTATTTCCAGAATACCTGAAAGAATAGATAAATGGTTTTCTTTATTAAAAATAAAAGATTCCATAAATGTTTTTTAATCCAGTCCTTTAGAAGGCTTGATAAAGGGAAATCCTAAAGTTTCACTTCCAAAAAGAAGCTGTGGTCTGTGTTGCTGTTTCAGTGCAACTCCAGTCAGGCCAGCCGAGCTGGGTGACTTATCCTTCTGAGAAGACAGTTTGACAGTTTTGCTTAATGGTGAGGGCAGGTGCTCTGCAATCCACCTGACTGCAAATAACCTCTGATCTGCAACCTGTTAGAACAAACCTGGAGCAGATATCCTCACTGACCCATCCATGGCTGTTCCTCAGCTATAAATGGGGAGCCCAGCAAATAAAAGCCAGATGAGTTACTGTGTGTCAATCACTTACAACAGTATCTGCCCCAGAGCACTACCCTATTGAGTATGAGTATTCCTTATTAGGAAAGCTAAGGAACTTGCAATAGTAGACAACTACCCCACAAACAGGCCTCACACACCTTCTGCCTTTCTGTGTGTAATCAATGTCAAAGCAAAGCTTATTCCCTGGATATGCTGCACTGCAGTGGCTTTTGTACGTGAGCTTTGTTAGCAGCATCCGTTTGGGGGGGGTATTAAATTCACACTGCAGGTTCTCTCCCCAGAGTTTCTGATATAGTAGGTATGGGATGCAACCCCAAATTTTACATTTTATAAGTTCCCACACTACGATGGTGTCCTGGTTCCTAATCCACCCTCACTTACTAGCTTTTGGACTCCGAGAACATATGTCACTTCTTTCAGCTCCATTTTCTTATCTGGAAAACAGGGATGAAGACAGTCTGAGCCTAACAGCGAGCCCTGCACAGCCACTCCCAGATCCTTTCGGGCTCTCTCCCGTGCACCCAGCTGCTGCCCTCTGCTCAGGAGCACATCAAGGTTAATAGGATGTTCTTTCTCTCTCAGTTTTGGTTCAAGCCCCAAAACTGAGCACAAAATGACAGAGGCAATCCCCCTCCTTTCAAAGTGGGGTGCTAGATTAAGTACTCAGAACTTCTGAAGGAGATAACCAACTACTCCCTTTAGGGTGACTCTACACAACAACCCCCTTAAGGATGTTAAAAAGCTTTGAGTCGAAAGGAAGTACCTCTTGCTGTGGGGGTGTTTCTGAGGATTTCATGAAACAATGTGTGTGAGAAAGTAGGCATACCCACACTTTCTCTGGTTAATTAAGTATTGAGCAAGCCAGGAGAACAGCAACTCCAGATCTCTGCACTGCAAGTCAAGGAAGGCTTTTCAGGGGCCCTATCTGGCCTCCATTCTCTGGCTCCCACCCTGGAAGAATCAGCTAGTCCCAAGCATTGCTGGTTGCCACTAAGCAGAGGAGTGCCAGACAGAGAAGTGGAGAGAACAGCAAGCTGGCTCCTGCATCCTCACTGCTGTTTCCCTTTTGCAGCATCTGGAACTGGAAGAAGCAGCTTTACACGGTGATAAAGTTCTGAGTTGTCATTATTGCAATAGACTGGGTAATTTTGCTTCTAAAATGAGAATTCTTTTATAATGAGAAGTACCAGAAGACTTGTTATAAAGAATCCAGAAAAATAATGGGCCTCCAGTGAATTTCATCCAGGGACAGGGAAAAAAAATGAGCTCACAGAACACATTTGATTGGGTAATGAGGATGAAAATCAAGCTGTTTAGAGTGACACCCCTTAGGTTTTAGTCTTTTTAAGGTACCACATACCTATATACACCTATACATCCCACATTACCCAACCATATCTTTTGGTTCTGAGATTTTGCTTCCTCTCAATCCACCAGATGAGGGACTATCTTTATTTTATTGCCACTTTCAAAGGAAAGACACATGATCATTTGGAGCAGTTTTCAGAAGCCCAAATATAGCATCTTAAAAATACTTCTTCAGTGACTATTTGAAATAGAATGCAGACATGATGAAATAAGCAAAATATGTTCTTTATATAGTTAATACACATAAAAGACACCTTTTTTAAAAAGCTCTAGGAAACCTATCATAGTCCAGGTTAACTACTGTTCTCAGGAAAAATGCTTTGCTGCTATTGGCTTGTTTTCCAACACAAATCATTACTTGTTTCTATTTTCGATCCTAAATGATGCACATCTACAAGAAAAACATCTGAACTTTTTAATACATGGAGCAAGATTTACATTCTCCTCATGCTTTTAAATCACTTTCACGGCCACGTCACACAGTGTAGGAGCATCCTGAAGGACGTAGCTGTGCGAAGCTAGGACTCAGGACTCAGGCACACTGACTGTTTGCAGTGAGCTTGTTCATGGGACCTGATTGCTCCCACGCTGTTTCTGCTCGACAACACTCTGAATTGCATTTTTCATTTGTTTCTTAGGCACTTTTTATTAAAAATCAAATATATTTATTGTTTTCAACAAAAAATAACATTCACAGTAGCTCTAATTTACCTCCAAACTAAGACACATTTGTACAAAACATGTTTGTCTAGCTTTATACTTAAAATAATTGCTTTTTATTGAAAAAGCAGTCTATTACCCAGTCTATGGCAATAATGACAACTCAGAACTTTATCACACTATGAAGCTGTTTCTTCCTCCAGTTCCAGATGCTTTTCCTTGGGAAAAAAAAAAAAAAGCATTCATGAGGCTTCCAAAAATCCGCAAACAAAATGGAATTCACAAACAAAATGGTGATTCTCCAACTCATTGGGTGATTTTTGGCACATCCCAACTGTACATCAGGACTTACCTGGCCATGAAAAAAATTCAAGGAATTTCTAATGTCTCAAAATAAATAAGAACTATTTTTTAAAGGTGTTATCCAACCTCATCGTTTTTCCTTTTTCCTTAACTTGAGCCTAATATAATGTTTTACATCTAACTCATTGTTGAAGCTCAATAAATATCACAGTTTCTTATATTATAAAGAACTGGAATAAGAATTGTAAAGATAAAATAGAATTAAAAGTAGAATTTCAGTCAGTGATAATAAATTCTACCTCCCGAAATTGACCTCCATCATTACCGATAAATATGCCAGAGCACCATCTAAGTTGTGATTGGAACATTACATGAGAAAACAATGTCAGGCAACTTGGGTTCTAATCTTGATGCCTCCATAATCCACCTGCAATACATATGATAGGCTATTTATCTCTACTGAGCACTAGAGTTACATTACCCAGTGAGCAAAGATCTTGAGAGGATCCAGCCAGTTAAGAAAATATAGGGTGATTTCAAAACAAAACAAAATCTGCCCTTAGAACCATTTAGCACCATGTCTAGGTCAAGACCTTGGGCAAGTCATTTGACCTGTATGTCTCTCTCCTCCTCCAAAACATGGACCTGGTATTAATGTAAAGTTTATAGGGTTCTTTTAAAAAATGTTTATTGTATTTTTTCCATTACCATTTAGGTCCTTTATATTCCCTACCCCCAATAGGGTTCTTAAAGCAATTAAATGTCATAATATATGTTAAAGATATAGCACATAATAGGTGCTCAATAAGTGGCCATTGAATGTATTACTCATCTATGTGAAAATCTTTTGGGGAAATATGAATGGATTTGCATATACAGTTCATTAATACCACATAATATATTCATGTAATTAGTCAAAGGACTTTTCTCAGCATCACTGTAAAGGTTCACTTCTTACGTTTAAAAAAAATCCATGATTCCACTTACAGTTAACCACTAAAACAATAATGTCTGCCACTAGCTTAACACCTCCTTTTACAAACAAAGATGACTATTAATTTAATACAGGCTGTCATTACAAACAAACATTTCCTTTCTCTAGCTGCTTCCCTCATAGGTTTCCAAATCAGGGAAACCTCATTTCCAAGCCACAGTGTTGCTCATACTTCTACATTGTGGTTAACGTAGTTTTACAACCAAATATTTATTTTCAAACTGAATTGCATAGACTTTTAACCTCTAAACCAATCCCAAGTAAAAGCATGAATGATAATAACTCCTCCAAACTTGCAAGAATTATACGCTGCAAATGATGTATAGCTGGAGCTGGAAAACACAACTCAAGCCCATGCCCTTCCCTGTCCTGCCTGTTACAGTACAGAGCATTTGTAGGTTTTCCTGTGCTGATAAAACACTGGAAGGAGGCAGCTTTTGTAATAGGATCATTGGCTGAATGAAATGAGTCAATCTGATCAATAGAAATTGCACATGCAGCAAGGAGCTCTTAATGGATCTTAATCTCCATTAGGCTGAGTTAGAGGAAGTTGCAGGGGAAGCTGCATCACATTTCAGCAATTTCTAATGGCATCGTGGTCCGCAAGCAGCTTTCAGTGGATGGGAGAATTCATCCTGGGTGCTCCGGGACAACCATCAATGGGATGGTAAACCCTTGCATCATCGGTGTCCAGGAAATGCTCTGGGGGATACTCAGGAGGATTGTCTCCAAGGCTTATGAAAATTTTAGCAGGAATCCATGGTGGGTCAACCAGAAGAACATTAGCACATGCAGCTTTTCTGTCATGTGTAATTAAATGTGGTTTGGAATCCCTTAGACATGAGTTATAAAACCAAAAGGAACAGTTCCAAGTTTGTTAGCAGAGGCTCATAAAGGACAGTCAATGGGGATGACAACAGTATCAGGTTTTCTGGAAGTAGATACAATTCTCATGTGACACATGGAAATCTTAAAAAAAAGAAAAGAAAAGAAAAAAACCTCGTGTTTGGGTACCCAAAATGTGAAACTAACTGCCTCTCAATTTAATATATAATGGGGAAAGCTCCATGTGGAAATTCAAAAGAAAAGGAAAATTGCTCACAATTTAGAAGACTGCCCACTGTATGTGCACTTGGAAATTACAGCACAATATCTCCTAATTAATGCTGATTGAGTACTTTGATTTCAAAAATTGAAACACATAATACATGGACACTGCATTACACATTCAAATACCCTCGCCACTAAACCCTTGGTGTCAGAGACCAAAATGAAGAAGGCAATGGCAAATTACTTCACTGCTTTTTTTCTTACCTTAAGTGAAACTTTAGCATTATAAATTTTAATAAAAGCAAAATTGCCTTATGCTATGGCAAGAAAAATTTATCCCAAATATTTGGGCTACCTAATTAGAAATGTGAAGGGTTTCTTCTGCACTCTAGCAATAATTTTAAATGTACAGGCTTTCTTCCTCTAAGATGCTGTAACATGTCACTTTTCTATTATTACAGCACTTCATCACTATGTATCATGATTGTTCATTTCCATGTCTGCCTCTCAGCTTGATTTTTCCTAGATGAATTGTGAATCCCTTGAAAACCAAAATGTACCTTTTCATCATTTTATGCTCTGTTCCCAAGACAGTGTTGACATAAAATGAACACACAATACATTTTTATTGACTAAATACAAAAATTTATTTGCTATACCATAATCTTTCCATGAGACATTTATTTTAGAAAGGTCTAAGAGAATTTTGGAGACATGTCAGAAGACAATCTTCACATAAAAAACTAAAATAGGAAAAAAGACAAATTTGTATATTTAACTGGATACATCTATAATGGATAATACAATAGCATCTATAAATATTTCAGGTATGCTACATTATTGTCTTCAGTTCTGAATTTCAAAAACTCAGTCACAAAGTTTTAATATCTTGAAATTTTCCCACTAATGTCCTGAGAATGATGAAAAAACTAAGTAGCCAAATATGTTTTATTCTCTTTTCTGTATGTGTGTTTCTTATGTGTGTGCTTACATGTATGTCTATGTGTGATTGAACACAGACAGGAAAGAAAGGGCATTATGTAAATTAATTATTGATGCCATAAGGACTATGTAATAATTTGCATTTTAATTATCTTATCATTATCTATCAATTGCTTCTACCATGGCACTCTTTCGAGTCAATCTTATATAACGTGATTAGCACACACAGTAGGATCTCAACAGATATTGTTGAAATAATAAGTGAGTGAATCTTCTTCCAAAAAAAATAATAGGAGGGGGCATTCAGCTTCCTTACAGTACCATAAATAGTCTTGGTTCCCAACGTGTGAGACAACCTTCCTTTCTATTTTGAAATGATCACTCTGACCTCCTTGGAGTATCAGAATGCCTTTACCTGCCTCTAACAAATTGCAAGCATGTTTGATTATCTGGGCAAATAGGAGAAAAAGTGCTTTTGTAATGAAATTACTGATGGCATAATACAGTTCTAAAAATTTTATTTTAACTTATTATTTATTACAAAAATATAATGGTTAAATACAGTGAGAATTTCAATCTACTAGATTTGGTAGCATTTAACTCATCCTGTCTTTTGGAAGAAGTTTCTTCTTTACATATAATCTTGATCACTGGTAAGCTTAAATCAGCTATTTTATACCATTGGAACTGGGGAAAAAGAATTTGCCAAAATATGTCTTGATTTAATAGTACTGGTTGTTGACAACGTAGCAAATGCAGGTTTTCTTTAATATCACTAAAAGATCCTTTCACCAACGATTTCTTTCAGTTTAAAAAATTTCTGGAATGCAATAATTACGATGGACCCACTCCAGTGGGAGGTTTTGGGCTCAGCTGTAAGGCCCAATTAAGTGCAGGTTCTGAGACATTGCCCGTCTCTGTCGACGACTAGACAAATCCCATCACTTAGCCGTCCCAGTGTCTGTGTTTTGTAGGTTCCAGGAACTGGCCTAGCTGGGAGCCTAGAACCTATCCACTCTAAAATATCTGATCGATCACTTACGATTAGAAAAGACCCCAGGAGAAGGTCTCTCACCAAGGAATCTCTTAAGAATTCATCTGAAGTAAACCCAGTTTTTTAAACTCGTGCACTGTAATTAGCTCTAATAAGTCCCCTAGGAAGAATATAAAATACTTTGCCTTGTCTTCCAAAATAAAAACATTTTATCTGTTCAAAACAATATACTAATTAGACTACTGGGCATATTTTCCCAAATAACATAGCAGGTTAATTCTAAACACATTTTAGGGCCACAGTTTTTTTTCCAAAAGGCATAACTTTATAAGGAGTAAGAGGATTGTAGGCACAATTTTATCATTGTGATCAGTTTTTTAGAATGTTTTATCTTCGTTAAATATCACAAAAAGGCAAGTTAAAGTCACTTATGAAATGCACCAATCTATGACAGCAGCAATATTATCTAGTAGTTATGAGCAGATATTCGGGAGTCAGGCCATCCTGGTTCGAATTCAGGATTCCCCAGTTACTAACTGTGTTAGTATCTCTTCAGTTTCTCATCTGTAAAATGAGGACAATAATAAAAGTATGTACCTTCTGGGTTTAGAGTATGTAGATCAAATGAGTTTATATCTGTAAAGCATTTAACATGGTGACTGGAAAATTATAGTTAGTATTCAAAGTTAATTGTCATTATTATTGTGAACAATAATGTCAATGAATACAAAACCTGGGACATTGGTAATAGTAGAAGCTACTGTATCTTTAGAGTAAAGCTAAAATCAAAATCAACAAGAATATTTTCATAATACATGTGATTGTCAATGTGTAAGATGTTAACCCTGGTCATGTCCTAATTCCCTCGCTGTCATCTTTTTTAAATTATATTTTATTGATTATGCTATTATAGTTGTCCTGATTTTTCCCCTTGCCCACTCTACTCAGCACCCCTCAACTCTCTCAGGTAATCCCCCCACCATTGTTCATGCCCATGGGTCATGCATATAAGTTCTTTGGCTACTCCATTTCCTATACTGCACTTTACATCCCCATGGCTATTCTGTAACCACCTGTTTGTACTTTTTAATCCCTTTACTTCTTCACCCATTCCTCTACACCCCCCTCCCATCTGGCAACCATCAAAATGCTCTCTGTATCCATGATTCTGTCTCCGTTCTTCTTGTTTGCTTAGTTTTTTAGATTCAATTGTTGATAGATATGTATTTTTGCCATTATTGTTCATAGTTTTGATCTTCTTCTTTTTCTTTAAATAAGTCCCTTTAACATTTCATATAATAATGGTTTGGTGATGATGAATTTTAGTTTTTTCATGTCTGGGAAGCTCTTTATCTGCCCTTCAATTCTAAATGACAGCTTTGCTGGGTAGCGCAATCTTGGCTGTAGGTCTCTACTTTTCATGACTTTGAATATGTTTTGCTAATTCCTTCTAGCCTGAAAATTTTCTTTTAAGAAATCAGCTGACAGTCTTATGGAAACTCCCTTGCAGGTAACTGACCTATTTTCTCTTGCTGCTTTTAAGATTCTCTTTTTATCTTCAACCTTTAGTATTTTAATTATGATGTGTCTCAGAGTGGGCCTCTTTGAATCCATCTTGTTTGGCACTCTCTATGCTTCCTGGACTTACATGTCTATTTCCTTCACCAAATTATGGAAGTTTTCTTCCATTATTTTTTCAAATAATTCCTCTATGTCTTCTTAATTTACATCAAACAACTTGGTATACCTAACAGATACACTGAGTACATGACTTACTCCTCCACCACACACACACACACACACACACACACACATACACCAAAGGAGGATATACGGTATTTTTAGGACTATAAGATGCACTGGACCATAAGATGCACTTAGGTTTTAGAGGAGGAAAATGGGGAAAAAATTTTGAAGCAAAAAGTGTGGTAAAATATTTAATAACATAAATAACATAATATTTAACCAATGTAAATATAAACAGAACACAACAGCAGCATTAACAACCATTATTTCTCCCAATTTTTTGGGGGGGAGAAGTGTGTCTTATAGTCTGAAAAATGCAGTACCTAAAAAAAATCTGGTGATACATTTTAATTATCATATAAAATATATTCACTTCTAGTTACTTTCAGGAAATGCAAGTCAGTATCAAACTTTAAGCATAAAAGCAAACTCACTGAATTGAAAGGCATTTCCCAACATTAATTACATTTTAATTAACTCCATCAATTTAAAATAACTCTATACAATGTATTAATTCTTTCAGCTATAAGGAAATGTCTTTTAGAATTAATTTTATTCTAACTATCTCATCCAGATGTAGTTCCTTCTCAGACAAGATGGTCTGTTGGTAACAAATGCCTCTAACATTGCTTCATGCTAAAATGAGTTCCTTCATGCTGCATGGTACAGAACTCTAGGATCTCTGCCAAGTGGTTGTACAAGGGCTTGAGAAGATTTAAAGCTCTTCTTCATTGCAGGTGCCTCTGCAGTCTCTGCCCATGTTGAAGTGAAAATAAGAATTGGGTTCTTAAGCAACCAAATGAGAATATCCACTTTTCTGGCACACATTTAGTACATAAAATATATGACCCAAGGTTAAGCACAGAAGCCCAGAACACCTGTTCTGTATATTTAAAGAAATTCACTATGATCTAACTGTAAGCTAGAACTTACAATGGCTTCTGGTATTAAAGAGAATGTTCAAATAAGAATGCCAGCTTTCACCCTGACTGGTGTGGCTCAGTGGATTGAGTGCCAACCTACGAAACAAAGGGTCACCAGTTTGATTCCCAGTCAGGGCACATGCCTGGTTTGTGGGCCAGGTCCCTAGGGCACACTTGAGATGCAACCACACATTGATGTTTCTCTCCCTCATTCTCCCTCCCTTCCCCTCTGTCTAAAAATAGTCTTTTTTAAAATTTTAAAAAAGAATGCCAACTTTCTACTTGACATTCACCAAATTCTATTCCTATACAATATAGATTATCAAAAAAAAAATTACTCAGCCCTTGATTAAGAATTCAATATTCTGCTAAGTTAGGTTTATGTTGCAACCTAAGGTTTTATATGTCAAAACAAGAAGTGCTGTTTTGAAAAGTGTCTGTGGCTTTGGAAAATCATAATTGAAAAAAGTTTTCTGCATATTATTCAAAGTGCTTCAAAACAAATACAGACAAAATAAAATGGTTCATTTAATTTAGTTCAAAAAAGTCATTCTCTATAAATCAATGTATATAACTTTTTTGATCAGACAATGAGAGCTATGTGTCTCAAGTGATTCCCTACTTACCTGCATTGTTAGGAAACAATGACATAATTCATGAAAAGGGCCAGTGCTTAGCATAGTACGTACTCTGTTACATTTCGTTCCTATTATTAGCAATTGTTCGTAATTATAACCTTAAGTACCAGGTGACATTTCCTTCATCTGTTTCTATAAATGGTTTCTGTTCTAATTTCAAATTTAATTTACCTGTTTTGTATGGTTTCATTGTTTAAGCCACCTCAAAACAGGCAAACTGTAAGTTCAAATTAACATTTTTAAAACAACTAGACACTCAACATGGCATTTGTAATCCTAACAATGGCAGAGGGTTTACTTTAAACTTACAATGGAAAGCTGATGACAAAGTTTCATTGAGACTATGGTTAAGAAAGATGCTAATTTACCTACTGCAATGAGAGTGCTTGCCCACATGCAGAGCATGGCTACAAATTTTGATTTAGAGTTAGGCATAGTAAAGCCTCGTTAGGTCAAATTCATTGGGAGTTGTGGAGACAGGCTAACTCAATGAATGAAAAGTTTGAACTATAGAATATATAAACAGTGCAGTTATTTTTGAAAACACGACAGCAGAAGGCAAATAAGTTGAAGTGGGAGACGATGACAGGCTGAACGAAGGTCACCACAGTAGGGTGGAGGGCCAAGTACAGAAAAGAGCTTTAGTAACCAGAGCAGAGTGTGGGGTGTCGGTGCTGAGTGTCCTTGCTTTGCACTCCAATGGAGCAATTGCAGGAAGACCCAGCAGCACAGGCTAGTTGGAACAGAGATGGAGGCATTCCCAGATTTCACCAAGCTGCAAGTGCAACCTTCAGAAGACATACCGGTAATATAAGTTCTTTATAATTTTGCTCCCATTTGGTCACTGAAAATTGTCCTGGAATCATGAGATATTGAAGGAGGACAGAATCCCACGTACCAGGGGTCCCCAACCCCTGGGTCTCACAGCCTCCTGTGCAGCCCCACCCTGTCCGTGGAAAAATTGTCTTCCAAGAAACCAGTCCCTGGTGCAAAAAAAAGTTAGGGACTGCTGCCATAGACCATACAGCCAGAACTCTCACTTCACAGGAAACTACGGTTCAGAAAGGTTGCCAAGGGCCGCACAGTTAAAGAGCCAGCACTTAATATCAGGGCTTCTAATTCTCAGTTCAGTGCTCTGTGCCCTGCTGTCCTGCTATGACAGACGAATCAAACACCCTATTTGTCTGTGACTATGCTGGTTTTAGGATTGAAAAATCTCATATTCCAGGAAACCCCTCAGTCCCAGACAAACCACAATGGTTGCTTGCCCCAACAGAAATATGAATTAGTATTCATGTGTGCATAATCTTTTAAAAAAGTAGCTTTCATGGTTAATCATGGCAAAAATTCAAAATGCAATAGGTTGGCCGAGACAACTCCAAAATAAAGAGTAGCCTTAACATTAAGGAGCAGCATTATAGTAGATGGGAGGGGTCAGAAACTCTTCATCTTCCAGTTGCACTTGTGACTAGAATACCTGCCATTGGTCCCAGGTTATGCTTCAAGTCATCCTCTCCTCGCCCCCAACCATATCAGGGCTACCAGATCACTGGTAAAGTTTGCAGAGGGTCTCCTTTTCCCAACACCAGTTTTAATGTAGAAAAATATTCCAAAAGCTAGACGCAGTGAAGTTCCATACCTGCTCATTTTGCTTCCTGCTCTTACTCCAGAAAGGTGTTTACTGGCCTATAGTAGCAGTTTTCACTGGTGTGCTACAAGAATTTTTAAAACATATAATATCTGACTATTTAGTCAGGGGCGCTGACCTTTTTTCTCATATTGTCAAATAAAAATAACGACAACAGCCAACATGACAATAACCGGCCTGTGTGATTAATCAAAATTATACCTATTTTGTCAGGTCAGCAAAAAATACATTTTTGGTGTGCTACAGCATTTTAGTAGTTAGTTTATGTGTGCCATGAGATGAAAAAGTTTGAAAATCACTGGCATAGAGAACATAAAGAAAATAGTCATAAGAACTTTAGAGAAATGAATCTGCTTCCCTCTCAAGTCATTCAGAAGCAAAAAGTAAGCCCTCTTGACCATTCCAGTCGGAGCAAGATGAAGAGCATACTTTAAGGTCACTTTGCCTTCTTCGGGGTAAAAGACACAGAAAACATCTAGAAGAGAAGGCCTGTGCCACCTACAAGAGACCCTCAAGTAAAGGACTGTGATTTCCACTCCAAGGACTTTCTGGGCACTCAGCTCGGATCTGGCCCTGCTGTTCTTCATGAGCCAGGCTGATAGGAACGTCCCCGGGAAGCCCAGCCTCGTCATCCTCAAAGTCACTGCATCCACCAAAGACCAGCCCAAGGGCCACATCACAGGTGACACCGAGGATCTGAGCATACGCTTCCAGCCCTTGTAGAAGGTGTCAAGGATTTCAATTTCAGAATAAGGTGCCCTGACTTTGTAAAAGAGAAATGCCCATTGAGAAGACAGACAATGAGGGGAGCAGCACGCTGCCCTTGGTCCGGGACACCCCGTCTCACGTGAAACCCCTCCTCCTGGGAAAGGGATCGGCCGTCCTTTCTTTTGCCTCCTCCTGCGTCATATTTTCTTCTGAAGGAGTTTATGAAAAGAAAATATTTTTAGATAAATTACAACACGTTAAAGAAACCACTATATCTTACTTTTTACTTTACTTTTTTACTTTTTCTAAATTTTGTCTACATGAAGCTAAAGGGCATAGAATCCAGGCTTTTATACAAAAGTTGCTTTTCTTAGAAAAGTTGGTAGTTCCTGGCTTTACCGTGTCAGTCAAGGTGCAGCTTCCTTCAACTTTCCCTTTCGGAAAGTCAGTGGGAGCCTGCAAACACCAAAGCTAAGTATTTGCCTGGTTTGAAATAACATAAATTGTAGCTAATGCACTTGCTGTCGATTGGGAAAATGAAATTATAATTTCAGTTGGAAGCAGCCTCTGGCTCCATATCCCCAGATCATAGTAAATCTACCATTTGAACGCTCGCACCTCTTGAGGCCTCTTGATTGGATCAGAGCCCCAGAGGCTCCCCCGCCTTCCCCTGCTTCTGCAGACGGCTTTGCCACACAGCACATGGCATGATACGCCAACATATTCTCATTCCTACTGGTTTCGTTTTCTGTTATAGTTGTTGTTGGTGGTGTTTTGTTTTGTTTTGCAAGCCTCTCTGAAAAGAATACTGGACTTAAAATCTGAAGACTTGCATTTGAACTCCAGTTCTGCCACTAATTGCCTTGAACTTGAACAATTTTCTGAGCCCCTGCATGTTAGTTTTCTATTTAGAAAATGGCAATAATGACACAATTATGGGTTTATGGGAGAACCACCACAGCACAGCAAGTGCTGACACACAGTAGGTGCTCAGATATTTATGCAGTGTTTCAGAGGGACAATGACTTGACTACCAAATATTTTCTTGCCTATCACCATAACAGGTCGGTAGTGCAGGCCTCAAAAATATGACTTTGACCTCAAGTTGATTGCAGCCTCTTAATACCTACCTTCTATCAAGCACCTATTTTGTGCTATGTGTTATGCTAAGTATTTTAAAATACATTGTTTTACTTAATTCTCATAACAACTCTATGAGGCATATATTATCAGAACTATTTTGCAGATGAGGAAAATGAAGCTTAGAAAAGTTAAATAGATTTCCCAAAGTCACACACCTAATAAGCGGCAGTGCCGGGACTAGAATAGTGCTGAGTTCCTGAGGCTCACACCGCCCTCTGGTATAAGAAGAGGAAGCCTTGAGCACATGCACGCACAGAGAGACCTAATCATATTCCAGAATGTTCCCCACTCTCATTCAGGACACACAGGGTTAAAGACAAGATGACAAAATAGCACGAACAGCTGTCCAAGGTGCGAGTCGCTCTTCTGCAATACCATTTTGCTTGTGCTCCACAGCTGTACCAGAAAGTTTTTGTTCCCCAAAGAAAATACTGAACTGAAAAGATAATTGGCATTCAAGACACACATGTTTTCTATCAGCAAATAAGAAGAAAGCACAACAGTATTCTTGAAGGATGCTGATTTTTTTGGTGTTTTTGCAATTCTGCATTTTCAAAAATGACATCTGTTTTGTGAGTGACTAAAAACTCTAGAGGCAGAATTTGTAAAAGGAAATAAAACTGTGTTTCTGAGCATTTTACTCCTTACTGCCTTCAGATGATATTTGTTTAGTTGGCCCATTTTCCCCCAAATGTTGTCAAGGCAAAAGTTTTTCTGTTTCCTGCCCATATTTCTGACAGGTTTGAAATGATGTTCCAGTGGCAAGCATTCTAAAAGTTTCTTTTAGCACTTTTCCCCCATGTATCAAATCGTCCTTTCTTTTGAGCACTCAAAAAATTGTGCCTTCTAGGAGCATAAATGAATATAATACATCGCATTTATATTGCGTGTGTCTAGGAGGAACTCAAAGTATTTTACAGTCTTTACTTTCCCGGGCTGTTTATTTTTTGCCAGAGCATCAACAAACAAAAGTTTAAGGGAGCCATTTCTTAGTCATCCCATCTCTTTGATTTATCACTTCCTGTTCCATAAATTTCCAGTCTCTACTTCACACAAATAAAAAGATGCCATAACTCATGCAGTTTGTCAGCTAAATCCCAGTTTTGCAGAATGTTAACTAAGGTCATCTGAGGGAGTTCCCCCTGCAAACGGTAGTGTCAGGTTGAACCCCACCCCCACCCCCAACTCTTAACATGGCCCCACTGCCAGAATCACCTTCCTAATCCAAAAACATAGAACAGCTTCCACATATAACTGGCAGAATCAGCACACTACAAGACAAGCTGGGATTCCTGGAGCACAGGTGTGAGTCTTTCTATGCCTGCTTTTGCCTAAAATTTATGGAGCCATACATCACAGAGGAATGAAATACAAATGAATCTGTAGTAACTTTCACAAGGCAGAAATCTTCCAAGTTGTCCTGACGATTCAGTTCTCATTTATCTAGTCCCATAATTCACAAACCATAAACCCTGTTTGTCCAATGCTTCTTTCTCAAAATTCATATGTCATTTTTGTTGTGATGTCTTAGTCATACAGACTTCAACTTTCTTTCGATTTTAGCCATTGACTGGCCAAGAACAGCTGCCTCAATGTTTTCTTCCCTGCACAATCCTTCTGGCCCTTTGGTATCCATTGACTTCATGTCTCCTCTTTGCAAGTACTCAGCAGAAAGTCCTGGGCTGCTTTATGTAGAGGCTGGGCTCTATCATTACAAGCCTGGAGAAAACAAGGCTACACGATGAGTCTGCCCAGGGAAAAATCATACACCTCATTCTTGGAGTGCAAGTTCTCATCAGCAAAGGCCAAAGAGAAGGCCATTAACCACATGCTGCTCACAGACACAGAAATGTAAATTCAAGTAATAAAAACAGTATATTTTGCAGGAAACTTAGAGGCAGCATTGTTTAGCCATGCTTATTGATCTCTGATTGGGATGTACATTAGACATCATTCTTTACCTTTTGAACAATGCCTGATGTCCCCAGTGAGTCCCTTCATATCACAAGATAGACTCCACCGGCACCCCATCACAGAGACATGCCTCATCACAGAGTTGCTCTTCTGGAGAAGCCCCCAAGACTGGAAGCTCTCATGCACCCTGAAGGACAGGCCCCACATGCCCAAAGTGAGGCAAGGCTGTGGGTGCCAGAGCCATCATCGGGCACAGTCAAGCATGGGAAAAGCTGAAACGGTGCCATGGCCTCATCCACTAGGCACACAGTTTCTTTCTGTGCATCAGGCACAGCTTCTTTCCTTAAACAAGACATTCTGAGGCCATTTGGACAAATTCATATTCAAATATTTTGATTTGTTCTTTTTGTTTCCCACTATTTACACCCATTTTTCCATTTTTTATAGTAAATTTATGTTTCCAGATGTTGCCAGGGGTTTCATTTATTTTCCTCCAAGAATCATCTATTTATTCTTTCATAGTTACACATTGCCACTCTTTTCAATCTACTCATCTTTTTTTCATCATAATTTCTTATTGGGAACATGGACTCCTCCATACACATTCCTATTTGAACAATGACTGTGAATAGCATAATATTGCCTTACTTTCCCAAATTTTATTGAATACTCAAGATCCATATCAAATCCCAAATCCTTCACCCACCTGTCTGAGTTATTACTAACTGATGCTAATGTCTTCTCTTTGGAGCTGTCCACAGCGTAACAGTGCAAACCATATCAGTTTCAACTAGATGCCTTACACTGCCTCACCTAGAAATCTATGACCTTCTATTACATAGTAGGCACAAAATAGGCTTGAATAAACACTTGTCAGATTAAACACAATGGCCACACAAGAATTATAGATGTGGACATGCTTAAGAAACTTTCACTTGTTCATATATTATTCAGCCACGCTTATGAAGTGCCTACACTCTTGTGGCAGGCATAAGGAGAACAAAGACACATATGTCATAATCCTTGTCCTCTAGAAATCCAGCAGCAAGAACACAAATAGGAACTAAAAAGCACATTCATGTGCCACTACATTTTGTATAGAAATAATAAAAGGGAACAAAAGAAGCACAATGGAGAATGTAGTCAATTCTATCCTGATTGATAGCTGACTTCCTCTAGAAAATGATGATTCAGCTTCATCTCAAGAAAACTAAGAGTAAGATGGAGAAAGAAAACGTAAGAATGTTCTGGACAAAGGGAGCAGTTTGAGCATGTCAGGATGAAATGTTGACAATCTGCAAAGATACTAATTCAGTATGAGATAGGGTCTGGTAATTCGCCTCTATAACAACCATCCCCTGGGTAATTCTGATGCAGGTGGACCCAGAACTGTACTCTGAAAAACATCTCTCCACATCCTAGTTCCTGTAGGACTTGCCCAGAAACATTCAATAGTGGGCGATACGCCTCATTTGTCTTGGTCAGAGAGAAGGTCTACACTCATGTGGATGGTTCACACCCCTACCTGAGTGAACCTTCCAAAATACGAATCCAGTCACGTTAGCCTTCCTTTTACAATCCTTCAGCAATGTCCCAGTCTTCGGGGAAGAATGTCTAGGGCTTTAGTGGGGCATTCCTGGCATCACACGAACAGACCTTCCTCCCTGGTCTTGCTTCTGGTCTCACTGCTTAAACCATAACATAATTATATTAAAATCTGTGCTTTCTGCTATTGCTTATAATTGTTATAAAGTTATTAAAATTTAAAACATATAGAAAGGGCTTTCTACTGAGGATATCCAATTAAATAAGGTTATTTTTTTCTTATAGAAGCATAGGATCAATTTAAGTGTTCAGAGTGAAATACCAGAGCACTTTCCTTTGTCCACAGAATGTCAAATTGTCTCATAAATTATGGCTAAACCAAAAGAGTTCAAAATTCTGAATGTTAGAAGATATCCCATGAAATGGTAGGAACCCAGAAGCAAAAGGCAGCCTAAGCCTGCTCCCCTAATAGAGACATCCACACACACATACATAAGCATCCCAGACACACACAGGCACACACACACACACACACACACATCTCATACCACTAGAGGCCATCCTGGAATCTGTGCATCACCAAAATATTCAGTGATAAAGACATTTTTTTCCTGGCACATTCAAGAGAGAAACTGAGACCAGACAGCTAGTAAGATAAGACACAGTCTCCCTCCAGGAGCACATGCTGCTTTGGCAAACACAAATATCACTCACTCACACACGTACTCAAGCCTGTGCATAATTCTCTTGACAACTCCAACTTATAACATTAGCATATGAATGCTGAGGCTTACAGTGATATTCACCCACCAAATGGAGTTGATAATATAAATGCAATGGAAAGTAACTGAAAGATTACTCTTTGCTCTGAATTGAGTCTGTCAGAGCCTATATGTAAAATATATGTAATATCTGTATAGCACCAAGTGCAAATATATTCTTTCTGCATGGAGAAAGGCTGAGATGGTTAGGACAGCACTAAATCCATACCTCCATCCCAAAAAATGCATAAAATACATGGCTCCAATTTCCCAGCTTTATGCATATATATCTGCCTCTGTTTCCAATATTTCATGTGTATTAGGCCAAATGTGATTTTTTTCCAGAGTCTTTCTGTCTTCATTTTATTTGTCTTAACTGCCCTTTTCCTAGCTGCCAAGAATTATTCACAACTCCAGGAGAAAGATTTGACAATTGTATCCATAATCTACTCAAATGAGAACCAGTAGTGGATGTGACATGTCTTTCCCAGTAGATTATAAACTCCTGAAAGGAAAAGGCATTAACTTGTTCATCTTTAAAGTTATGATACCTTTTAAGTCATGTGCCTAAAACACCAACAGTTTATGTTGGCTGGGTGGTTCCTCTGATGCCTTCAGCTGGCTCATTCTTGCGGCCGCATTCATCTGCAAAGGCTGGCCAGGCTAGAGGTTGTGGCTTCACTCACAGGTCACACAGCTCATGTGCAGATGTGGGGAAATAGATGCCACCTTGTGGGGGGAGGGCTGGCAAAGTCCCCTGGCCAAGGGGCAGGCATCCAGGGATGAGAGGAAGACTTGTAGCCATGTTTACAAACCTTGTATCACATCACTCCAGTCCTAAAATACATACAGTAATCAAAAACTATTTTGGGAAGTTTAGCTTATTCATCCATTTATTCATTTACCCACTTAACAAACACTTTTCTAGTGCCTACACTGTAATAAGGACTTTGTTACTCTGGAAATAGAGTAAGCAAAAAAGCAGAATGAGGTTCTCATTCTGTGGAATTAAGGAGCAGAGAAGCCTGCGAGTTTTCAATGTGGGACATACAGAAAACAGAAAGCAAACTCAAAAGGAAATTAGAAGAAAATTTAATGAAGAGACTATTCATAGTGGTTGGGACAAAGTTAAAGGAAACAACAGGGAATACTTATACTCTCGTGTACGCAAGGACAAGTAACAGGAAGAAGGCATTGCCTGAGCCCGAAGCAACCAAAGGAATCATTGAATGGAGACATTGTTTCAAAGGAAGCCACTGACAGGAAAGGAATTCTAAAATCCACAAGTAGCAGAGTAACCCAACCCTCTCTCTCCTCCCGCACTGGATCTCCTGCCTGCCTTTCATTGGTCAGATCCAACCAGAAGCTAGAAGGTGTGGAGTCCTCCTCTCCCACCACCCCCATTTGTCATGGGTTGACCATGATACCACTAAACATGGTAGAATACTATATACATGCAGTGCTGGGATTTGGGAGTTATGGAAACAATGAATTCACCATTAAATTTGTGAGCTCAGGATGTCTGCAGCCCATCTAATTATGGATCTCCAGTAAGTAACTGACAATATGAACTTGAAGCTCAGGAGGAAAAAATGCACCTGAAGATAAAGTTTTGGAAATTATCATCTTAAAATAGTTGTTAAAGCCACATAACTAAGATGCAGACAAAGCACATGGAGAAAAAAGGAATAAAGTTAAAATTCCAGCTCTGACAGAGTTGAGATATAATGATAAAGAAAGGGCAATGAAACCCGACACACTAATTTGAAAGAACAAAAGTACCCCTATGTTCATTGAAGTGCTATTTACAAATGCCAAGATTTGGAAGCAGCCCAAGTGTCCATCAGTAGATGAGTAGATAAAACACCCGTGGGACATTTACATGATGGAATACTACTCTGCCGTAAAAATGAATATTTTGCCATTTGTGACAGCATGGATGGCCCTGGAGAACACTATGCTAAGTGGAATAAGCCAGTCAGAGAGACAAATGCCATATGATTTCACTCATATGTGGAATCTAATGAACAAACTGAACTAACAAGGAAAATGGAGACAGCCTCACAGAAGGACAGCAGGCTCATAACTCTGGAGGGACTGAGCAAAAAAGGAAAACGGACTCATGGACGTGGACCACAGTGTGGTGACTGCTGGGGCTAGTGGAGTATAAGGGGGATAAACAGTAATGGAAAATAAAATAAAAATAAAAATAAATTAAAAAGTTAAAATAAAAGACAATGAGACAAGTTAGAAAAACATCAGAAAAGAGTGAAATCTGGTATTCAAGGCAAAAAAGTGTTTCTAGAATGTTAAATGTGACAGATCAACTGGCAAGAAATTAAAGAAAAGTTAGGCAGTTAGAAAGTCATTGGTGATCTGCATAGGTAAAAAATGCCATCCTACAAAAGCTCCTAGTGTTATTTGACTAAATAAAATTTAGAAAGTGTTCACTATATATGTATATGACTCCACGTTGAACAGAATTACTAATTTAAAAAGTTATAAAGAAAAAGTAAACAATCAGTTTAAAAATCCATACAAGACAGGCACAGGTCACACACATAGCTACCAAACATAAATATATAACTGGAAGAGAATTAGATAAGAACAAGCAAGGAAAAAAAGTATTTGGGAAATATGTCATTTTTAAATCAATAATTGTTATCATAGCTATTGCTCTCATGTTCTGCATTACATAGAATGATTTACTAGGATATCAACATATGACCTGTAAAAAATAATTTTGCTGCTATGTATGAATTGATGAACAGTACATTTGAGAAAGAAAGTGGTTTAGGCTCAGTTGTCTGCTATTATTGACTTCATAGATGACTGTAACATGTCCCATGGAGCACACAGGGCAGACATTTCATGCCCCCTGTTGTTTTTTATCATTCCTCATTGTTATTCTATTACAGCTGTCCCAATCCTTCCCCCTGCCCTTCTCTGCCCATCCCACGCCCCACTCCCACAGCCAATTTCTACACCGCTGTCCCTGTCCGAGGGTCATTCATACGTGTTCTTTGTCTAGTTTCCTCCCTCTCTCCCCACCACTGTCTCCCTCTCCTCCAGTAACCCTCATTCTGCCCCATGCACCCCCATTGTTTATATTTATTTTTCTTCAAATTTTCCAAATATTTCAAGTTTAATTTCTCTGCCTTCTTTGAATTTTCTTCAAAATAACTTGTTCTTTAAAGGCCTGATGTTTTTTGTACATTTCAAAGACTGACAGGGAAGGTGAAGAGATAGAAGAAATGGGGAAATAAAAGGAGATGCGACATAAATGTAATAGAGATGCGAAGAGTCCCTTGCTCTTTGGACACCAAGGTTTCTTGGCCTGGACCAAGCTCACTCTTCACCTGCTGAGAGTCTGATGACTGCCCCCACAGTTCCTGGCATTTCCAGGATTATACTAGAAGATCCACTTGCATCATTCCTATAGTCCTATAGAAGGAAAGAAGTCGTTTTCTTCCACACATCCCTCTGGGCAAGCAGCTGGGCATACTGGTTTCCACCAAAATCTCTCCATTCCAAGCACAATGCTTCTTCAGCTTTAAAAGGATTTATTTAAGATATACGTGGTTGTTGGGATGGGTCACATCACAGTCTCCTGCCCCCACCTCCCTACCCCCACTCTCATGCTTGCTCCTGTCTCCCTCTGAAGCATATGCTCTATAGCAACCCTCACCCTCCAAGTTTCTCCAAAGCAGAGTTTCTTCTCCTCTCTTCTGAAATCTTAACACTGAAATAGGGATGGTGCTCAGCTTGTACGAAAATTTTTTACTCAAACTCATGGAGGCCCTCAGCAGAACCAAAGCCTCAGTCTTAACATGACCCATTCTCTGTAGAAAGCAGATAAGGGACAGATGACCTGTCCATCACACGCAGCCTTTCCCCATTATGGTACCCCAGAGTTCCATTGTGACACAACTCGCTCCAGGTTGAACTCTGTCTTCTAAAGTGAAATGAACCCTCAGAATGAAAATCTAACAAAAAAGAAGTTAGTGTTTGTAAAATGCATTACACATATTTTCTACATGTGTCTTATTTAAATATTCCAAAGCAATTTCTTCAAGAAATCTGGAAAGGGAAATTAAAAGGCCATGTACTTCTTAAATTTATTTCCTGAACCCTCAAGTATGAAAATGAAGCAAAAAGTGAAAAACAGCAGGTCAGTTTCCCACTTCTATTGAAATGCGATCACAAGTTAACATACTAGAAAAGGGGCATGCCTGTGATATGCTAATGACTTCAAACTGGGAAATGTGTGAGTTTCTAGACTTTGGGAAAAGCTCATTAAGCCTTTAGCCTAAGAAAAAAGTTCATTTTGGTCCCTTGTGTGAATCAGTCCCTTCTTTATCCTTGCATATGCCCCGTTCTTATGTTTATGAATCAGGAACTCTCCCTACAGTTTTGTCTTACTTTCCCCTGTAATCCAAGTTTTATATTAGCTTTACTGCTATGTATTTTTTAACCTGTGTCTTTTGAAAGAGAGCTGTTCATCATAGTCACTTTTAGTTCCCTATAGTCTACCAGTCTACCTATTAGGATTTTATTGGTTTGGGGAAATACAAGATATGATTTTGTGAGGGCTTTTTTTCAGGTTGAAATTGCTGCATCAGGCACATTTTTTACATCAAATTATTATGGGAAAGAGTGATACTATAACCAACTAATAAATATCTATTTGAGAAAAGCCCTATGCTGTTTTGGGAGTCCTAATCTTTTAGCTTCCTGGAAATGAGAAGTGCTTTCTTCTAATCTTTCATTGTATCCTTAGTTGGAATCTCTTTTTCTTCTTAAACATTTATGTTTCTAAGATTGCGACCATGGACAAGTGGGCTTCTCACTCTATGCTCTATCATCCTATAATTTTATCTAAAAGTGTGTGTGTGTGTGTGTGTGTGTGTGTGTGTGTGTGTGTGTGTGTGATAAAATCTAAAGCTTAAACAAAATAAAGAGTTTGAGCCCTGGCTGGTGTGGCTCAGTTGGTTGAGTGCTAGCCTGTGAACCAAAGGGTCACTGGTTCAACTCTCAGTCAGGGCACATGCCTGGGTTGTTGGGCCAGGTCCCCAGTGGGGGACACTTGAGAGGCAACCACACATTGATGTTTCTCTACCTCTCTTTCTCCCTCCCTTTTTCTCTCTCTAAAAATAAATAAAAATCTTAAAAAAAAAAGAAAAGACAGAGTTTGAGAAATGAATTTGAAAAATATCACTTTAAAAAACTAAAGTTAAATTGAGTATGTTTCCTCTAAAAACAGAAGAGTTACACTAAAAATCAGTAACAAATGTAATTAGAAAATTCACAAAAATTTGAAAAAATAGAACACTTAGATAACAATGAGTCAAAGAAAGACAAACAGTGAAATTGTCAACATAAAGGAGAATGGGAAATCTAAATAGACTATTCTTATTTTAAAAGTTAAATCTGTAACTTGAAACTTTTATACAAAAAAAATCTCCAAACCTAGATAAATTAATTGGTGCATTCTTCAACATCTAAAGAAAAAAAAACAGCAATCATAAACTGATCCAGAAAATTAAAAAATGAGGAAACAGTATCCACTATATTTTACAAGGTCAACACAAATTTGATACCATAATCCGCCAAAGACATTAAAAGAAATGAATGTCATAGGTAATCTCCCTTCTGAACACACATGTAAAAATCACTTATATTAGCAAATAAACTACAGCAATATATAAAAAGAATAATATCATAACAAAATGGGGTTTATACCAAGAATGCAAGGTTGGTTTGACATTGTAAAACTAATTAGTAAAAATCACTATATCAAGAGAATCAAGAAGAAAAATTACATGGTCATCTCAAAATACACTTTAAATACATTTGACAAAATTAATTTTTTCAATAATTATATTAAATTTAAAAACTGAATGAAATCAAAAGAAGTCTTAGCAACTAGTGATAACAATATAATGTGAAAAGTACATTTCAAAAAACAATCATAATAATGATAAAATGTTAAAGTGTTCTCACTGCAAAAAATATGAGACATTGATCTCTTCTATCACTTAATTTCAATGATTTGCTAGAGGAATTAACTAATGAAATATGACAAGAATAGGAAATGTATATATAAGGATTTAAAAAGTAATAAAACACTAACTATTCAAAGACAAATTATTACATATGTAGAAAATCCAAAAGAATACACAGATAAGCTATGAGAATTAATAAGTAAATTTTACAAAGTAACTAGATAGAAATTTATTAAACAAAACTTAATTGTATTTCTAAACATTAATAATAGAAAACTAAAATTTAATATAAAAGTAATATCACTTACATTGGCACCAAAAAAATCAAATACTTAGCAATAATATTAATCCAGAGGTACATAAAAATCTTTCCAGGATAAGTCTTTACTGACATAAATTTTAAAAGATCTAATTAATGGCAGAACATATGCATATTGGAAGACTCAGTGTGGTAGAAACATCAGTTTCCTCAAACTGATCCATATATATCACACAACACCAGCCAAAATCCCAGAAATTTTTTGTGGAAATTGACAAACTGATTCTAAATCAACATGAAAACCTAAATGGCTAATAATAGCATAAGTAACCTTGAATAAGAGCAAATTTAAAGAACTTACTTTACTATATATTAAGATTTATTTTAAAGCTACAGTAACTAACCTATTTGTATTGACACAAACACAAAAAAACAGTAGAAAATCTATCATATCTATACTTGATTTATAGTGAGGTATCACAGGAACACAGTGAGGAAAAAGTTGTCCTTTCAATAAATGGTGTTGGATCAATTTGATATTCTTATGGGGGGAAAATAAGGTTTGGTCTTATCTCAAAAGCTACATAAATGTTAATTCCAAATTGGTGGTCCTAAATGTGAAAGGTAATACAAAAATATTTCTAGGAGACAACATAGAATATTATCTTTATAACACTGGGGTAAGCAAAGTTTTCTTAAACAGGATACATAAAAATATTAACCCACAAGTATAAATTTTACTTTTTTTAAGAAACTTATTCATTAAAAAGCACCAGGAAAATATTTAAAAAGTAAGATATATTACTAGAAAAGATAATTACAAACATATATCAAAGAACTCATAGCCAGAATATATAAAGTATTCCTCTAAATCAGTTTTTAAAAGGCAACGCAGCCCGGCCAGTGTGGCTCAGTTGGTTGGGCGTCAACCCACAGATGGTATTGTAGTAGCCTCACTATTCTACACTTTTCTCTTTTCACTCAGTGTAACAAGAGATCTTTTTTACACACAGCTTCCTCTTTACACTTTCAGTTTTCAGTATTATTTGATACATATTCTCTCACTCAAAATTAAAATCCCTTGCTTCTTTTAGCTCAAATACAAGTTACAACTAGTTAAAAGTCCATTTTCTCAAGACTAAGCCTGGCTTGCACACTGTGAGAGCAAGTTTGAAATTCACACATAAAGGATGGCAGTAAATGCTAAGACAAGTAAGCAGCCAGCACTGAGTGCTGAAAGACCTTTGGTATACAGGTCTTTCTTCCAGGAATTTACATGTCGCTTAATCAGGTAAAACAGAAACAACAGAAAAGCAGACAGCATTACAAGTCTGACCTTTAAAGAAAGCGGGGGAAAGTCTATTCTTGAATTTTGATCGAGGAAAGTTTCCAAAAGGAGGGAGACATAACAGCACTGTTCAGGGGAAGGCAGAGGGTTAAGGGAGGTGGTTCAGGAGGGGAAATAGAAGGAAGGACGTGGGAGAAGAAATGTGTCTGGTACTTTCAAGAAAGAGAAAAAGTACACTCATCAAAGTTCTTTGCATTAAAAGCGAGTGTATAGAATACAAACACACACAACAATCAATGGTTTCCATACATGGAAAATCTATATAATTTCAAGTAACATAATTTAAAATAAATAAAAGTTCTAAAATTTTTCTATGGCAGAAAACTAGGAGGGATATATAATATGATAAAACATTCATTATTGTCATAATATTCTGTAATCCCCAAACAAAAGCCTTAAAGATGAAATTTAACATTGATAAATATAAAATCCTGTATTTTGATTGAAGAAACCAGTTGCATGCTTAAGATAGAGAAAGCAAACTTGAAATTAGGCATTATGGAAAACAAAGAAATCTTAGCTGACTACAAGCTTATGAGCACTAATAATCACTAAATAAACATTCATAGCTGTCATAAAATGGGGTGATGCAGTCTTAGTAAGTATAAAATATAGCAGCTACATCTACAGAAGTAAAACTTTCCACTGTCACACAGTAGAGTTGTCGATTTCTGGGACCATACTTTAAGAAAGGCAAACATTGAAGTATCCACAAAATAGGAGGTGTCAAATACCAAGAAACTACCACATGCTTGACATTTTTCTAGGAAGATTCAAATGAACACATAAGTCCCTGCCTTCAAGGAACTACACTGCCCTAGACAGGGCTCTTCCCACTCAACCCCCACTAGCCAACTCAGTTTCTCCCCAGGCTCTGCCCTTACCTCTCCCAGTACAGGCAGAACTGGAGGCATCCAAGATCAAGGTAGCCTATCTGGTGCTGTTGTTGTAACTCTCTGCTCTTCTGCTGGAAATTAGGCTCCTTCTAGGTACAATGATTAAGGCTTTAAGATTCTTGCTGTTAGACACTTTCTCTAAAGCTGATGTCTAGTCTTTAATACTATTGTCTTTTAGGAGGAAATTGATTCCCTCTAAATTCTAACTCTTCTGCTGGAGCCTTCTTGAGTAGTGTTAAAAAAAAAGTGACCTTGATAATGATCATCAGCTTGGCTCACTGCTTATTATCAGCTGAGAGAGTCTGTGTCCCTGTGATCCACCTACACACTGGGACAGCTTCTAGGCCTCTTTAACACTGGCAGTCCCTATATCAGCGACTTTCAACTGGTGGCCCGCAAGAATTTTGAAACATGCAATACCTCTTTTCCCTTAGATTGTCAAAAAAAAAAAAAAAAAAGGCAACAGCCAACACAACAATAGCCATGTGGTGTGAATGAATCAAAATGGTACCTATTTTTTGTCAGATCAGCAAAAAATACACTTTTTTGGTGTGCAACAAGGCAAAATTCTATTGAGTTTATGTGAGCCATGAGATGCAAGAGGTTGAAAATTACTGTTGTAGATCATTGCCTGCCTGAAACTGTGCTCCTGGGTATATCCCTGGGAACCCAGTGGGGTGGATCAGCCTCCAGTCTCAGTGCCTTGTGCATCAGACCTTTTCTGCAAAGATGACTTGCATTTCTCTAATAAGGAAAGCAGGTAATAATAGTAATAATGCACTCAAAGAGAAAGAGATCAGGGAACTTTTTGGTAATATATTGTATTAAGGGGTAAAAACAAAGCGATGTAAAATTTTAATTAGTCCTTACCTGATTAGAGATTCAGGAAATAGTTTTTTTTTTAATTATTTTATTTTAGATTATTCAGTACAGTTTCTATCTTTTATTCCCATTCCACCCACCCACCCATCCCTCCCCACCTCCCTTCCATTTCCAAGCCCAGTAGTTTTGTCCATGTGTCCTCTATATTTGTTGCTGTAAACCCTTCCCTTCTCCCCTGAAATTCCCTCCCCTCTCCCCTCTGGTCACTGACATCCCATCCTCCATTTCAGTGTCTTTTGTTATATTTTACTTGGTTCTTTCTTTTGTTGTTTAGGTTTCTGTTAAAGGCGAGATCATATGGTATTTGTCTTTCATTGTCTGGCTTCTTTCCCTTAGCATAATGCTTTCCAACTCCATCCATGCTGTTGCAAAGGGTATGAGCTCCTTCTTTCTTTCAGCTGCATAGAATTCCATTGTGTAAATGTACCATAGTTTTTTGATCCATTCATTTACTGATGGGCACCTGGGTTGTTTCCAGCACTTAGCTATTGTAAATTGTGCTGCTATGAACATTGGGGTGCATAGGTT
>CM052544.1:86540204-86621747 GCA_028533065.1 Trachops cirrhosus | reverse complement strand
AATAAAATTAACCACTGTAGTAATAGGATTCAGGAAACTGAGAAGTGGGCTAAGGTCTGGGAGGGATGTTGCGTAGTATTTACAATTGTATGGAATAGTTGTTATTTACAGTACTATTAGAGCAACAATCATATGTCAGTATCTACTAAATCTAGATAATAAGAATAGGAAGTATGGAGCCTTAAGAAGTTTACTAATGTAACCCAAATGAAGGACAGTCAATTAGCTATACACTATGAATGAGATAACAGGGAAAACCTATTAAATGATACAATATAACTAGCCAAGCAAAGAAGACCATACCAAAAGAAGAGGAATACTAAAATACTATTTCAATAAAAAGTGTAAGGACAATGAAATAACAATACAGATATGCTATTACTTGCAGGTTCAAAAAAAAATTTAAGAAATGAAGGCAATATGCAGGAGATATAATGAAGAGATAAATTTGGAAAGAAAGGTAGAAGGATCAACACTAGAAGGAAATAGAAACATAAGTAATTGAATGAAATAACAATAATAAGAATTAAAAAATGAAAAGTTACTTAATAAAAAAATCCAGCAAAAAATAGAAAAAACAAAAGAAAAAAAAAAAAAAACCTTTGTTGGTTTCAAACTGGCCAAACCAGTTTTCCTGGTTTTGCTGGCGGTAGCAGACTTAGGGGCGAATGCCGTGGCTTTGTTCCCTTCCTGTTCAGAGCTCTGTCAGCCTCTGGCACACTGTCCCCAGGTCCAGGGCCCAATGCCCCAGGCACCAATCTGTGTACTCCCAAGCACTCCCTTCAGAGCCCACCGTGGAGCTCCTGCACGCATGCGTCCCTTCACGGGTGTGTACGCTGGCGCCTCTCACCAGGGTTCAGGCCTCGGGCGCACTTCAGCACTCCTTCGGATAGCTCACTGCAGAGTGTGTGCCCGCGCTCACCCCTTCCAGGTTCACGGGTGTGTACACCGTGGATTCTGAGGGGCTGGAACCTCCCCCGAATTTACGTCCTGGGCACCAGGGATCCCGCAGAATGCCCGCGCTTTTTCCGTGCTCACAGCTGTAGGCACCCAGCCTTTTACTCAAAAAAGTAACTCTCTCTGGGTTGGGGCGCCGGCACAAGACACGGTGGTCCCCGGACCCATTGTACAAGCGCCTCTCCCTCGGAAAGCTCACTGCGGAGTGCGCGCGCCCGCCACTGCTTCCGGGTTCACGGGTGTTTACACTGTGGATTTTGGGGGACTCGAGCCTCCCCCAAATTCCCAGCCTGGGCACCAGGGATCCCACAGAACGCCCGTGCTTTTTCCGTGCTCACGGCTGTAGGTACCAAGCCATTTACCCAAAAAATAACTCTCTCTGGGTTGGGGCGCCCACTCAAGGTCCTGCCATCTTTGGCTCGACTGGCTGGGCTGTGATCTTCCCCAAAGCCCGCTCTGAGGTCCCCCGGATCAGCACTGCTCAGTCCTTGTTTGGCCAGGGAGGGAGTGGATGACCCAGCTCCCCTACCCCGAGAGCCCTGCAGCAGCTCCCAGAGCTCTGGGGCTGGGGCTGCAACCTCCCTGCTCCCCACGCTGATCACTGGGCTGTTATTATCCTGCAGTAGTCTCCTTACCGTCTGGTCTTTCCATGTCCGCTACAATTTTGATTTCTTATTTTCATGTATGCTGCAATGTCCTCTGTAGTATGGCTAGGTTTTCCTGTCTTTTGAAGAGGGAGGTGGCGTGTGCTCCCTCCTACCACGCCGCCATCTTCAAAATTGTGCAGGAAATAGTTTATAAAGGAAGTGACATTTCACCTTGCTTTTCGATGATGGGTGTTTTTTACCAACAGGATTGCTGCAGGCGAAGGTGGATCCAGATGATGGAGGGAAGGATTCTCACAGAACACGAAGTTACAACATAAAGTTAGTTACTATCTATTCATTAAATAAAAATCATTATTTCTTAAGTAATCATTTAGTGACAATTAAAAAAAGAAATCATGGTAGATTAACTTTAAAAAACTGATAAATACCCTAAATATCAAAACAATCAGAAAAAAACATAATATTTATATTAATTTACTAGCTGTTATACCTGTGTAATACAATGTTTCTATAGGGTTTTGGCTATATGCACTTTAATCACTTCTTTTTATGACACTAATTTTATAATATTTCCCTAGGGTAAATAGAAAGATATTTCAATCTTTTATTGATTTGGTTAATCAAAATGTGTTTTTATTTTTTATAATGTAGAAAGTTTTGTTTGATTTCATGACTCATTAAATTTAACGTCACATACATTTTTAGTATTATTGTCAAACTTGGCAAAATTTTGTCAAGTTATTTTCTTATAAAAGATGTATTCACTGTAATACTGCTGCAAGTTTTTATCCTAAAAATACAGGGAGTAGGATAAATTTTATTTTGTGTAAGTCCATCCAAAAACAAAAATATATAATGTGATAATTTGATATACCATATTATCAGGGATATATCTAATGAGAGATATATCCTTGTTTCTGTTTTAACAGTGAAAATAAGAACAAAATCATTTGCTACAAATGCCTGTGGATTATTGGAAGAACTCAACACAGACTAACTTCTGGCTCTAGATCTATAAGACATAGTTATATTGATACGCAACCTCTGACCATGACACTGTGTTTTAGTACTGGAGGTAGGTCCAGGGGGAGAAGGATTTCTGGAACACAGTATAGGTACTGGGTCAGTTTGAAGTAACTCTGCATAAATGTGCCTAGTTGCAACAAATGTACACAAAATAACTACAAACTACATATTTATCCCACTGAATTAAAATGAAATCTATTCCTATCTCAGCTCCTCTTTAGCTCAGTCCCTAAAATGTCCACAGCCATTCTAAACATGGGGAAGAAAACAAAGGTGAAGTTTGGGTGGTAAGAGATAGTAAAGTGCCTTACCTTTGTAAAATTTACAAAATCATATGACCATATGAACATACTGCCAAGGTCCTCCCAGACATTTTAATGAGGCATCCAAAAGGTGGCTTTGAACCCTGGCCCAGTAGTTAAAATTGGTTAGAGCATCATCCCAATATGCCAAGGTTGCGGGTTCTATTCCCAGTTAGGATATATACAAGAATCAACCAATAAATGCATAAATAAGTGGAACAACAAATCAGTGTTTCTCTCTTCTACTCTCTCCCTTCCTGTCTCTAAATTCAATTTTTAAAAGATGGCCTTTGTTAGGTCGGAGATGCTCAAGAAACCAGATGGACACAGCAAGCTAAGGAGAGCAGGGTTTATTAACAGGGAATAAGAGGGAAAGTGGAGCCAACCAAGGGAGGTTAAGAGGAAAGTGGGACCAACCAAGGGAGGCTGGGACTTGCTCAGCTGTTCTTAGATCAGGTTTTTAAACGCAAAAACCTGAAGTTGGGGTATTAGAGTCTGATTGGCTAGAGCTGGTTGCCGGGTGAAAGCTCCATCCCATTATGCCAGATAAGCCAACCCCAGACCCTAATCTTCCTGGGTAGGGTCTGCAGGCAGCTTCCCACAGTGCCATTTTCTCGACTGGTGGTTTTCATTCCTCCTAGGCCTGCCTAGATCTAACAGCCTTGAAGCTAAAATTCCATTAGCTTCACAGTAAATATGCCTCTGGCTTCAAGGCACTTCCAGGAAGAAAAAAAATGGCAGTTTCACCCTGAACTCTCTAATTAGAGTCTACTGTCCCAACTTGTAAACTACCAGCTTTACCCAATAGGTTGTTGCAGTAATAGAGGCATAAATTCAGAACAAGTAGGGGTGACAGTCCTATTACACTCTGAGACCCGAGAGTCAAACTTTAGAAGGCCATTTGTTATAACTGGAAGATGTCCAGAGGACAGTGACCAGGAAGGTGTGAAAACTTAAAAGAAGAATAGTTATTAGAACTTGGATATTTAGCATCTTAAAGAGTGACTTAGGGAGGAAATAAGACTTTTTACAAAATTTAACAAGGATTATTATATGGATGAGGCAGAAGAAGGACCAGAATGTGGTTTGAAGAGTTAGAATATAATATCTCATTGATAATATTATATCAATTACATGTTAAAATGATAATATTTTAGATGGTCATGGTTAAATAACATGCATTAACTTTAATTGTTTATTTTTACTGTTTTAATTTGGTCACTAAGTTTTTTTAAAGTATATATGAAGCTTACATTTGTGACTCATGCTCTATCACTGTTGGACAGCACTGGTTTAAGGTTTCCCCCCACTTAGATAATCCCTAAACCCTCAAAGCCATTGCAATTTTGCCAAGAGCTAATGCAGCAAAGCCATTTTCTATTTGGGAAGCTTTTATTTGATATTCTTTTTTCTTGAATTTAATGCATTTACTGTACTTGTTTTTGGTGTCACTTGGCCTTTTTTTAAGTAAAAAAAAAATGAGCTCCAATAGTCAAAAAATAGACCAATAAAGATATTTTACTGTCACTTTACTCAAAGGGAGTAGATAGGTCTTAACAGTATATCTGATAGTAGCAGGTTTATACAATAATTTTTTCCTTATCAGCTACTTAATGAAATGACTTTCTATCATAGCATCTTTGAAATGTTAATACTCTTACAGCTGTCTTCAAAGACCTTCTTTGAACTAAATATGTTATCAATCAAAATACTCATTAAAATTCGATGCAAGCTTATGTGAAGAGGGAGATTAAATCATTGAGGCATCTGGGTTTCTTATTCCACTAATGTGACCTCATTTTAACATAATTTGTTATTACAGAAATTTAATTTTCTGAACCATAGAACTACTAAGGGTCTTCACATTTCCTAGGTTTTTATCTACCCTAATTGCAAACTATTTTGATCATGTACTGGTTGGGTCCTTGGATAGCTCCAAGATTTGTAGTTCTGGCCAACTACAAGGCGTAGTCTGAGAAAGCGGTACTCCCTAACACTGGAGAGAGACGGTGGCTTCAGTCTCTAAAGGAACCTGGAGAGTTCCTGTCTCAAATGAGATGAGGAAATATTTTGAATTGGTGTTTTTCTCAGGTGACCATTAATACATGTGGATATTAACTTAGATGCCTTCACCATCTCCATCTTATTACTTAATGGAATCCTCCTCATGGATGTGTAATGGATCGGAAACACAGAGACAACAACTTAAAGTGCTAAGCTGTTACCCCCAAAAGAGCCGTGAGGTCACCAGGAGGTAATATGCAAAGCCCTTGTACAGTGCCTAGCCAAGTACAATAAATATGAAAAAATGCTAGTTCCGTTCCTCTCTCCACCCCACCACTTTCATCTAGTCATTCAACCAAAATGTTGTGTGGCTTTCTCCTGCCACTTATGTACAACCCAACAAAAGCAGAAAGGAGAGATAGAACATTCTGAGTGTCAGGGATCAAGAATATGACATTTAAAAATTTAGTCTATGAGGGAGTACCCCAAAAAGCTAGAATTATCTTCTGGAGGGCGGGCCCCTTGTAGTATAGGCTTTTCCTGCTAGGTGAACATTCTGCAAACCCATCTGTATCAGTGTACTAGCTGGTGGTGGTGTAAGAGGCTGCAGAAGTAGTCCATTTACATTGCAGTGGCCATTGATTAAGTGATTCAGTTCTTAGTGATCACAGAGAAAATTCAGAAAGAAGGACATGAGTTGCCTGTCAGATCAACAGCCTCCTAGCCTCAAGATATTGTAACACTTCTCTGTTTGGGCAGATGTACACTGTCAGTAACTAGGTATTTCATTTTATAACCCCTCCCCCCCAATTAGATTGGCTGTGTCTCCTACTGTCTTTCTTTGCACCCTATTCCCGCTGCCCTAGCCTTTTTATGCTTCCTGGGTACGTTGTGTTTCAGGAGTCTCTAATACTCTTCTCCCAGATTCCTGCATGGCTCAGTCCCTCATGTTCTTCAAGACTTTGCTCAGCAATCACCTTTTCAGTAATGCTTTTCTGATGACCTAACTGCAAACTTGAACATTCCCCACCCAGCTCCCCCCAACCACTTCATGGCTCGACCATCCTAGACGGCATCTATCACCATCTGACACACTCTGTACTTCACGTCTGCTCATTGTCAGTATCCAAATGTGAGGTCCACAGGGTCGGGGCTTTGGGAAGCTTTTTTGTTACATGTCCCAAGCACCTACAAGAGAGTTTGTTACAAGGGGTGGAGGGAGGTAGAAGAGGACAAACAGGGAATAAATGGTGATGGATGAGGAGTTGACTTGGGGTGATGAACACACGATACAGTGTACAGATGATGTGTTGCAGAATTGTGCGCCTGAAACCTTATAATTTTGTTAAGCAGTGTCACCCCAATAAATTCAATAAAAAAAAGGTTTGGTACAAAGGATAATGAGTAAGGAACGAAAAGAGTGTGTCTTAACGAGTTTTTGTCATTTTCTTGGAGTGCTCCAAGTAAGAGTTAGTCATACAAAGAACATTATTTTAAAATCCATGCAGTGTAAAACTTTGGCAATTTGATTTATATGAGCATGTCTATTTGTAAATATGAATATACTGCAGTCTAAATTGTCGGGGCTGTTTCTGCACACATGCTTAAGTCCCCGCAAAACAAATGGCTCTGCATTCACATTATCTTGTGCATGATTCTGAATATCAGATGACAGAATATTTTCACATTGTTTTATGTGAAAGAATGAAAGAGAAATAGACAGGAGAAAAGGCCATTTTAGAGTGAAAAGATGCGTAGAACTGGCTCAGCACAACCAGCATGCAGTGCGGGAAGGCCACAGGAAAACAGAGAAACTTTAGATCCCTGTGTGAGCAACAGCTTCCAGGTTCCCAAGCAACAATGTCTGCTCTGCCTCCCAAAACTTTAAGTTCTGGAGATTCTATAACCAACAGAAGAGGGAATCTGTGCCTTCAAACCTACATAAAGAAAATTAAATCCCTGAACACAAAATCACAGCATTTTTCTCAAAACCCTCTGGTTTGTCCTCTATTATTATTTGAGATGAAGCTTTAGTATAAAAAAGGAAAAAATTCTTTGCAGATAACTTGCAGTTCAATAACCTGATAATTATTCATTTCAGCTTAAAGCATGCTTGTAAATATCATTTCAAATGAAGCACTGACTTGATTTTTAATCAATGAAAACTGACATTTGTTGAAAAGGCTTTCTGAATAATTACCTAGCATTCTTATTACTAAAGCGGATTTAACAGAAAATCAAAACAAATGATATTAATTACATCGTAGCCTCATTATATATTAATAGGTGCAGAGACCAAACATTGAGTTTCTTATAGAGTTGGGTGTAATATTTATAGGAAGCTTTATGATGGAAGTCAGCTTAATTCTAACACATTCATTTTAGTGCTCTGACCTTCTGCTCCCTGGAAGCCTGAGTTTGGTCACAGCTAGGAGCCCAGATATCTGCCATCAACATTTGCAGCTCATGCCTGAAAACCCAGAGTGTCACTGGGTCTTGACTTTCTCATGCCAAGGGGCATGTGTTGGCTGTCTGATCAGTCATCACCTACCTCTAACTCAAAGTTACTATTGAAACATGTCCCTTTTGGCTGATGAATTTAGAACATCAAACAAAGGAAATTTTATTATGTGACTATGCATCAAGATCTGTTATTATCTGTGTGTCCAGCAAGCAACTAGGCTTGAAGCCTGAAGCCTGAAACAACCAGAAGCCTGAAAATGAAGAGAGTATCACTGGAGAAAGGGCTTTCTTAGGTTATTATCTCCTGGGTGGGTCCCTGGATCATCATGTCTTTATATCCATGTTCAGTGTAGACTTGGCTCCTTAGGTGTAACTAGAAACCAGCAGCGGGGTTCCTAGCTGTGGGACTTTTGAAAGTTGTATAAGACCTGTGAGTATCAGTTTTGTCATCTGTAAATTGGAAATGAAAATAATAATTGGTGTTGTAAAGATTAAATAGAAGAGTTGTTATGAAGATTAAATGAACAATTCATTCATATGCTAAACAGAGTTCCTAACATATAGTAGAGCTGTCAATAAATATTAGTTATTAGAATCATTATTATTAAAGACCTTTCTAGTCCTCACAGGACGAGAATGTCTAGGCCTGACATTCTATTCAAATACAATGTGGAAGCCCCACTGACAAAGTCTAATCATACTCCTCACCTCTTCAACATCTTCCTCTGGCCCTCAACATCCTCCCAGGTTCTGGGCTTGCTGGAAAACACAGACATAAGCAAAACGGACAGGAACAGAGAAATGACTACAGTTTGGACGTAGAAGCCCTGCCTGCTGGAATATACCCACATCATGAGCAGTAAGATTTCACCAAAGTAGAGTCCAGGCTACACTGTGATCTTTGAAGATGACATTTATGAAATCTGAATCATTCACTCAGCAAGAGTTGAATGTGCCAGGAACTGACCTTGGCACTAAAGACTCAGCACCAAAAAAAAAATCTTCTTGGGGAGCATATGATCTAGTTGGGAGAGAAAAATGGGTGAAGTAGAAAGGAGCAAGGAGGTGACACAGTGCCCTCCTTCCTTCTTACAAACTCCTCAGAGCCCTTCCCCAACTTTCCCATGACTCCCCTGTGCACATCAGTGAGCATCAAACTGCCAGTGAAGTGATTTTCTCATATCAATCCTCAGTCTCCCTTTCTTTCCAATCCCACTGGCACTTCCCTCAGCCAGGTCTTTACCCTCTGTTGCCTCAGTTACCAGACTAGCCCCTCAGCAGAGCCACCTACCACCAGTCTCAACAACCACTGAGTGCCCTTTCTACTTTCTTAATCTGAAAAAATTTCTATTCAGACTTCAAGCCCCAACTCAAATGTCCCTCTTCCACAGAGTCTTGCATGGAAAACTTCTCACCTCACATTCCAGCATGGGCAGAAGTAATCATTCTTGCTCTGTAATTTCTTCATTTGGTCAAGCTTCCAGTAAAACCCTGCCATATTATAACAGCATCTACTTATTCATTTGACAAATACTTAGTGAAATATGGATCCTAGATAATCACTATTGAAGGCACTGGAGACAGGGACCCCATGGTTCTACCTTCCTCTCCTTGAAGTTGAAGGTCATGTCTTATTACCTGAGTACCCTTGGCACATGCCTGTGTTTGAGTTTTATTAAATGTCAGCCTTATCACTGTGATTTGATTGAGAGAGAACAGGAGAAGCAGGCATTGACCGGCCCAGTTCACAGGACTCTATGTCAGCATTAGGCAAATTCCCTATATCACCCAGTGTAAAAGAAAGCCCCTTATTTCTTTTTCTAAATTGTAAAGGAAGCAATTATACAACCCAGAAGAGTTCTTTGTGTTTGCCCTTTCATCCCTCTACTTTTAATTATATAGGGAGAAAAACATCCAGCTCCCTTCAGAGCAAACCAAAATTCCTTTAATCTCTATTTTAAAGTAAAATTGCTCTTTTTCTGTTATCCACAGTATTTTCTTGAAACATTATGCCTAAAAATAATAACTTAGTCATTCAAATAAAATAATCCCCAAATTTTCCCATCATAAAAATTGTTATCATCATCATATCAGATAATGTAAGCGTGCATGCATGGCAGAATGAAAGATGAAGCCAAGATCTCAGGGTTCTATAAGGTTTAAAATTTTTATCCATTTACTTAATGGCTTCTGTATAACCAGTATCATAGACAAATACTAGAAAGAATGGGCATTACTGAGATCATTATTATTACTAAGAGAAGCTATATCAGTGTTGTCTCACTTAGTTCAGGTTGCCATAATAGATACTATTAACTGGGTGGCTTAAACAACAGAATTTTCTTCCTCATGCTCCTGGAGACCGGAAGTCTGAGATGAAGATCCCAGCAGATCTGGTGTCTGGTGAGGACACTCTTGCTGACTTGCAGACAGCTGTCTTCTCTTCGGATCCTCCTGTGGTGGACAGAGAAAAATATGTCTCCTGTCTTTAATTCTAAGTACACCAATGCCTACCTACAAGGGCTCCACCCTCAAGATCTAATTACATGATAAAGGCTTCACGTCCAAATACCATCACATGAGGGATTAAAGCTTCAACATATGAACTTGGGGGAGGGGGCGGGGACACAAACGTTAAGTCCATAGTGAGTATTATTGGTAATATAAAATAAGTATGAAAAATCATTTTTTAAAAACATATAAACAAAGAGAATCAGCCCTAAACAATTTATTATTTAATATTTTATTTTAATATTATTTTAAGTGCAATTTAACTTAGTTTAACATTAATTTAAATTAAAACTAATTTAATACTATTAATTATTGTATTTTGTTATTAATGTTATTTATTCATATTCCAAAAATTTGATATTATTAGAAGTAGTAGAATAATAATGTCTTACACTTCAAATCTTTGGCCAGACCCACAGTTAAATGAGTATCTGAACTGCTATATGCCTCAGCAGAATTGTGTTTTGGCTTTATTCTGTGGACGAATACTGAGAGATCTATGGGAACTAGGCCTTTAAATCTGGTTCTTTTATTTATTTCAGGACAAACTCATTCATTCCATGCATTTATTCAACATTGTTGACATTGACTATGTGCCAGACATTGTATCCAAGGCCCTGGGAATAGAGAATTAAAGTCATCATCCCTCCCTTTAAGGAGCTTATAGTTTGTAGTGAAGACAGATAAACTATTAAAATCCAGTGTCATAAGAGCTATGCCAGAGTTAAGTCCTGAGTCCTGAGGACTCTGGAATCTCTTAAGACAGGAACGAAGTCTTGATGAGGATCCAATCAAGGAAGACTTCCTGGAGGAAAACCAGACAGAATAAACCAGAAGAGTAAAAGTACAGAACTCTGGGAAAGCATGAAGCAGTTCAGGGAGTGTCACGTGGTTCCCTTTTACGGGAATTTCAGGAACAATTTCACTTTATATATCAGGCAAAGTTATGCATCTCCTGAACAATTGGTCTATGCCATCCTGAGGACACGACAAAGTAGGCATACTTTCCACAGACAGTGCTGAATGTTAATGACAGGCTTTGCTCAGTGCCTTGCTCAAGGCTTGGCACAAAGCAGGCAGGCACTTGACAAATTTTAGTAGATTTAGATGTTAAGATAAACTATTGAAATATTAACCATGGTTTCATCTTAACTTTTGACATTATTTTCTTCTGACGCTTGTATTTTTATTTCTATAAAACTTTGAAAAGAGATAGTCTCTAAATAAATAAGTAAATACATTTAGAAAACACATCTTTTTTTATTATTACAACTTTGTAGGTAAGTCAAAAATTAGTGTTATTTGAAAGATAAGAAAATTAAGACAGGTAATTCTGGCCAAGAGAGTGCAACAAGGGCCAGATTTAATAGAGATTTTCCCACCCAAAGTACCAAATACATGAAAGAATGTAGAAAATACATGAAAGAACAGTTTTTAAACACTGGACATCAGGCAGAGGAGGACAGTGATCTCTGAAAGACTGGAAATTAATGAGGTAAGCCGTACCATTGCTCAAGGTTACTTCCTAAAGAGACATTTCCTGGCCATGGAAACAGGACAGGGAATTAGGCAGAACTCAGTCCTTGAGCTGATGATATGAAGAGGTAAGTCTAGCCAACAAAATGGCTAGAATTCAAAGAGCAGAGCACAGGATAGGAGAGAGTAGCACGCAGACAGAATTCCAGTGGCCTGCAGAGGGTTCTCCTTGCGTATTCAGCAGAGCACTGATCAGCTTGTACATGTAAGGAAACTACTCTAGACCAGGAAAGAACCCCTGGAGTGGATTAGAGGGAAAAGTACCCAGAACTCATACGGCAGAGAATAGCACCTGTGTCCACCACAACCCCCCAGCCGGACTAGAAATCCTCACAACTCACAGGGCATTGGGTAGAGTAGTCAGAAGGGGCTTGCCTCAGTAGTGGGGTAAAGTCAAATGCAAAATACAGCTCTGGACTCACCAGACAAAGCTGAAAAGTAAGACTTAACAGGGTCAAACTATGTCTAAATAATTTAAAATTGTCTCAGAACAAAACTCAAGAAGACATGTGAGAATAAAAAACAACTGGGGCCACAAAAGACAAAATTTACATCCAATCAAAAATCACAAACCATGAAAAAAAAGTCTATAAAATACAACTCATAATGAGGAAGAGAATCAACAATCTAAAGTGACCCAGAATTGACACATTAGGGTTAGGACAAGGACATGAAACCAGTTACTATAACAGAATTCCATATGATCTAATATCTAGAGAAATGGAGACATAGAAGGATTTTTTTAAAAGATCCAAATCAAACTTGTAGAGATTAAAATTACTATGACTGAGATGGAAAATATTCTGGATGGGATTAATTGCTGATTTGAAAATGCAGGGAAAAAAGAACAGTGGATTTGAAAACATAGCAATAGAAACAACCAAAATGAAATGGAGAGAAAAACAGACTGTCAAAAATATAAACAGAGCACTAGTGGGCTTTGGAAACCTTCAAGTGGCCTGATATATGGATAATTGGACTTCTCAAAAGAGAGGAAAAAGAGTGGGGGATAGAAAAAATTATTTGAAAAGATAATTGCCAAAATTTTTCCAAACATAGAAACATGAAGAAAACTATATCAAGGTGTATCGTAATCAAACTGCTAAAGACGAGGAAACTAAAGCTCAGAACATTTACCAAATTTTCTCTTCACTATATAACAAGTTTTCCATGGGTCCATTTCTGATGGATAGCCTTTATTCATATCTTAAAAAGTCATAGACATGGATTGGAAAAGAACAGATCAGGAGTGGAAACAGAAGAAGAATACTGCCTAGCAAAGATGATAGCATAGAATCTTTACTGAAATACCCTAATACATCATGTATTTCGCTGAGGTCACCAAGACCACGGCTTTGCAGGCGAAGGCTTCGACCAATCACACGTGAAGCCAGTACCAAAAGCCACGGTTTATAGTTTCACTTCACTGTCTTGTCACCCAGTTTCTTCAGTCTTCCTTTTCGGCTTTAATTTTTCAATTATTGTCTTGTTCATTGTGGGATATTTTCTTTTTTTTAATATGTAAATTTATTTTTAATTCCTTTTTGGTAACTGGATTTTCTCTTGTGAAAAAAAAATGCTGGGGGAGTGGGATATGTGTCATTTCCAAAGCTCATAAGACAGAAAGATTTATTAATTTTCCTTCCTTTCGTCCTTCTTTGTGCTTATAAAGTATGAATCCCAGCTACTCTCTCCACACTCTCATTCATACAGACAAAAATGTTGATTCTTTCACTATCTGCCTGAGGAGTACCCTTATTCATTTGTGTTTCTTAAGGAGTTTAATTTCCTAGCTTGATTTTGCCTATTTTATGATTTCATAAATTTTCTCTTCTAAATATAATAAATAAAAGGAACTGTTGGTAAAAATTTCAAATTAAATTTATTATAGGGCTAAGCACATTTTTAGGAGTTTCATTCCCTGCTTCACAACTCCTAAATATTGTTTTTACTGAAGATGAAATATTTAAAATAGGCTTTTAATTTCATTCAAATAACAGTTACTCTACACTATTACGCACCAACACCACGCTGCGCCCAGCAGGGGGTACAGAGATGACCGGCCTTGACACTTCCCATGGGAAGTCATCACCGAGAGGCTGGTAGACAAGACAAAACTCCGCACATCCAAGCCAAACAATAAGTACCGTTCTTATCAATGTGTGCTCTTCTGAATAGCTTTCTTAAACACCAGACAAAAAAACACTGCAAGTTACAAAAATCCTTGTTCTAAATCACCTCAACATTAATTGGCCTGTGTGTTTTCAGTGTTTTTCAAGTTTTAGCTTTCCTAGCATTGTTGCATATAAACTCTCTAACCATACACCAAAAGCCTAGTATACCAAAACAAATAAACAAACAAAGCATTTAGTAGAACTACATTAATCTATGAAACATAGAAAACTGGTATAAATCAGTAGGCCGAGAAAAATGAACATCTTACACCCAAGAAAGTTCTAATTCTGGAAATGAACCTTGCCTTAAACAACATATGTAATACTTGTGTATTTGCTTACCTCTTTCTATTTGTAAAATGACTATGAAAGAGTGATGGTCTCTAACAAATATGATAATACTTGTTCACAAAAACAGAGCCGTGACTTAGAGCACTGAGACAGATGCAGCTGTGAGGGCAGACCATCCAGAGAAAAATAGGAGAGCTTGCCTTCAAACCCCATCATGACCTCCTTGCTTTCCTGAAAATTGCAAGCACTAAACAAATAGCTGCAGTGTTGCACCAACTGAGTATGAAAAAAGAGGAAGGTGCCGAGGAGGCCTACTAAATTTATGTCACAATAATTCGGCCTTTTCATTTCTCTAGACAATCCACAGGCAGATCGATAATGCGGCAATCAGAACCAGGGTTGAGATGGCCGAACAATCGGGGTAGCGGGGCTCCCATCCCATTCGTCACACCCAGCCAGCAAAGGCCAGAGACTGCAGGAGCAGGTTATGTCCACCTGCCTTGGAAAAAGGGATATAATTTCAAGGGGCAAGTGGACGTCTGGGAGCAAAAAAGAAAAGAGAAGCTGTCTGCACCTGAGGAAACGGCTGTGAACAATGGGGTAACTAGAAAGTGCCCAGGGAAATTTATTTGTTATTTCCTGTAATAAAAAAGGAAACTAGTTGCGAGGAAATAGCTTTATTTCAGCTCCTGAATTGTTTTATGGGTGATTTCCCTAGAAACACTTTTTCCCCCCTCTGAACAGTCTACATACCTACTCTCCCAGGATTTCCTCATTTCTGCCCTAATGGGAGTGTTCAGATCCCACCATTCCTGCAGTGAAAACGCTTTACCCTCCGTTTCAGCATCTGGCGCTCCTACATTTCCTTTGTTACAAATGCTCTGGCAGCAAGAGAAAAGATTCTTTCTACAAATAGCAAAGGGAGAGAAGTAGAGGGAGGGAAAACTGGGGGGAGAGAGAGATGAGGAAGAGAGAGACAGGGAGAAGAAAAAGGTGAAGGAGAATGCAGCAGTTTCCTGCAGGAAGCAGGAAGGGGCAGCCCAGGATGTCCTCCCGGGTCTTGTTTCCATTGTTGCCTTGCTTCCAGGCTGGCCTTCCTGAGAGCTGCAGCCTAGGTGACAGCCTGGGCAGCCAGCCGCTCCTTCTGCCCTTCAGGCTCTGTCACCATTGTGATGCAGTAATGGAGTAGAGCTGCTCTGTCAGACCTCATCAGCAATCCCGTGAAGGCAGAATGAAATCACTTCTATTGACCCGCTGGCATATTTATAGGCTCGCTCTCTCTTTCTGCTGAGGCTGGTGGTTCTCACCTTCCTGGGCCCAGGATGTGTTTATTCAGCAGCACGCTAAATCACGCCCGTGTGCAAGGGGAGCATTCATCAGGAACCGAGCCCCTCTTCAGGCTGCCAGACCTCTCCAATTACTGAGGCTGGAAGGGCCTGCAAAGAAAAAACCTTCCTGCCAGGCAAGATCCCTTGTTTGCAGCCTCTAAAAATAATACCGTCTGAGCTCTGCACGCTTCCCCTGTCCAATCTGCACATTGACTTTGATCTAGCAGAGCACTCATTTATCCTCCATTGGCTTTGTCTCCAAGATCCCCCTTTTCTCCTTAAACAATAAAAAAGAGGTGCTGCATTTCTCTCCGGAGAGGTGGGGGACAAGATGTGGGTTCATCCACCACACCTCTCTCCATCTTCTTGGCTGCCTCTTCTGCTGAGTGGTACCGTGGTGTTCTCCAGAAGGGCAGCTAGCACTCCGGTCCCACGCTGCCCTCTATCTTCCTGTTCCTTCCTAAAGACATTGCAGTTTCCTTTAACAAGGGATTGGGAAGAAGCCATTTAAAACACAAGGAAAATTGTGTCATTTTGGTTTCAAGTTATGAGAGCAAGTGCTAGACATTCCTTTAAATGTTGACAGATAAAGATGTTAAATTGTTTAAAAGTATGTGTCTCCTAATGCATATTAATTTACTTAGAGCTTTGGGTTACTTTTACCAACACATTTTCTATTTCTCTTCATGTATCCTGTTCTTCAAATGAGAAAAAGATTAATATTAATTATATTAAGATTAATATTATTAGATCTAGTATTTTATTCTGTAGCCTGGAATGTTTTCTGAAGCTCATTTCAATGGAACATTCATGAATTCAGAAATTTTTAAGTTATGGGAGGCATAATTTTATAAAACCAACAAAATCTACCTGGAATTCATTAAACTGAATTCTTATCCCAGCTTTGTTTCTAATTAGAATTGTGACCTAATAAGTCATTAGTCACTCTGAGCTCCAGCTCCCTTATCAATATGGTTCTTTCCAGGGTTAACACTTTTGTACCTACGACATGTGTTCAGAAAAAGTCCAGCCATTGTTTATGTAACAAGAACAGTTTGTGTGACACCAATATAACCTGGCAGCCAAGGACAGTGGACTGGAATGCACATGCATGGACAATGATGACTTCACTGTACTAGTCAGTGGGGGCAGTTGGTGCCATTGAGTGAGCATGTGTACTGTGTGACCATCACATCCAAAATGACTGAGGAAGTAGAGCAACAAATCTACATCCAATTTTACATTAAGCTTGAAGATTCCCCCATGGAAACTATTCAGGTGATTTAGAAGGCCGCAGCTGTGGGCAACTGTGATTGGCAGCTTCACCACAGCAACACAGTCACTGATGTATCATGTCTCATGCAGAGTTTTTCTGTGAAATATCAGATCACCCAGGTGATTCAGCCCCCCTACAGCCCAGATTTGGTGCCCTATGACATCTGGCTTTTCCCAAAACTAAAAATCACCTTTGAAAAGGAAGAGATTTCAGACGATCTATGAGATTCAGGAAAATATGACCAGGCAGCTGATGGTGACTGGGAGAACTGTGTGAGGTCCCAAGGTAACAGCTTTGAAGGGGACTGAGGCATCATTTTCCTATGTACAATGTTTATTATACCTTATATCTTCTTCAATAAATGTCTGTATTTTTCATATATGGATGAATGTTTTCTGGACACACTTAATATAGACATGGACTGAACAAAGAACTAGGCCCAATGACCACTCGATTAATAACCAAGCCCTTTGTGAGACCAGGGGCAAGTTTGATTGTGTCCCTTATTCCCAGAGACTAATGTGTAACAGCTGGTGAGGCTGCAGCAAAACATAAGGTTTTGTAGGTTTGTTAACCTACAAAACATAAGAAAGATACCTACCTACATGAGGCATCAACCATACAGGCTGTGCTAGTACATACTTACTGACCAGTTTCCCCCAAAAAAAGACTGATTTGTAGCCTTTGGCATTTTCTGCAATGTAAATGCCCCCCACTATGGCCAACTTTAAGGCACCAACTTGATTATACCAATGAAGGAGTTTGATGGGAAAGTGCTAAAATTTGGGAAGAGCCTTATATAATGGTGCTCTGGCAAAGCTCATATTCTGCCCACCCACCCTCAGTCCCACATAACCTTCCAGATCAGCTGGGCTTTGAGTAGGAAATTGTGGGATTATGAAAAAACATAAGATAAAGATGGTAAGATCGCAAAGAAAGCTTGTTTTAACAGAACAATTTTGAACAATTCTCAAAAATGTCACAGAAATATCCCTAACAAAAGAAAGAAAAAAAAAGGAAGAGTGGGGGGAACCCTGTTTCTCCGATATTTCTGGATATGTAGTCCAAAGATACCTCAGAAGAAAATTTCTTTAAAGTTTCATGTGAATTTTGCATTCTATTTTGAAGCTATCTAGGAGTATTTTAATGTAAAAAATTACAAAAGTAACAAAATAATGTAAACAACCTGTTTATTTGTACTGATATTTGTACAACCTGTTTTCTTTAAAACTTAAAAAAAAAGGATGTGATATATCCATTAGCACTCCAAAATGTAAATCAATAAAAGACTCTAAAATCGACCACAATTTGAGGCTTTGGAATGGTTTTCTAAATGAAAGAAAGAAGAAAGGGAGAGAAAGAGGAAAGGAAAGAGAAAGGAAGAGAAAGAAGGGAGAAAGGAAGGAGACAGACAAAAACTACACAAAAACACCAGGATGTGGAAGACGAGTTGGTTTGGAAGGAGATACTCTAATTGTGAGGTTCTTCTTATGACTCAGCTCATCATCACTCCCTGTGCTCACTACAGTAAACGCTTTCTTATTTCAGTTCTTGCCTATTTAAGCAAAATTTGGAGATCAACAGATGAGGTGTTATAAGGCCACCCAAATGGGTGTGTTAACAGGAATAAGCTGAGAGATATCACAGTGACAGTGGTCATCACTGACAGACACTGAATTACAAGGAGGTGATAGTTCCAGTTTAAAAGAACATGGCATTGATACTGATATTCTTAGGGGGAAAAATGTGAGTAGTAATCTAGATACTCCACTACCTCAATGAGAAAAGGAAGGTTTTAAACAATTTGTGCAAATGGGTCAAATATTTTCTGACTTGGTATTGAACCATTCAGTTTAGTCTCATACATATACATGGCACACCTCTGAGTACAAAATATCAAATGGAGCAGAAATTGATGCAGGAAAAGGGACAGAGCACAGGAAATGCATTCAAAGATAAATAAAGGCAGGATAATCACTCTAAAAACAAAGCTAAGAATATAACAGGGGCTGATGAACTCCTACTAAAGTACAAGGAAGAATGACAGGTATTATAAAAGCAGTAAAAACATAGTGCTTGAGTAATAACTTCCAGTGGGGGATAAGGAAATGCACTGTGACCTGATTCTATTTCTATTCATAAATTCTTTCTTGCTCTTCTAAGTGGTATATTTTGTTTATGCAGAAATAAGGAAGTCATTTTTCTTTCAACTAGATATATCTACCATCATCACATTCTTTTTTCTTTTCTCAAGTATCATTTAGCCATGGGAAAATGACTTTTTATGTATTGCCAACTAGGTCAAAAGGAGTTTACAAATAACCTACCCTTCCAAAGACCTTGCAGACAAATTCTCAGTGATGAGCTTGCAGAGCTATGAGGTAGGAAAACTGCTTCATATACTCCCCTGGTGCTAAAGTGAGGACTTCACTTTCAGGTTCTAGCAATTGGTCTAGAAATATTTATGAAATACTTATAAAGTATTTATTTTTTTACTAAGGGACATCATTCTGAACTTCAAAACCTGTTAGTGTTCTATTAAAATTATCTGTCATTTTAAAATTTAATAATGTCATTCTAGTGTTATTTATGCAAAGATTGAGGAGCACATGGAGACTGTTAAAGAGAACCCTACCTGGTCCACAAATCAGTTGATCCAGGAATTCTACACCCTTTACATAATGTCACTGTGCCACACAAAGCCCAACACTGCATAGAAATCTAATAAATCTGGTCAGTTCATAAGATATGCAGTCAAATATCTAGATATTTTAAAATTTCATATAACTAAATTTTCTATTTTATTTACTTATAACTTTTTCTTGGAACCACAGCTAAGAGCCAAATTCCAACCATCCATCCATAGCATAGCAGATGAATTAGAAAATGCATTACTTGTGAATCACAACTTGTGTTTTGAACCAGCCCAGAGAGGTCTACTGATGACAGAATGAACATAGGTCCTGGGGCCATACTCCTTGGGTTCAAATCCTAGCTTCTCCCTTCTCAGGCTGTAAAGCCACCAAGAGCTTGATAACCTTTTCAGAGTTTCCCTGCCTGGTGGGTTGCAATGATTATAAGAAAAGACCTGTAATACACAAAAACCATCTGTAAGCACAACATGTTAGCTATTACTATAACCCTGAGCCAATCTGCACTTCCATATCTTTCTATTCCCCCAGTTGTACATTTCCCTAAATGTGGAGCTTGTTATCATCAGACTATTAATGAAAGGCTTGTTTCCATTCCCAGACCTCAAAAAATTCCAAGGGATAAAGTTCAGCCAGTGAATGACATCTGTGATAACACTTAAAGGAGTTTATCATTTTGACCCAAAGACTCCAGGAAAAGGTGAAAGAAAGGATCATTGGTGAACTTTAGGAAATCCGTGAGCCCCTCTTAAAATTTTTTATCCAAATCTGGTTGTCTCAGTGGACATTTTTTGGAGGAAAACTTCCATGGATTTTTATCAGATTTGAGATCAGACCCAAAAGATTACTAAATGGACTTGCATTTAAAGCAAAGAACACTGAACTTAAAATTCAAGATCATACCTAACTCAGGTATTCTCTAATTTTTCTTCCTTGCCGAAACCTAAACCCTAATCTTTATATGCTTGCCAACATTTCATGTTAGATGGCAATTATGATATTTGTACAACCTGTTTTCTTTAACCTTCAGTTAAAACATAGATATGCAATTATTAAACCCTATCTTAAAATTCAGGTTTATTTATATATCTTCAACTTGATAATGACTTTCTTTTTTTTAATTTTTTATTTTAGTTTATTCATTACAGTTTCTATCCTTTATTCCCATTCCAGCCCACCCATCCATTCCTCCCCTCCTCCCTCCCCTTTCCAACCCCCCTAGTTTCATTTAGAATTCTTATTACTCTCCTTTCTACTTCCAATGTTTTAAAGAGGGATCCATAAAGACATGGAGGGACAGTAGGAAAACAGAGGCCTGGGTATCTATCAAGTAGAGGTGGGTCTGAACTTCAGCCTTTCCTCACAGAAGTGAGAAACCTGTCCCAGAAGGCTGGCTCTGAGACGCATGATGCAGAACACGCAAAATGCCTGCGCCAGCCACACGGTGGAAATGCGAAAAAAGATTTCTTTCACTGCTCTTCCTCTTCTTGCCCTCTACCCCATAAGAGGAAGTATCAATATTACATTTTGAAAATGGTACTCACAGACTCAGTCAAAATCAGTACAATCACCTCTGGTTTTATTCACTATATTCAGATGCATATTTTCCATGCAAGAAGGGGAACTGGTATAAATAGACAGACAGACAGACAGAAAGACAACTAGGTAGATAAAAACAGTCAGCTTTTGATGCTTTTAAGTGCAATTATGTGTTCTATACTGAATTCATGTTAACAAAAATTTAAAATATCTATGGAAATAGTAAGTTATAAATTTTAGTGTAATATCACTGAAAATACCCATATTCTCAGCCAATTATTTTATTTATGTGCCTTTGGTGAAAAGTTTCATACATTTTTATAAAATTCTTCCCACATAAATTTATATCTTCCCCATCAGTGCATTTGTTTTAGAATAGATCTTATGACAAAAGCACTTTCAAAATTATTTCTAACATTCCAATGTTGGGAAAGATACCTGGAAAAGAACACCAGGCTTTATAATGGCCTTGGTTTAAATAACCCAAGGCTTTATTTCTTCTTGTAAACTTAACTCGTGTCCTCAGGAACATTTTCTTTTCTTTTGCTTAAACAATAGGAATTTATTTTCTCACAGGTTTGGGGGCTGGAAGTCCAAGATCAGAATGCCTACATGGTTGGTTTCTGGTGGGAGCTTTCTTCCTGGCTTGCCAATGGCCACCTTCTCATTGAGTCCTCATACAGCTGAGTGAGAGCTAAAGAGAGAGACAGAGATTAGATAGATAGATAGATAGATAGATAGATAGATAGATAGATAATAGGTGGATAGATATATGATAGATAGTTAATAGATAGATGATATATAGCTACCTATCTCTCTGGCATCTCTTTTTATAAGGACACTAATGCTATCCAAACAGAGTCCCATCCTTCGGACATTTCACCTTAACTACATCCTTAAATAACCCATGACCAAATATAGCCAAACTGGGGATTGGAGCGTAAATTCAGTTCACAACAGACATTGTTATAATAAAGGTTCATTTTGCAAAAACAAAACCAAAACTGAGAGACTTGATGTCATATAATAAGTGGTAGGGCCCTTTCTAAAATCCAGGGCTTGTGGTTCTGAACCCCAGGATCTTCTTTAATAATAAATATTCAAACCTCATGCTTTGCACATTTGGTTCAGTGCCTATTTCCAATCCCATGGTGGCAATATGAACAAACATTATACAAGATTATATAAGAATAAAGATCACATACTTGTTGTTTGATTTATTGATGAGAGCCATTCTGACAGTTATGAAATGATATCTTATTGTGATTTTAATTTGCATTTCTCTGATGATTAGTGATGTTGAGCATCTTTCCATATGCCTATTGGCCACTTCCTCTTTAGACAAATGTCTATTTATTCAGGTCCTTTGCCCATTTTTAAATTAGGTTGTTTGTTTTTTTGGTGTTGAGTTTTGTAAATTCTTTATAAACTTTGGATATTAACCCCTTATGACATGTATTGGCGAATATGTTTTCCCATTCTGTGGGTTGCCTTTTTATTTTGTTGATGCTTTCCTTGGCTGTGCAAAAACTTTTTAGTTTGATGTAGTCCCATTTGTTCATTTTTTTTTCTTTTGTTTCCTTTGCCTGGGGAGATACACAATGAAATACTGCTACAAACAATGTCTGAGATTTTGCTGCCTGTTTTCTTCTATGATTTTTATGGTTTCAGGCCTAACATTTGAGTCTTTAATCCATTTTAAATTTATTCTTGTGTGTAGTATAAAAAGGTGGTCTAGTTTCATTTTTTTCATGTATCTGTCCAATTTTCCCCACACCATTTATTGAATAAATTGTCTATAACCCATTATATTTATTTACTTCTTCTGTTGAATATTAATTGACTAGAAAGTTGTGGGTTAATTTCTGGGATCTCTATTCTGTTCCATTGATCTATGTGTCTGTTTTCATGCCAGTACCATACTTTTTTTATTACTATGGCCTTATAGATAGTTTGATATTAGGTAGCATGATCCCTCCAACTTTGTTCTTCTTTCTCAGGATTGATGTTGCTATGTGGAGTCTTTTGTGGTTCCATACAAATTTTTGAAATGTTTGTCCTAGTTCTGTGAAATGCATCATTGTAATCTTGGTAGGCATTGCTGGCAAGGATATGGAGAAAGGGGAACCCTAGTGCACTGTTGGTTGGAATGCAGACTGGTGCAGCCACTGTGGAAGGCAGTATGGAGTTACCTCAAAAAATTGAAAATGGATCTGCCTTATGGCCCAGCAATTCTACCTCTGGGAATTTAACCCAGAAACCTGAAACACTAATTTGAAAGAACATAAGCACCCCTATGTTCACAGCAGTGTTATTTACTATAGCCAAGATTTGGAAGCAGCCCAAGTGTCCATCAGTAGATGAGTGGATAAAACAATTATGGGACATTTGCACAATGGAACACTGCTTGGCCATGAAAAAAGAAGAAGATTTTACCCTTTGTGATGGTATGGATGGACCTGGAGAACATTATGCTAAGTGAAATAAGCCAGTCTGAAAAACAAATACCATGATTTCACTCCTATGTGAGATCTAATAAACAAACTGAACTAACAAGGAAAACAGAGACAGGCTCATAGTTAGAGAGGAGGATGACAGCTAGTGTGTGGGGGGTCAGTCAGATGGTGGAGGAATCAAGCAAATAGGAAAAAGGACTCAGGAGCAGCAGTGCAGCGATTGCAGAGGAAGGGGTATAAGGGGACTAAATCATAATGGAAAAAATACAATAAAAAAAGGAAAAAAGAATAAAAATCATACAAGTGGTGGCATAAACAAAGGGCAAGGTTTGGGGACTAAATATACATGCCCATTGCTCTCTAGCTTCATAGTTGAAGGCATATTAATTAACATTACTAATCATTTTCTTTTGTAAAATGGGGAAATTAATTTCTACTCCTAAGAACCTCATGAAGCCAGTGAGGTCTAAGTAAAATAAGGTGCACACATTTCAAGATGCTTCACCTAGCACGTTTACAAGCTCCCCATACTTGATGGTTGCTGTTGCTTATTAACTAATAAAATGGCAACATGACTCTGAATATGAAAGCAAAATGAATTAGTGTACAAGTTGAGATTTTACTGTCTACTAGGTAATAAAAGGATCCCACTCAGGAACAAATTTTAAAGTTGCCTCAAAACTCAAATCCAAAAGGAAAAACTAGTTATTTTTTTAAACTCTTAACATTATTTATCATAATAAAACAAAGCATACACACCAGGTTCTGATTACCACAGTGATAAAGATTCTGAGTGAGCCAAAGGTAGAGGTCCCAGGTTTGGTTCCTGATTACACAGACACTAGATTGATTTACTGATGTTGAGAAAGTGCTTTCCCGTGTCATTTCCATTTAGGGGTCTGGAGTAATAGCATTTTATTGCTGCCTTAGACAAGACCTGCAGGTGCATGTGTTTCCAATCTCACAATGAATAAGGATCTGAGTTAAGGCACCTGGGGAGCAAAGGAAAGGATAATGGTGGGCTTGTGGGGGTCCTCAAGGGACTAATAACTCCAGGTGGTCTTAGAAATCGTGGAGAATATCCCATCAGGAGCTCTTGGGAGGATGCCAGGGATATGCAGCTGGTGCAGCGTTCAAGTCCTCTTCACAAGCCGCTTCAATACGGGCCCTTGTTACTCCTCAGGGCAGCCCTGCGGTGAGCAATAATTACATCACAGTCTATAGATTATCACCCACAAGTAATTTCTCAAATGTGCTCCTTAAGTGATATCTTGAAAGCCACAAACTACCAGCTAGGAAGAGACGTTGAGAGGCGCAACTGTTAAACATGTGGACCGCAATTCAGGGGAGGTCACTGTGAGCCCCTCCCCCATCCACCCCTCCCCCTTCCCTGGTGTTCAGGGATAAAAGACTTGAGCTGCTCTTGAAAACTCAAATGTGCGAGTCAAACTAAAAAAGAGTCTTTCAACTTCTAGGTTCCCACGTTTGAATTCTGGATCTGTCCCTTATCAACTTCATAACCTTTAGGTCTTTATTCTTGAGGTCTCAGTTTTACCTTCTGTGAAATAGGGAGAAGTCCCACTTCCTAAGGCTGTTGACAGAACCAAATGAAATCATGTGCATAACAGGCCTGGGCCTGGTGCCTGCTGGTGGAATGCACCGTGGAAACCTGGAAATGTGAGTGGTAGGATGCACAGCTCCTCCCGGCCCGCACTTCGCTTTCTCAACCATCCTACAGGGAGTACCAAGAACCTTCCAGCAAATGACACTGTCCAACATTCAGACTTCCTAACTCAAAAAATAAAAATGTTAGGCCAGCCAGTTTTTCACTTATTCTTTGAACAGACAATTATTGAGAACTTTTTGTCTGTCAGAATACAAATTAGGGTCCAGAGACATAAAATGTTTCTAAAAGAAATCCTTGCCCTCATATTTCATAATTGAATGGTAAAAACTTATATACTAATTGCCAAAAAGGATCATATGAAGAGGAGGGGATATTATGAAAGAGGAATCGTGTAAAAATTGTCTCACATATGAATATATTTTTGTTTTTAAATGAATTTTCTCTTGGGTTTATTCCTCTCTCATTTAACACGTGACTCTGTGACATTAAATGACATTAGCCTTGGAGCAAAGTAAAAAAATGGCAAAATAAAACATGCAGTTTCCATCAGTCCCTGATACTGTGACCCACCAGTTTCCAGAACTTCCCAAGGCTCATGGCGTCCCTCCATTTGTATGGTATTCTAAGGGTTCAGAACTGGTAATGGAGCAACAGAAGAGAAAGCCTCCCTCCACCCCCCACCCCACACACACTGGCTGTGGATGACAGGATGGCCAAGGCCTCACAGGGCTGACTTGGTTGCCTGAGGGAACAGAAGAAAGAAGGAAAGACTTAGGAGAGGCTCAGCTGCACCAGGATGAAGAAGAGGGTTGGGAAGGAGACCCCTGCGGCCACCGCTCTGCAGTTACAGTCGCTCACTCCACGCCCAGAGCTCCAGAAAGGAGCCTGTCTGAGATCTCAGCTCAGCCTCGCCAGCTCTGCGCCAAGCACAGCAAAGGATTTAGTCCAGAAGCTCTATTTTAACCTCAACTCTGATTATGTTTCTCAGAATGGGTCCATAAAGAGATAGAGGTCTAATGAGTAGCCATCTTTTAAAATCAGAAAGCACTTCAGCCTTGTTAAATGCTTGCAGTTGTGTAATATAAACGTTTACTCAGCACACATCAGGTTTACCCTCAGGACAAGGCAATGACCTGCCACAAATGACACGATTTAAACCTGCTCCTTAGGCCCAAGTACTGTTTGCAAAATGCTTTAGAGACTTCCTTATAAGTATAAGCTGGAAAGCCAAGATAAGCCCTTGTTTATAGCATCCAAAATCTTAGCAAATAGCCTCGCCTGTGAATTATGAAGTAGCAAGATTTCATTATTTTTCTTCAAGAAAATGAAAGGCATCAGGTCCTACAGAAAACCTAAACAAGTTCTCGGAACTGTGGCATTAAAAGGCCTCTCGGCATTTATGATGTTGCTGTGGAGAAAGGTCAAGGCCTTGAGGAAGTGCACCATTTAAAAGAAAAAAGCATAGAGAAAGAACATCAACACTTTCTTCTGAAAAGTCTGTTGTATGTTCTCCACTTTGTCTCCTAGTGAAGGAACAATTATCTCCCTCACATACAATGGAGCAGTGTTCTACTTGCCCTTCTAGATAGAGAAGACAAAGTATTTAAATATGAAGTTCATCTTCAGCATCCTTCCCAGCCCCATCTGGCACCCCTCTACCGTGTCTTGGAACTCCCTAACTCTCTAGCATGACTTAGGTGCCCTACGACCAGTTCTTTTCCCCTCTCTCCTCATGCCCACACTTTTTTTTTGTCCCATTCTGCTATTCTAAAAGAGCTTATGACACAGAGGGAGAGGAGAGGCCTTAGACTTGACATCAAAGGCCCTTGGATTTGGGTGGCTTGAGCTCGTGCACAGGGTCCAAGCATCAACACTGCTCAGTGCTTCCTAAGTGTATGGATGTGCATCGAGGGGTGAGATTTAAGCGGATGTTAACTGATGGCGGTCACACCCAGCGAGGACTCCTGCTAGAAAGCAAGCACATAAGCACTTCCCATCAATGTAAACTTACTGTGTTGCCCAGTCTAAAGAATAAATATCAAGGATGAATGTTAGCACTTCATAGTAGTTAAAGGGAACATTATATGCCACCCCCCAAAAGTGCCACTTTGGTATATTATGGTGAATGAAAGTTCCTTTAAAAAACACCTGATACAAAAAGGACGTTTGGACCTTCTTTTTCCCCCTGAAAGCAGGAAATGAATCTCCCAGGTGAAAGGTACCTTTTCTTTACCAGAGGGTAGAAGTCATCCTTATCAAAAAAGATAGGGAGTTTGGGCTGAGAAGGCTTCGTAAACAAACCTGGTTACTTCTTCACTAATTTACTATCCCAACCCCAAACGTCTTTATCTTGTCAGTCCTTCACAAATTTATTGTTTCTTTGTCTAAAAGGTATAAAATCCACCCAGTTTAGTCACTTTTTTGAGCCTCATATCTTTGGGGGTAAGTAAAAACTTACTGTATTTTTTCAGACTATAAGATGTACTTTTTCTTCCCAAATTTGGGAGGAATAATGGTTGTTAATGTTGCTGAGTTCTGTTTACATTTACATTGGTGAAATATTGTTATTTATGTTATTAAATATTTTACCACATTTTTTGCTTCAAAAAGTTTTTCCTATTTTCCTCCTTTAAAACCTAGGTGCATCTTATGGTCCAAAAAATACGGTAATTTTTTTTTCCCTGTTCATCTGTCTTACTTCAGTTTAGTTATTAGACTCATAAAAGAACTTAGAAGGGAGGAAGAAAAACATTTAATTCTCCTACAGCAGGTCAGTGGGAAAGTGTAATGGTTTTAAAAAAAGGTTATTCCTTCTAGGTGGATTAACACGGGACAATCTCGGGAGAAGAGCACACCCGGAAAGGTCATGGAAGTGCATGCCTTTCCCCATACCTTGCCCTATACATCTCTTTCATCTGGCTCTTCCTGACTTATATCCTTTCATAATAAACTGGTAATCTAGTAAGCAAAATTTGAGCTGCTCTAGCAAATTAATCAAACCCAAGGAGAGGATCATTGGATCGTCCAAGCTACAGCCTGACTTCCAGAAGCACAAGTGACAACCTGGACTTGCGACTGGCATCTGAAGGAGGTGAAGAGGAGTCGTGCAGAACTGAGCCCTCCACCTGTGGGCTCCATGTAAGTGTCAGACTGAGCTGAATTGTAACCCAGCTAGTGTCAATAAATTGTCTGACTGTGTAGGGAAAGGCCAGAATTTGGGGCCAAAATGTTACTATCATTTACAAGTATGGCTGCACAGCCCAATGGTCTGGGACTTTCTTTCGGTGTCCCACCAACATTTACTAAATAACAATATCAGGATGCAGCTTCTGGGAATCTGTCTTATGAAAATTTCTTCATATAAAGATAGATCATTTAGTAAATAAAATTGGTGTTACTGAGAAATGGATCACAACCTAAAAACGAAATAAGTAAAATAGTAAACGAACACAAAAGAAACTATGAGAATTCTTTTACAAATTCAGAGTGAGAACAGCTGGAACCTAAGAAGGAAAAGATTAATTAATTCAGAAATACAAAGTACTTTAAACACTGTTATAAAAACCATTGAGCACTGTCTGGTGTGGCTCAGTGGACTGAGTGCTGGCCTGTGAAATGAAAGGTCACCAGTTTGATTCCCAGTCAGGACACTTGCCTGGGTTGCAGGCCAGGTCTCCAGCTGGGGGCGTGTGAAAAGCAACCACACATTGATGTTTCTCTCCCTCTCTTTCTCCCTCCCTTCCCCTCTCTCTAAAAATAAATAATTTTTTTAAAACATGTGTTGAGATAGGTAGATTGATGATTGATAATAGATAAATAGATAAGTAAAGTCAAAAGATAACAAACGGGGGGTACAAATTTTAACTTATATGTCACTTTAAAGTGACATATAAGACACAACAAAAAGTTGGCTTTCCTAATATAAAAGATTTCAACAAATCAATAAAATGTCAGTGATCCAACAGGAAAATAAGCAAAAGTTAGGATAGATAATTTGCAGGACAAGAATAGCAAATAACTCAAACATATGAAAAGATACTCTCTTATAATACCAAAAACATAAATTAAAACTACTCTGAAATATCTTTTCACAGTTCAGAAATCTCCATATCCCAAAGTTTGATACCACACTGGTAATTGAACAAGGTGTGGAGAGCCAAGCCCCTCTAGTGTGGAGTATAAATTAAATGGAGACAAGTTAACAACAACTATCAAAATTTCAAAATTACAAGTGGTCAAGTCATTTGATGTAGCCACTCTCTGCTCTTCAACAGACACACTTTCAGGCATATGGAAAGGCATATGCATAAAAGTATATATGCAACATTGTTTGCAACAGTAAAATACTTAATGTAACCTAAATGTCCATCAAAAGGGGGTTGTTTTATTAAATTATGTCTTAATCACACAGTGGAGTACTTGCCTTCCATAAAGAAGACCAAGAAAGTTTTTTAAATTAAATTTACTGGGGTGATATTAGTTAGTAGATTATACAGATTTCAAGTGTATGATTCTATGATACATGATCTGTATATTGCATTGTGTGGCCACCGCCCAAAAGCAAATCTTCTTTCGTCACCACATATTTGATCCCCTTTACCCATTACTCACCCCCAGTCCCTTCCCTCTGGTACCCACCGTAAGCATTGTTATGTGATGATGTCTTAGGGAGCAAATGACAGTGCAGTACAGTCTGTATATTATTGTACTATTTGTTTTTTTGAAAAGCAGAGGGATTTCCCTTGCTATCCGACTTATCAGTCTCATAAGAGTCATTATAATGACTGCCAAAATTTTTATGCAGTATTCCCTATCTACATTGAAAATGACTATAATGAATCCATAAACATTATTCATGATTCCAGGCAAGATCAGAGTGAGCTTTGCTCATTTCTCAGGTGTTCTCCACATAGAACTGGGTCTCTGCAGAAGCTGTCTAATCAAGTTCTGCATCATGGTCATCATCTTCCCCATATCTTACGTAAAAATATATCTGAAAATGAAAAGGAAGAAAATAGGGGAGCCTGACATGTAGAAATGCCCATAATACATAAGAAAGAAAATTTGAAGTGATAAAGCCAATTGAGAGAGGCAAAGTCTTAAAAAGAAACTGTGGTTGATAACTGACCATGTGGAGCAGACCTTTTCAATTTTCGTGTGCTTACAACTTCATGGGGAATCTCAGCAAAATGGAGATTCTGGTTGGCGAGGTTTGGGTTTGGGCCAGCTCTTCAGCATTTCTAACAAGTTCTCAGGTGATGTTCATGCTGCTGGTCTGTGGACCATATTTTGAGCAGCAAATTTTGTTATCATTGCATACTGCATATAAACATACTCATTAATGAGTTCATGAAGTGCTAATATATTAAAGTTAATGTATTAATATAAGCCTCTGTAAGTTAATAACAATTGGAGAAACAAATTGGAGTTTCTGATTGCAGGGAATATATTATTTATATTATTTTTTCTTTTAAAAATGGATAAGATCCAACTACCCCCAAATTTGTAATTGAGTTGGTTTTCATAAGTTTATATGTGTATGCCCATGTATATTAGCTTCTATGTATGTTAAGTAAACCTGGAAGACTTAAAAAGAAAAACAAAACATTAACATTGAATTAATGAGGAACATGAATAATATGCAGACTTTGTTATATTTCCTTTTGTGCCTTTTGAATGAGTCATATAAATGCATTATTTATGTTAAATAATATTTTTAAGTTGCCCTCCTGAAACTGATGACCTCTTACAACTGAATGGAAAGGAAGGAGAATTTACGCAGGTCCCAATGCACAGAAAGCTTTTCCAGGAAAGCACAGTGCTGAACCGACCCTGGCCAGTTTGCAACAGCTCAAACCCACACGCAAATGTGAGTAAGTGTACAATGGTGTCTCAGTGGTAAATGGAAGTTTTCCATTTCTTCAATAACTATTTGCAAAATACTGATTAAAAGTATGTATAAATGTGATTGTAAAATCACCTCATGTAGAACTGATAATGAAAAGAAAAGGTACTCTACCTACTATCTATCTGCCTAGGATGGACCCAGAGAGGAAGCTATCTTTAGTGTTTTCTCCCCATGATTAAGTCTCTGTGGACAAATAGTGTGTTCACACACCGAGTTACAGATTCAGGAATTGTCTGCGTTAACCATCCACTCCCTGCTGAGCTGGACCAGCGTTCAGCTCACTTCTACCAGGCCCCACCTCTTCCCACTATCCGCCTAAAATAGTTACATCGCTATTTTTTAAAGTTTTCCATTTGTTGTGTTCTTAACTGTAAATAATGTATTTTTCTTTATTTCTTATTCCATCGATTGTTACAGTATCTCTTGACTTTCACTCGGCCTTATGAGAGCAATCCTACTTCTGCCCCTCCCTTAGCCCATTCTTCACCTTTGGTCCTCCCGACCCAGTTACCTAAGTGTTACATTGCTGTGGTGGTAACATTTGCATTCTGTTTTCAATCATAAATATGTAATGCGTACTTTTTCCTAAAAGGTTTATCCTAAACATTGAAATTTTATTACCATAAAATTATGGTTTACTCTATAGCCAAATACTATAATATGATTATAGTTTACTTCCTGTATAGCTTCTAATTTTCACTTAACTTCCTAACTAGTTTTTTAAATTTTCCTTCCATTATTTAACTGTTTCATAATTTTCAGAGTTCAAGACTTTTTCTTAATACTTGTATTTTTCCTCCATAATTTCAGGTCATATTTTTTATTGTCTCTTCCTTGCCGGAGCCTTCCACCTTCTGCATTGATACGTCAGTCTAAGCTCGCTCACACAATTCTCTCCCTAAACTTCCCTGCATGGCCAGCCTGGTTACACGCCCGACACATTAGAGGATCCTTTGACTACAGGGAAAGCGCTGGGCCAGCGTGTCTCTCCATCTACTACACTGGGACACTCCACCCTGAAGGCCTGGGGTTCTTGAGGAAAAGGATAATGAAAGAAGCCAAAATACCACATTCTATGCTCTTCATTTGCATGCCTCCAGAGTACCAATCTGTCTTTTCGAGAAGTTCTGAAAGCTGATGATTCAAATAAGGCAGTTCAAACTTGATTTTAATTTAGTTATTTAACTCATGCCAGTTGTGATTCATTCAGTTTCATATTGAAATATTGTACTTTATTTTTCTTTCCAGGATTATTTGACAGACTCTAAATAGAACCTCTTTTTTTTAATTATAAAGACTGCCTAATTGTCAAAGGAGGTAAAATATCATGCATGGAGTAATGACTAAGATTTCACTCTATTTTACTAAGGTAAAATAAAGCTCTGGTTCAGTCTCCTCAATAATGACCTATTTTTCTAGAGTCCGCTTCTTGTGAGCCTGTATGATGGGGTAGGGAAGGAGGTATGTGATTACTCACCAACCTGATTAACTTTTTCTGTTTGACAAAGGATTGTGTCATAGTTATATATAGCCCTGATTCCATTTAAATATCTGTGTGACAAATATTCTTCACATAGAAAAGAGCAGGACTTGAGTAATGTGACTAATTCGGCGTACATAATTTGTTAGTGCAGTTAGTTCTGATTCAGAAATTCTTAGAATTAATGGAATGCATAAAAGATGGACAGTCTCACTCTCACTTCTCTCATAATGATTCAGTTTATGCTACATCCTAACCTTTTTATACAGAGATCAGTATCTTAAAGACATTTGGTGAGCAAATAGCTTGTCTTACTCATTTCCATTTTGAAAATATGACCTAGGAAATTTGTTTACAGAGCTCTCTGTCCTATCTTTTCCATTTGCTCAGTATTTACTAAATGTTTAGTAGCTGTAGCTTTCTTCCACTTACCAGGCACAGTGCTAGGTTCTTGGAGGAATCAAAGTAATTGAAATACCAATACCTCACTCCAAGTAACTGAAAATACAGATAGAGACATACAAAATATAAATATGAAACAAAAAAATATCCAAAACAGTTAATACTCAAGAACTCCACCATGTGGCACAAAGAGCTGGGGGCACCTCGAGATATCTGAGGAAAGAAAAGAGAAACAGGGCAGGACCATCGTGGATGGCTACCTGTGGGTTATTTTGGTGCAAACACTTTATGCCAATTTATTGTCTGTGAAGCACAATTTTTTTCATTGTATCTGAAACATTATTTAATTTCTTGGGTATGTTTTTTTTCTTCTCTCTGTGATGAGTATTAGATTAAAATACTGCTTGTTTTTGAAAGTTGACTCTAAATGTCAACATTTACCTATGTACATGGCTTTGAATTGGGCCTATCATTCTAACCAAAATTCATACAAGTAAAACTCCTTATTCTTTGCAAGTAAGTTGAACTCAGAGGCGTGACCATTTTAATTTAAGGCACATTGATAGTATCCTAAGACCAGTCTTAATGCAATGGAGAACTCATTCAAACAATGGGTAAACTTATTTTAAACACCAGCCCTGTGGCCAAGAATTTACAATATAAAAAATAGTCACTTTAGGAAATAAGTATTTCCTGCAAACTGAAACTCAGAAGTATGAGACCATATGAAACTGCCAGTTGTGCGGGTCGTAATAGCAGGCATTTCATGTGATTCATCAGAGAGCTCAGACTCCCTTCCTCTCCTGGTAGCCCCTACCTATGGATCAGGCTTGCCTACAGACCCCCATCCCCCAAAAGTAAACAGATAAAGGAAAGGGTACTTGCATTTCTAAAATATTAATATTTAAATTGGGGGGAATAGATAAATATTCAAAGTAGGCAACTGACCTTTGCTAATTTCCATGAAGTTTCTTTGAAGATTCCTTTGTAGATTCCTTACCTCAGCTAAGAATAACCAGTATAACAATAGTACATTTGATTTTCTATAAATTAAATGATAAAGAGTTCTTATTCTGGACCCTTTTAGATTTTCATATGAGAAACGAGGAAAAGAGGACAGAACGAGAAATGTTTGTCAGCCTTGACCCAGAGCCCCTAGGGCAAAGAGGAATAATATACTGAGATCTATTCAAGCTTGGGTTTCTCCACAGATCATTACAACCAAGATGCCAATTAACACTAAATATGACAGTGGCTTTTGTGACGTGGACAGCTGGCCACTCAAAGATACACAAGGACCACCTGCTCGTATAACGTAGGCCACCCAACAGGCACCAGATGGTGACAACATTTGAATGTTATTACTACAGTCACTTTCACCTCAGTTCTATTTAAACTGGACATTAGGGGAAAAATCTGTAAAATTCTCACATGATTTTTAGAACAATATGGTTCTCTATAAATTTCATATGTATGACTTACTTGGGGCCAAAGAATCATCCCTGGGCATTGGCAGTTCAGCAGAGTTCTGCATCATCCAGCAATTAGAAGCAGTTGGCTTAACCAAGATCTTCTGCACCTGCTGAGATGCCCTTATGAAAAGTTTGGAGAAGAGAAATGTAGAAAAATTAGCTATAGGAAAAGACTTGAGTGAGGTGATGGAGTTAGGAGTTGGGGGCAAAAAGTGAAAAGTGGTTGTCATTAAAGGTAAGTGACAAAACAGCAAAAGGAGCCGAGGCATACACATGCTGGGTTACATATCCCAAGTCCTTCAAATTTGCTGCTGGCGATACACATTTTCAAGAAAAAAACATTCTAGAAACTTTTAAACATGCTCATTGTCTGCAAAAAAAGAGCAAATACAAATTTTTCAATAAATATTCACTAGGAGGTTGAGAGAGATCATTCAAGAGTTGAAATCACTTCCCAAAGCTGAAGAAAATGTTTTGTTAAACTGGTTGATGCCCAAGCCCAGAAGAACAGTTATAAAGTAAAACTTAGCTAACAGTTGTGGAGACACAGTTTGTACTTTGGACAAAGAGGAATCCGTGGCTGTGTTTCATAAGGAGGAAGGGACCTGAGACATCAGGCCAATACCTTAGTAAAGAAAATAACATTGTCTAGGGAGCTAGTTGAGATGATGAGTAAAATTGCCTACCACATTATACAATAATCAAAACATCATAGAGATTCCATTAATGTATTTATTCTGCATTATCACCCAATAGCATCTCTATTTACCTATAAAAAAGAATATCAGACTCCCATTTCCTTATCAACATAGGTGAACCTTGTTGAAACAGCTGCCAGATGTCAAATATGATTTCCTGAATTTCATATTACAGCAAACTTAGCAGGTGGTCTAAATCTCTAAATAAAACTCTTAGGGCTTTAGAAGGAGGGCTCTTAGCTTAGAAAAATGGGGCCAGTATAAAAAAGATTCTGGAAAAAAATCTAGAAAAAGCAAAAGGAACGATCAGAGAAAAATATCGGTAAAATTAAGTATTTTGACATAATACTTTCTCAGTATTATGTCAAACATGTTTACTGAGCTGCACAATTAATAAAAAATATTCTGTACTGGAGTTCTTAATTATTATTCCACACAGGACAGAACACCTCTTCATTATCCCTTTCTGAATTGATTGTGTACATCAAACAGTCAAGATATAAATAAAATATGCCTGCATGCATAATACTCTCACATTAAAGCTGGAGGCAATTAACCTATGATTTCTCATTAATTAAATTAAAATAACCTTCTAAAAAATGTCTAAAAGTCCAAACAGATTTCTTTTAGTGTAGATTTTCCTCACAATGATGCAGAGAGGCTGTTTACCAAATTTATCACACCAATAAAAAAAACATGCTATTTCTGATTTTATCCCAAGCTTGTCTCTAGTTTTCTCCTGAGGTTCTAGTTTCATTTTGCTAAGTCCGATTACAATGTCAGGGTTTTGTTTTGAAAGGGGTTTTTTCCCCGCTCTGTCTTTAAAAACACCTGTTTTCATCGAGAATTTTTTTTCTATTAAATTGTTCAAGCACCTTCTCCCTGAGCTGGATCTATAGAGATAGTGTAAAGCTGCAAATTATTTGGTGAATTTGCTGAATTCAGGTAGTTGAAGCACGAGGCCTGAATGTGGGGCTGACCGCAGCATGGCTGGAAAGTCCCATTACCTCCTGTCCAGGGTCTCTCCAATCTTTCATCGCCTTCCCTGACTCCCAGTCACACCAAGTTGTTAATTACTTCAGATTTCAGTTGTGTTCCTTCTACAGTATATATTTTTTTATTTGAAAATAGGCATAAAAGGACATGTATCACCAAAGACTATATCCTTAATAATAGAATTTTTTGTTTTGATTTACTTGGAAGTCCTTTGGCAGATCTCCTAAAATCCCACTTTATTAAGAGACCACATGGTCACTACCACCCCCACCTAAAGCCTTCCCCTCTTAGTACACAATCAGGTGATAACATTTTTTCAGACGCCACACATTGATTGATTCATCTCTTCTCTAATGGGAAAAGCATATCTATTCCCTCTTTTTCTCATATCCTGAGACTCTGTCTGACACAGTGCTTTCACATGGTAAGTCCTCAATAAATGCCATGCCAAATTGAGTTTTAAGCCTGGATTTATTTCTTTCCTCCAAACAGCCCCCCATCTCAACTACCATAGGCTGTTAGTGACTGCAATTGTCTTCTAGTCAGCTGGACAAGAACTTTGGAGACATCTTTCACTCTTCTGTCACCTTTTCTTAATCTTTTTATCGATTTCCTCATGAGATACTCATTTCTTCCTTCAGAAGATTGAATTAATTCTTTTTTTATGCCAACCACCGCAGCCTAACATAGACACTTTTAATGTTGCCTTATCAACCTAAGCTTTCCCTACCAACCCTCTAATCCCACTCACTGACCCTAAATTATCTCTCTGGAATGTGCATTACCTGTACTCTTTCTCAACATCTTCCTTCAGCCTTGTTTTGCTGTTGACCTCCTCCTCACACACCTACAAGGGCTCTATGGCATGCATTGTCCATAGCCTATCCCTGCTAGGAGAGTCCTGGATCTTGTATTCTAAAAGCAGGAGAGATCCTCCACTCTTACAAAGAATGGCGCCATCCCTGCTCTATGATTTGTCTAAACCAGCCAATGGTCTAGAGGTAGGCTCATGACCCACTTCTGGCCAATGAGCTTTAAGGGAAAGTCACCAGGGAATTTCCATTCCTGAATAAAATGGAAAAGCCTCATAAGCACAGCATATTATACCCTTGTCTCTTCCTCACTGCTTATAATATGGATATAAGGTTGTAATTCCTGGAGCTATGTCAAAGGATAAGAATAGTAGACTAAAAGAACAGAAAAACCTTAGAACCTAGACAGCAATCACTGAGCTGCCAAATCAACACTTCAAGATTCTGGGAGACTTTCAGACTTCTGGTCAATATGGAGGCATAGGTAAACATGACTCGCCTCCTTGCAGAACCACAGCAGAAGTTACAACTAAACTACAAACAAATACCACCCAGGCCTGTCAGAAAATTGAGCTGTATGGAAGTCCAACAACCAAGGAATTAATAAAGTCACATTTATCCAGAAGGGTAAGAGGGGCAGAGACATGGGTTTGCTTGGAGAGCTACAGAGACCCAGAGATATGGAATAGGCAGTATCACACCAATATGTGGTGGATAAAAATTAGGAGAGATGTTTAGGAAATGAGGGATCCCAGGCCCACACCAGACCACCCAGGCCAGGATTCCACTGCCAGAAAGGTAAGTACCTATAACTTCTGACTATAAAACCAGTGGGAGTTGGGGCAGCAGAAGAAACTGTGGGATTCTCAGGAGTCTCTTTTTAAAGGGCCCTCAAAGGACTTAGGACTTACGCAGACTCACTCCCTCTGGGATTCAGCACCAGGGCAGCAACTGGAAGGGCACCAGTGGCACCAAGGAGAAATTGAAGTGTCTGGTATCAGGGCGAGTGCCAAGAGACCTCTTCCCCCTGACAAAACTCTAAAGGCCAAGCAGCAGCATTTTGCCCTTTCTGAGCCCTCCCCCTCAGAGCCACAGAGTGGCAACACTGTATCAGAGACTCCATCTACCTGGTTCACGTGGGTTGCCTCACTCTGGTGATTACCTAAGGTTCCACCCCACTCAACTTACCAGTATGCTTTTCTACAATAAGTCATGCTACTAAAACAAGGAATCGAAGCAGCTCTACCTAATACAAAGAAACAAACACAGGGAGGCTGCCAAAATGAGGAGGCTAAGAAATATGGCCCAAATGAAAGAACAGAATAAAACTCCAGAAAAAGAACTAAATAAAGTGAGATAAGTAATCTATTGGATGCAGAGTTTAAAACACTGGTTAATAGGATGCTCAAGGAACTCATTGGGTACTTCAACAGCATAAGAAAGACCCAGCAGAAATGAAAGTTACACTAAGTGAAATAAAGAAAAATTTATAGGGAACCAACAGTGGAGTGCATGAAGCAAAGAATCAAATCAATGATTTGGAACATAAGGAAGAAAAAAGTAATCAATTAGAACAGCAAGAAGAAAAAAGTATACATGCCCTGGCTGGTGTGGCTCAGTGGATTGAGTGTGGGACTGCAAACCAAGGAGTTGCTGGTTTGACTCCCCATCAGGACACATGCCTAGGTTGCAAGCTAGGTCCTCAATAGGGGACACCTTGAGAGGCTACCACACATTGATGTTTCTCTCCTTCGTTTTCTCTCTCCCTTCCCCTCTATCTAAAAATGAATAAATAAAATTAAAAAAAGAAAAGAAAAAGTATCCAAAAAATTAGGATAGATAAGGAGCCTCTGGGAGAACTTCAAACGTTCCAACATTCAAATCATAGGGATGCCAGAAGGAAAAGAGAAAGAGCAAGAAATGGAAAATTTATTTGAAAAAAAACAAAAGAAAACTTTCCTAATTTGGTGTAGGAAATAGACATATAAGTCCAGAAAGCACAGAGTCCCAAACAAGATGGATCCAAAGAGGACCATACCAAGACACATCATAATTAAAATGCCAAAGGTTAAAGGTAAAGAGAGAATCTTAAAGCAGCAAGAGAAAAGCAGAGAGTTACCTACAAAGGAGGTCCTATAAGACTGTCAGCTGATTTCACAAAAGAAACTTTGTGATTTAGAAGGGACTGGCAAGAAGTATTCAAAGTGATGAAAAGCAAGGACCTACAACCTGGATTACTCTAACTAGCAAAGTTATCATTTAGAATTCAGGGGTGGATAAAGTGCTTCCAGGAGAAGGTAAAGCTAAAGGAGTTCATCATCAGCAAGCCATTATTATATGAAATATTAAAGGGACTTATTTAAGAAAAAGAAGAAAATCAAAACTATGTATATTAAATTGGTAATAAATTCACAGCTATCAACAACTGAATCTAAAACAAGCTAAGCCAACAACCATAACAGGAACAGAATCATAGATGATCAGCTGGATGGTTATCAGTTGGGAGTGAGAGGGGTAGAATGGAGGAAAAGGTGAAGGGATTAAGAAGCATAATTGGTAGGTAGAGAATAGACAAGGAGATGTTAAGAACAGTGTAGGAAATGGAGTAGCCAAAGAACTTATATGCATGATGTATGAACATGAACTAAGGTGGGGATTGCTGGAGGGAATAGGGGATATCATATGGAAGGGGACAAAGGGGGAAAACTTGGGACAATTCTAACAGCATAATCAATACAATACATTAAAAAATATGTTTGTTAAAGTACAAAAATGTAACTTTAATGTGTGTGTTTTAGTTGAAATATATTAAAACAAATAGTTTTACTGTCTAAGATGAATGTACAAAGAGACTATGTAAAACATTGTCTTCGATGTCCCCATTTGGGACTCTTCTGACACCGAAGACCATGAGTACCCAGAATACCATGTAACTTCATGATAAATTCTTGCAGGGCATTGATAGCACGTTCGTTACACAGGATTTAACGTCAGGGCACACACAGTCTCCAATCCAACAAAGGCATCTGAGAAATTCACTACGCCTGTTTTTAAACAATTGAATCTGTCATGTGCTCTCTGAGAAGTCCCTGAAGAAGTATATGTCTGACAGAATACAATGGCACTGGAGAAGCTATTATAGTCAATTCTATGAACCAGGTACCCTGATTCCCCAAGGCAATTTTTACAAGAGCAGGTCAATGGCCTATGTTTCAAGCTTTGTTTTAAAATGATAAGAGGGATTTGAGGAAGGGTTTCCTTTTAGTTACAATACCTTTTAAAACTATATTAAAATAAGATGGATGCTATTTATACAAAGGAACCTTTTGACAAAAGAGGATTTTGTGACAAATACAATGATGTGTTAATCCATTTTTATGGCAGACCATGACAAATAGAACATAGTATGCTATGCATAAAGAAACAATAATGCGTAAGAAAATATAAAGTATTTAAGTAATGTGGCTGAATTTTACAAATCTATACATATGATTTTTTAGCTATTTCAGAGTAGTCACCTTTTATGTTGTGCCCTTGTTGTAATAAAGTACAAAACAGACTCTTTAATAGTGACCTTTGAGAATCCTTAACCATTGAGAATGGAATTCTGTTTTGGAAACAAGACAAAGTCATTAAATTTAATGAAATTAAATCAACTTACCAAAAGCCTAGTGTCCTTCAAAAACCAATGTAATTCAAATACCCCTCATGCCTTGGCTCCTACAGACTGGGTCTTACCAATGCTACACAGGTAGAAAAACCCAGATAGATCCCCTTTTTTGGCTCTGATACATCAAAAGTCTCATTCCTTCAAAATAGCCTCCGAGGGTTTAAGGACCTGTTAACCCAAGGGTAAATTAAAGAGCATTCCTTCTATGTGTTCTAACGTGATCCTAAACACCCCAAATCCATGAGATCAATTCAGTCCCCTTCCCTTCATTTCCTAAAGCCTCATCTAATCCTAATCTTATCTGGGACACCCAAATCTCTCACTATTACTTCAGTGTTTTTGCCTCATGACCTGTAGGATTTGTTGCTCTACTGCACCAGTGTAAAGACTAGAGTCCAATATCCTCAATTCACTATTTTCAAAGTCTTCTTTCCTTGTTCCAGAGCCACCAAAACAGCTTCAGTTCACACCCTTACAACATCCTGTTTACAGGGACCATGTCAGAAAGTATACCACATATTGCACAAGTACTTGTGCAAGTACTTGAAGGAGGACATTCCACCTCCTTCATCTCAAAGCTTCATAACTTTCTCCACCAATGACCCTCAAAATTATTATACCTAGCCTTAATCACACCGTTCACAATGGACCATCAACTGAAACTCCTATTGATATTACTTGAAGAATACAAGATCTTGAAAAAAGGAAACTGAGATTGTTCTTTGACATTGAACTGTAAACATGCTAACTCTCCCTTTCAAAATCTGTACTGACTATATCCAGATAAAAAACTTTGAGTTAGGGTTGGTATCCCTCCCTCTCTAAATTCTCACTACTCACTATCCAGAATTTGAGAATGAAACAGGTTCAGACTACCTCTTGCCATTCAAACCTAAGAACCAAATATATTAGGATGTTGAGAGAGAGTAGACCAAAATTGTAAAACTGAATAGAAAGAAAAAAATGGCTCATAAAGCCTGCAGGACTTGATTAAATTCTGATTTAGCAAAAAGAAAAAAAAAACCTACTTTAGCTTATTAACATATTTTAAGAATGCGTACATGAAAGGGAGACAGTACTATAACCCAGGACAAGTAGAACAGGGAAACTGAGACAGACAGCTGAACAAACCGGCAGAGCCATTTACAGCCGGATGCAGAAGGCCACCCTGCTGGAGATAACACCCAGGCCTCAGTTGTACTTCAATTCCAGGCCCAGAAAAGCAGCAACATCAGGTGAATGACCACAGCACTAGCTGTATGACTAACAACCCCCTGCTCTGACACTGACCCTCAGTGGAGACCGTGACCCTGAAAGAGCACACCTGGAAAACTGATGAGGATTCTGCTGAAACCCTCCCCTAAGATTCCTGACTGCAAGAAAGAGAAAAAAATGTAAAGATAAAAAACCCAGCCTGCACTGTCCCTCTGGGGAGCAGCCCTCATCATTCCCTTTCCCCTATTCTTCCTTCTCTTCTTCTCCGACAGGCATGCATCTCCTAAACTCTAAGGGTCCCCATGAAATTTGCAACCAGGAAAGCAATGGGCAGTGGCAGCTTGTCCCAGGCTAATCCCCTGAATCTGTCCCCAAGGCACCCTTTTCTCTGACTTCTCAGGGAGATAAGGTAGCCCAGCGTAGGCTTTCCCATTGCTTCTTCTCTGCTAAGCCCTTCCGTGATTTACTGTCTTCAACTTTAATAAACATACCCTAATCTTTATGGACTCAGGCGAAATTTTTCCTACATAAAGTCAAGAACCCACACACTATAGATGGCCCTAGGCAGACCTTCTCAGGGCCAGATCCCCTGTCCAGTAGCAAAAGGAAGGATGGTCAGCCATGAAAACATAGATTAGTGTAATACAAACAGTGTACCCAACACACCCTTCCTAAGAGAGAGGAAGCTTCAGCCAAATAATTAAGTGTTTTAGGTATAACATAGAAGAAAATACTGTGTTTAAATGGAAACTATGCATGTCCACATGGTTATCAGATTCTAGCTATTCATTTTCTTTGAGCTGTTTTACAACTCTTTTAAACTGATAAACATGCAGGGAGGCATATGTACATACACTGTGCCTCCTCATGCAACCAAAAGGACAATAACAAATTTAAAAACAAAAAATAAACAGAACTGCCAGAAAATCAAATTGTATGAAAGTCCGACAACCAAGGTGTTAAAGAAGAAACATCATCCAGACCGATAGGAGGGGTGGAAATGGTCAGCCAGGGCAGAGAGTACTCACGGCAAGGTGGCAACTGGAGGACCTGAGTAAGTGGCAGCAACTGGTAGAGTGGGCAGTCCCACATTTGCATGAGCATAAACCAGGAGGAACTGAGGAGCAAGACAGATCACACAACCCATGGGTCCACCACGGGGAAATAAAGCCTCAAAATCTTTGACTGAAAAAACCTGTGGAGGTTGTAGTGGCAGGAGAAACTCCCAGCCTCAGAGGAGAGTTCATTGGAGAGACCCACAGGGTCCTAGGATGTACACAAACCTACCCACCTGGGAATCAGCACCAGAAGGGTCCAATTTGCTTGCTTGTGGGTAACAGAGCAAGTGACCAAAAGCAAGCAGACAGCTAAGCAAGCAGCATTGTTCCCTCTCTGACCCCTCCCCCACAGATAGCACTACAACCCAGGAATGTAGGTTGCCCCCCCCACCGTGAATACCTAAGGCTCCACCCCTTACTATGTAACAGTCATACCAAGACAAAGAAATATGGCCCAAATGAAAGAACAGATCAAAGCACCAGAAAAAATACAACTAAGCAATGAAGAGAGAGCCAACCTATCAGATGCAGAGTTCAAAACACTGGTAATCAGGATGCTCACAGAAATGGTTGAGTATGGTTGCAAAGTAGAGGAAAAAGTGAAGGCTATGAAAAGCAAAATAAAGGAAAATGTACAGGGAACCAACAGTGAAGGGAAGGAAACTGGGACTCAGATCAATGGTTTGGAGCAGAAGGAAGAAATAAATATTCAACCAGAACAGAAATGAAGAAACAAGAATTCAAAAAAAAATGAGGAGAGGCTTAGGAATGTTTGGGATAACTTTAAACTTTCCAACAACCAAGTCACAGGGGTGCCAGAAGGAGAAGAGGAAGAGAAAGAAATTGAAAACATAATGAAGAACTTCCCTAAACTGGCAAAGGAAACAGACTTCCAAGAAGTCCAGGAAGCTCAGAGAGTCCCAGAGAAATTGGACCCAAGGAAGCACACACCAACGGGCATCATAATTACATTACCCAAGATCAAAGATAAGGAAAAAATCTTAAAAGCAGCAAGAGAAAAGGAGACAGTTACCTACAAAGGAGTTCCCATAAGACTATCAGCTGAGTTCTCAAAAGAGACCTTACAGGCAAAAAGGTGCTGGAAAGAAGTATTCCAAGTCATGAAAGGCAAGTACCTACATCCAAGATTACTCTATCCATCAAAGCTATCATTTAGAATGGAAGGACAGATAAAGTGCTTCCCAGATAAGGTCAGGTTAAAGGAGTTCATCATCACCAAACCCCTATTATAGGAAATGTTCAAGGGACTTATCTAAGAAAAAAAAGATCAAAACTATAAACAGTAAAATGACAACAAACACAACTATTAACAACCGGACCTAAAAAAAACAAAAACAAAAACAAAAACAACTAAGCAAACAACTAGAACAGTAACAGAATCACAGAAATGGAGATCACATGGAGGGTTATCAGTGGGGAGGGGGAGGAAGGAGAATGGGGGAAAAGGTACAGGCAATAAGAAGCATAAATGGTAGGTACAAAAGAGACCAGGGGAGGTTAAGAATAGTATAGGAAATGTAGAAGCCAAAGAACTTATGTGTACAACCCATGGACATGAACTAAGGGGGGGGAATGCAGGTGGGAGGGGGGTGCAGAGCAGAGGGGAATAAAGGGGGGAGGGGAATAGGCCAACTGTAATAGCATGATGAATAAAATATATTAAAAATAAATAAAAATAAAAAATTGATAAACATGCAAATTCTGTCTTGTCCTTTTAGTGGTATCTCATTGATCACATAGTCTTTCTTTACTCTTTCTCATTATTTTCTCTTTGAACTCTTCTGACTGGCCACAGGGGCAGGGAGGGTTGGATGAGATGTGCACATTGCTAGGGGTACCCACAGGCCAGTTGGAGGGATCCACAGGTGAAGTGTTTCCAGTGGCCTATGGGTGGGCTCCGTGTTCCTTTTGTGTCCTCCAAGGGTTCTATCTGCCACTCACCTCACCTATTCTTGCCCCCCAGTAACATAGCTCACAATTCAGAACTCTAGGTGAGGTAACTGAGAAATGAGCCCATTTGGCAGCATCCCACACACTCTCTCCTTTTCCCCTATTAGAGACGTCATGAGCTGAGGAAGATCTTTCTTGGCCCTAAGCTGTGCTGCCTTGGGGGGTGGGGGAGGGGGGCAGGGCCGGTGATGCAGATAGAGTCAAATTGTTCTTTTCACATACTTCAATGAGTCCAAAGTGGAGATATATATATAAATTTATAAATACATAAATATTTATATAAAAATATAAATATAAATATATATAAATTCCAGTTGAGTGCTAGAAACTCTCCTCTGGAAACCCAGATTCCCACAAAGGGCCTCTCATCTGTGAGTCATTACTAAGTCAGTGTTCTCCATGTATAACTAGATCATGGCCACTAGGGGTTCCAGCTGGTTCACAGACCTCTGCAGTATCCACAGCTAGGCCTGAGGTCTGTCTGCCTATTATCCAAGGCACAGTGGGCAAGACTCTTCCCAGATCCCTTGGCATGTAGTGCTGGATCCCACAAGTCCCTCAAAGGCACTTTTGTCTATGGATGGATGACAGTCTTTTGTTGTTGAGGGGAAAGACAAAAATGAAAGGCATGTTGAGAAGAAAGACATAAGCAAGCTTCTGTGACACTGACATCTCTCCTGCCCATTAGATTTTTATTGGTTTTGTGTTGATCCTCCTTGAGAAAGACAATGTACTGATCATGAAAATACAAGTGTTTCAGTTCAGTGGCAGTTCTGTATCTTGTTATAAACATCAAATAAATCTCAAGTCAAATCTAAATTGTAAGCACACAAGACAGTTGTAAACAAAGAAATAAAGCTAAGTAGTGTAGCATAACATACATTAAGAGCATGGGCTTTAGAATCAGATCTGGGATAAAATTCAAGTTGTGCCAATTTATAAGCTGTGTGATTTGGGGCAAGTTACTTGATCACTCTGAATCCTAGTTTTCTTAACAGCAAATGTGGATATTAATGTAGGAAGTATTGTAAAAGTTAAAATGATACATTTCTATCCCAGATATCTTTTGGGATCACCCTTTTCCTTTCACGCAATGACCACTGAAACCTCCAGTCCCGAGTTGCTTTGGGTCACCTTGAGGCTTATATTCCTTGGTCATCTTTTCTTCTAAATTCTTGTTTCTGCTAAAGCTTTGACCACTTTCACATCTTGCCTCCTACATCTTCCTCTTTTCCTTAACTGCACCACCCTACAAAGAGCACAGACCCTTTTTTTGATTTCTCTGAAGTACCAGCACTCACTCAAAGCATTTGTGCCTAATAGACATGAATGCTTAAAAATGAATATTTGAACTCTTGTGATTTCCTGTTACCAACCAACTTTCCTACTAAAGTTTCTCTGTCTCACTCCCAAAATGCTCCTTATATCTTCTCCTACTTTATAGTTTCTACTTCCAACCACTGAAGTTTCCATTTTATTTTATTTTTTTGAAAATTAGTGTAGTTACCTTTATTCTTATGCCCAAGAACATTATTGTTATGCCCTAAGAGATTGATTTTGAGAAGAATTTGGTGGTTGGCCTTTAAAATAATGTTGTTTTCTCTTAGCTACATGTCTAAAATTCCTGGAAAGGCAGACATTCAATTAGTGGTAGTTATTATTGTTATGCATGTAGATCTCCAAAGAAATAACCTGATAGTGCTATTGTCATTTGACTATATATATATTTTTTACATTCATTGAAAAAAAGAGTCCCATTTTTGTATGGTCACCTCTTACAAATTACCATCCTAGAGACCATAAAGGCTAATTGAATGCTTTTGTGTTTTAGAGTGCTGGAAAAAAGTGCACTGTCATTACATTTTCAGTTATATCCCAATAAATATACATTTGTTTTCTTGTTTTGCAACAACAACCAATTACTTTTCTATATTAGATGCATTCCGCTTTGAATTTCAGAAAACCATCCTTCTGCACTCTCAGCCTGTATTTCTCCTTGGGTATTGCTGACACTACCCCCATGCTATGTGACCTAGAGCACGTTGTGTGATCTGCGCCTAGGAAACTGCACATTACATTCCTCCACCTCAGGGATGTTGGCCAGGGATGAACACATTAACAAAATCGAGTGAATCGGAACAAATGAGATTGAATTATAGATGTTTTCAGGATTTCTAACTGTAATGGTTAATTTTGTATCAACTTGACTGGGCTATGAGGTCCCCAATATTTGGTCAAACAATTTGGGTGTACCTGTGAGGATATTTCTGGGTGAGATTAACATTGAATTGGTAGCCTGAGTGAAGCAGATTGCTCTTTCTTGTGTGGGTGAACCTCGTCCAATCATTTTAAGACTTGAATAGAAGAAAAATATTGACACTTCCCTAGAAAGAGAGACTTTCTTTCTCTCTGACAGCATTTGAATTGGGATTTTATCCTTTTCCTGCCTTCAAACTCAAACTGAAATATTGGCTCTTCCTGAGTCTAAAGCCTGCTGGTGTTTGGATGGGAACTAAACGATTAGCTGTCTTGGTTCTCCCGCTTGCCAACACACCCTGCAGATCCTGAGACTTGCCTGTCTTTTCTCATGTCAGCTAATGGATACATATCTGTATATGCATGTGTATATGTACATGTGATATAGATATAATATATAGACATATATATGTCCATATATATATGTCCAGAAGGTATCCAGTCATGTAATATGAAAAATAGAGACATTTACTGAGGAAGACACAAGATACAAGAAACATTGTACACAGGACAATGATACTTCAGTCCCCTTCAAAGTAGACACCTTGGGACCTCACACAGTTCTCCCAATCACCATCAGTTTCCCCATCATATTTTCCTGAGTCTCACCGATGGTCTGGCCTCTTCCCTTTCAAAGGTGAGTTTCAGTTTTAGGAAAAGCTAGAAGTCATAGGGCACCAAATCTGAGCTGTAGGGGGCAGTGAGTCACCTGGGTGGTCTAATGTTTCACCAAAAGACTCTGAACGAGATGTGATGCATGAGTGGGTGTGTTGTCATGATGAAGCTGCCAACCACACCTTGTCCATAGCTGTGGACTTCTGAATCATCTGAATAGTTTCTGTGGAAGAAGGTTCAAGCTTAATGCAAAATGTGATGCAGATTCATTGCTCTACTTGCTTAGTCATTTTGAATGCAATGGCCACACCGTACACTCACTTAATGGCATTACTGTTCCCACTGAGTAGTATAGAGAAGTTACCATTATTCACACACGAGCATTCCAGTCCACTCTCTCTGGCTGTCAGGTTGCATCGATGTCACGCAAACCTATCTCTTTTTATTAACAATGGCTGGACTTTTTCTGGACAGACCTCATTCATATATATATATGCAATATATATATGCACAATATGTGTGTGTGTATGCATTACATTCAAAATGACTGAGCAAGCAGAGCAATGAATCTGCATCAAATTTTGTGTTAAGCTTGAATGTTCCTCCACAAAAACTATTGAGATGATTCAGAAGGCTGTGGTTATGGGCAACTGGTGATTGGCGGCTTCATTACAAAAACACTGTTCATGCATCATGTCTTGTGCAGAGTTTTTTAGCAAAACACCAAATCACCCAGGTGACTCAGCCCCCTGAAGCCCAGCCCAGATTTTGTGCCTTATGACTTCTGGCTTTTCCCAAAACAAAACATCACCTTTGAAAGGAAAGAGATTCCAGACCATTGATGAGATTTAAGAAAATATGACAGGGCAGCTGATGGCAATTAGGAGAACAGTGTGAGGTCCCAAGGTGCCTACTTTGAAAGGGACTGAGGCACCATTGTCCTGTGTACAAAGTTGTTTGTATCTTCTTCAATGAATGTCTCTATTTTTCATATTACACGGCTGGATACCTTCTAGACAGATCATATATATCTCCTACTGGACCTGGTACTCCGGAGAATTCTGACTAATACAGCAACCATCCAAGCTGGACCTTTTATAGACATATTGTTGTTATCAAATGAGGTGATAATTTTTCTGAATATAAAACCAACACAGGAGAAGACAGCATTAAGCAGTGGAGAGAAAGAAACCATGTTCTGGTGGTATTTACTTGCACCCTTGTTCAAGCAAAACTTGAAACCAATTCTATCCCTGGATTTCTGTTGTTGTTGTGGTTGTTTTTGTTGTTATATAACAGAATAAACTTCTCTGTTGTTTAAAGGGGATTTTTATGCCTTTTAACAGGGAATTTTGCTGACAAGTTCATTTCACCCAAATTGGATTTAAATTAATTCAAAGAAATACATACAATCATCCAGATAAAAGTAAATGGAAACATGGAAATACACAATAATTTTTTTTAAAAATTAGACAGAGTCACATGGAAATATGAAAAACTGCATGTGATTAACTTTCAGGGAAAAGGTCCAAATTCAGGACCTTCCTAATGGCTAATAATTAATAGCTGTGAAATTCACAATACCTATGAAATGAAGGAAAGTCAATTTCGTAGGAAGGTCCCAGTTTTCTGATTCAAGAGGGAAAGTCTTCACTACATATTTGTAGAGGGACAGCATATGTGGAACGGAAGGCAATGTCCTAAGGGATAGCCTCACTGAGCATGTATTAATAAGCCTTATCTGACTGTTTCTTTTAATGAAGCTCAACAAAAAGCCAAACAATGACACCAAACACAGCTCTGCAACAGCACTTTTACGAAAAGCCAGTAGGTAGTGGTCTGTTACACTGCTCTCTGACAGCCGAATTCCAAGCAGTAAAATGTCTCTAGAGCAATGGTTCTCAACTTTTTGGCAGTAGGAACTTTAGTCAAGTGAAACTGTATGCGGAACTCTCTGGATGCCTCCTGGCTGGAGGGCCCAGAGAGCCCACTTAACAACATGTGCTTTGCACCTTTTTTTCTCTCTCCCACATGGCAGTCCCTATGGAACACTGGGCCTCCATAGGAAAGGAAAAGTAATTTTCCCTCTACCTTTCCAAGTTCTTGGCAGAGGCCCTCTACAATAACAGACTAATTACAAGAGAAAAATAAACAGTAGTTTGTTAACATGTACACCCCATGTATACAAGGGTGGTATTCAGGGGAAATGACTCCCCAAACATCTCCCAAGTCATTACTTTAAACACTACCTTTAGATAGAGACAAAAAAGATGTTGAAGGAAGATGGGAGGCCAGTTATGAGAGGTTACCAAGAAAGGCACCACAGTAAACACGGGTAAGGTTTGTTATGCAGATTGAAGTAGGTGCCTTCTCCACTGACAAGAGTTTCTGATGATTTAGACATTCTTCTTGTCCTGGGACTGAGAGGAAGACACAATTACAGGTGATTTCCTTTATAAAAGTAAATGTCCCTTACAAATTGGTAACTTCTATTCTATTTTCAGAGCTTCTCTTTTATCTGCAGTTTTTCAAAAATAATCAATCCAAAATCATCTTTATGCAAAAGAGGCATCTTTGGGTGTGGCATATTCTGCTTACATTTTGTCCCTGAAATAACAATTTCAAAACTGAGATAAAGAAAAAATGAATTCATAGCAATACAGAAATGTTTCATGAATTGTACTTTGTATATTTTAACTTTCAGAACTTCAAAGCAGAAAACTCCATTTCGAATTACCTGACATTGAGAAAGGGCAGACTCCATATGTGTCAGTGATCAATTAGGTGGAGAATACAATTTCACCTTCCTATTCTCCTGTGATCCTAAGAAAATAAAGGACTTCAATCAGAACATGTTCTTCAATATAAGACTACCTACCTCTGCAGGAAATGAGCCAAAATAATACTTGAGGGCGAAGTCATGATTTCCTCAGGAAACAGTTCCAAGTCTGTCTTAATACAAGGACAAGTGGGCAATAAAGATCCAAGAATTTTATATCATAGGGAATATCTTAAATCAGCATTTTGAAAACTTTTTGAATAGCACAGGACCTCTCATAATATATTACATAAATTATATTACATTTACAGAATGTCTAACTTTCAAAAATGTAATTTCTTAGAGATCTCTTAAAAAGAAGTTGGCTGAAGCCACACTTTTGTGAAAATGAATAATTTGATAAAAGTTTATTGGATATAAGCCAATTAAATGTTGGAGGACATCTGCCAAAGGTGATCATTTGGGGTTTCAGACACTTAAATAATGCATATTCATCCCTAAAGACACTCTGAGAGCAAAATCAATGGTCTGAAACCTAACATGAGATAGAAAACCCATAGCAGGGATATAAACAAGAATGTTTATCTTTTTATTCTAAATAACATGCATCTATTTCACTCAGAGCAGTTTTAATTCATAAAATACCATGAGCTCAAATAGGAAAACATGTGCCCATTTTACACCAGCATATTTTCAATGAACATATGATCAAGCAGGAGGACGGCATCGGCTGACTCACTTGTGAGGCGGTCTCAGAGCATAGCTCCTTTGTGCATCTCAGCAACGAGGAGTTTAAATTGATATTACATGGCTTTAGTTCAGGAGTTGAAAACTACAGTCCACGGTCCAGAGGCCTCATCAAAGTTTTGGTTGGGACCTACCCATACCCATTGGATTGTTTCATTGCAATCAAATGCTGCTTTTGTGTTCCAGTGACAGATCTGAGTGCTTGTGACAGAGAGTGTACAGCAGGAAGACTAAAATATTATACTTTGCTCCTTTAAGTAAACATTTGCCCACCTTGAGTTAATAATTGGGAACTGCCCCTGCGTCAAAGGCCAACAAAATATTTCAAAATCTTAAATACTTTTGTTCACAAAATTACAGTGTAAAATTGTGAGTAAAATGTGTCGATATGGGATGAGCAAACCTGAGGCCCAGATGATCATCATGGAGAAAACTAACCCAAGAAAAACAGACTTGAAATGAGTTAAGAAAGAAACAAATATAGAAATTAGAAGACCTGCCTACTTAATCAATAGACCTATAACATAGGGTGAAGTAAAAGATTACCTTTTAAAAACTGAACAGATTAATTAAGGGACTTGACATTGGGTGAAATAGAGAATTACTTGCTAAAGAGTAAATATTGGATCTATAACAGAGGGTGAAGTAGATTACCTTTTTTAATTGAATAGATTACTCAATGAACACATCTACATGGGGAAAACATAGACCTCATACTTAGCAAATAAACAAAAACTGCAGAGAGTTAAACGTCTTTAGGAGGTCGTCTACTTAATTTAAAGTCTTTAATCAACTATTGCAAATGAACAACCACTATTTAAGTGATTAAAATCTAAAAAAAGCTTTGGAGACTAGAAAGTTCAAGCCATTCTCAAATTAAATCAACTTTTTTTGTTGTACTTTTTGTACTCTTAGTACCTCAGAGATGTGGGGCCATCCTTCCTGGGAAAACTCAGGACTGGGTATGAATAAGAGAAATGAGAGAGTAAGTGTGTATAGAAAGGCTGAAATTTAAAAGAGACAGACAGACAGAGAGAGAAGACAAATGTGCTCCAAATAAATGGGATGAGTATGATCAATATCAAAGGACTAATATAATCAGATACTGCTTTAGAAAGATGATGGGGTTAATGAAATATTTAAGGAAGAAGGACTGAAAGAGAGCAGCTAAGATGCTTTGCAATAGCTTAGAGGAGAAATGTTGAAGGTCCTGTTAAGAAAGGGATAATGGGCTGTGGATGGTGTGGCTCAGCTGGTTGGCACATCGTCCTGTAACCAAAAGGTTGCAGGTTCAGTCCCAGCCCAGGCACAAACAGGAGGCAAACAATCAACATTTCTCTCTCCTATTGATGTTTCTCTTTCCCCCTTCCTCTCTCTCTAAAAGCAATAAAAGAATGTCCTCAGGTGTGGACACACACACACACAAATATATATATATATCTGTTATATATAAAAGAAAGGGGCAATGGGAATGGAGAGAAGCACATCCCAGAGGTATTTACAGTAGGGAACAAATTAAGGTGCTAATGACAATACGATGAGGAGGTGAATTGAGTGCACGGCAGAAGTGAGAAATGCTGACTGACATCAAGATAAGATTGGTGATTTTAGAGATTATTAAAGTGCCTGCAGTTAAGACAAGAAGTACAAGTGGAACAAAGGGTTCTGGAGGTGGGCAGGGGGAAGAATGACATGCAATACATTTAATTTTGAACATGTTACATTTGAGTTTTCTTCAAGTGATGTATGTGGAACTTTCCAGAAGGAAGTGTAAATTTGAGTTTGGACCTTAAAATAAAGGTTGGAACTGGCCATACACATTTGGCAGCATATGGTTCACTCTAGGCTTTCCACATTGAATATTACTTTCAATGAAGAAAACATGACAATTGAATGTGCATTTATTTCTTTCTGTGTTACATAATATAGAGATTATATCTTTGTTTCTTACTCCTTAGACATAACAAACTGCTGGAAAAAGAAAAGCCAATCCCAAAAGATTACATACTAAAGGGTTTCATTTGTATACCATTTTGGGGGGCAGGACTAGAAAATGTAAAACTTTAGAAATGGGGAACAGATTAAACACTGCCAGGAGTTGGGCAGGGGGTACTACACAGAAATGGATGTGGTTATGAAGGTCAACAGGAGGGTGTCCCCGCAGTGATGGAACTGTTGTGATGGCCCATGAACATGCACGTGTGGTGTAATTTTACTTGACTAACCACCCACATATTGGTACAAGTAAAATTGGGAAGATGGGGATTAAGATTGACAGACTATATCAATGTCAATATCCTAGTTGTGATACTACTGTACTACAATTTTAAAGATGTTACCACATCCATGGCCTGATAGTCTTTGGCCTTGTCCAAATTCCTCATTGCAAATTTACAACATATTTATAAACACAAACTCAGGGCAGGGGGAGCAGAACCTAGACATCTAGGGAAAGGTGGTATTTGAAGGAGGGGTCCACCTCCCTAAACATAGGGAGTGACCTCAAACAGGGTCAGCTTCAGACCACCCGCCCCACACACGCAGGCTCAGTATAGCTACACTACCTTTCCATTTCTTTAGCATTCATCTCAAGCCTATAGTAAGTTCGACTTTAGTTTTTCTATCACTCTTTATGGTTTTTGTTATGAGTCTCCAACACTAGTGGATTCCTTATGAAACTGAAGCTCAGAAGCATCATGGCTGGGTGGTTCCATGGGTTGGAGCATTCTCCCATATAGCAAAAGGTTACAGGTGTGATTCCCAGTCAGGAAACATACCTAATTGTCAGGTTCAATCCTTGGTCAGGGCACATAAAAGAAACAGGCAACCGATTGATCTCACTCCCTCTCCCTCCCTGCCTTCCTCCCTCTCGTTCTAAAATCAATAAACATATCCTCAGGTGAGGATTTTTTTTAAAATTGAAATTGGAGATCAGCAATGAAACTTTTATGTGGCCACACTGGTTCCTTTATATTTCTCCGTTTAATTGGTACTATGTGTATTTTGTTTTCTGAATCCCCACTGGGGCCTTTTACCTATCTTAAGCCACATTCTTTTACAATAAACACCTGGCCATGGACTATATTTACCTCAGATTTTGTCTTTGATTTCTTCAACCCTAGTCTATATGTCTGATTATTCTGGGAATGACCTTATTTTACTTATGAAATCTGAGATGTCCTTTATTACTTCTGCATCACCAGTAAATCCTTCCTGATAATAATTACCTCCAAAGTTCTGTATGTTACAAAGTCTATCTTCATGGAAAACAAAGTCTCATCAAGGCAATTGAAGAGTTTCTCAAAGCCCTGCTTTCAGCAGAATAAGTTTTTCGGCAGATGGCTGGATACTTCAATGTTCCCGTCACAACCAGATCACATCCCTGCACCTGTTTTATAATCTGTGAAGAATGCATCACTCCCCTCTAACTGCCCAGCCCTCCACGCTGGTGACATTACATCTGTTTCCTTCTCCATTTACCCTCAGCCAGATGTTCCCAACTGTGTTTCCAAAATCAGGTTTATTAACTTTCTTTTGGAGGAAACCTCTTGAGAAACAATGATACTCTCCAGCCATTTCCTATTATGTGCACTTCTCTTGCCAATGTTTAATGTCATCTTCTTTGCCATTTATGGTATTGGTGGTTCTTATGAACACATGTGTATCAATTTGTGGTAAAAATCTTTAGTTATCTTATTGCTCTATAAGTGCCTATAATCATAAGTGTCCATCATTAACTTCTTATTTATCTCCCCCTTGAGAGCCAATACGTTTTCCCTCCTCTAAAGGGGAAAAGCTATACCACAACAGAAATTCCAGATGATGTCAAAATTGTATAGTGTTCTTTGAGGACATTTTTCTTCTTTCCCCTCAATTTTCACCTTTTAGAGGCCTTTTCTAACAGTTTGGTGAGGCTCTTATTAAATACATTCTTTTCAGACAATTGCCCAATGAATCGGAATAGGCTCAGTTTTATAAAATCCTAAGAAAAAAAATCATTTTCATCTGAATTATTGCTCAACTTGTTAGACAATTAGCATACAAACGTAAATAAGAGAGAAAAATGTTCAAATCTCCTAGTGGCTCTAGGTAAAAAAATTTTGAGAGGACAAATAACATTATAGGGGTGAAGTAGAAAAATTTTAAATAAAAATGCTTTCATTGTTTTCAACTGCCCCCCACCTTTTTTACCATTTTGAAACATGCTTTATACGTAACAAAATCATCATACAAGCTCCTTACAGGTGTTAATGACCTAGAATAATAAATAAGCTGGTATTATAATCTTCAGTCATAGATGTTTCATATCATTCCAAAGGGTACCCCCAGACATCCTGGTTCCATGATTGCTTATATAACACAAGATGATTTGTAGAGCTGTGTTTGAGTTATTTGTGTGCTTGTTTGAAACAATATGTAGAAGAAAAAAAGAGGAAAAAACCTTTTTCTGGTAGAATTCATGATCCCATGCCGGGTGTTTTCTTTGATTCTATTATGCAGCAGTAGGGGCAGATATTCTAAAATAAGAACAGTGGTGGTATCCAGATAAGGGGAATTATGTTTCCAAAGAGAAATCCCTTTGGTGGCCAATTCTTTTTCCAAGAAAGTGACAACTGTGACAGGGAAGTCAGTAGCCCAAGTAATCAGGTGGCTGGTGTGTAACACTTTAGCAATTCACGTCACGTCATCTTTTCCCAAGTCCAAGTCAATGATTCTCATGTATGGCCAAAGCACAAATGGAAAATAGGAAAATGTAAAGAACAGAAATAAGATAAACCTAAATTCCAACATACAAATGCCAGGGAAAACATCAAAATCTACGGTGTAGTATAAGGTAAGAAACGTAACCACAAGAAACAGAAAGTTGCAAAAGAGAAATAACAAAAATAAAAATATATACATAAGGGTACAAAAATGCCAGGGAGGGGCAACAGAGCTACCTAAGGCAACCTAAAACTGATAACATAACACTTTTTCAATCTGAACATCCCAAGATAGTAAGAAATAGAACAAATCAAGACAGGCAGTGCTAGTGAGGGAGGGGCAGATACTCAGTGGTGCACGTTCATGGGGTCCAAAGAGGTATAGTACAGATCAGCTTTGTTTAGAAGAGCCCCAATCACTGTGGAAGTTCAGTCCCTGAGACAGTCCACCATAATAGAAGGTTCCAGGAAGAAGTGATGTCATCATTCCAATAATTCACTTCACTCATTGCATGATCCCAAGCAGCAAGTGACAGTTGAAGGGACAGGGTCTATTCCTATCTGGAGATCTCAATGGAGATTCAAAGATTCTAAATAAAAGAATAGCAAACTGGATCCAACTATATAGAAATAATACAATATGACCTTCTTTGATTTTTCCCAGGAATTCAAAGTTGTTTTAACATTAGAAAATCAATCAGTGTAATTCAGTGTATTCACTGAATATTATGATGATTTGCACAGAGGCAGAAAAGGCATCCAATAAAATTCAACATTCTGTCAGGATAAATATTAGCAAATGACCAAAAATCAACCACTCTGTTTAATGGTGAAACATAAAACATTTCTTTCTGAGATAGCAGAAGTACCAAGGTGTGATTGTTACTTCTGTTCAACTTTGTGCTGGAGGTTTTAGCCAGTGCAGTGAGGCAAAAGAAAATAAAAGCAAAAGAATTATAAAGGAACCAAATTTTCATTATTCACAGATGACGTAAGTATGTATAAAAAATGTAAATGATTCACCCCGGGCTGATGTAGCTCAGTAGATTGAGTGCTGGCCTGAGAACCAAAGGGCTGCCAGTTTGATTCCCAGTCAGGGCACATGCCTGGGTTGTGGGCCAGGTCCCCAGTAAGGAGCATGTGAGAGGCAACCACACATTGATGTTTCTCTCCCTCTCTTTCTCCCTCCCTTCCCCTCTCTCTAAGAATAAATGAAAAAAATCTTTTTTAAAAATCTGTAAAAAATGTAAATGATTCATGGATTATTAGGATTACTAAAGATGTAATAAATTTACCTGATTCAAAATCAATACACAAAAACCAGCTTACTGCCCGTATTGTGTTTCTTTACCTGGTAGTCATTCCATGCTCATTTGCTTTGCAATAATTGGTTGAGCTGTACATTCATGTTTTATGAACCTTTTTATTATCCTTCCTTGTTATTAGGACCTAAAGGTGTCCTACTCTTTCTAATAGGATCTACCAGCTTAATGAAAGCAAAATTTGTACCCTGAAAAGCAGTAGTCCATTTATGTAAAAATATTTAAAACCTTGTTTAATAGATACTTCTGATCCTCACAATGTGCCTTAACTCTATTCTTATTTTACTGTTTAAGTTTCTCTTTAAAGCAACAATTACATGTACAACAGACCCTGCAAAAGTATGACAGAAGCTCCTGTTTATTCATCAAAGCCTACTATGTCCCTTCTAGATATTTTACCTTAAAATAAGCGTTTATTTACCAATTCTATGTGCCTAGCCTTCAATCAAAAAGCTCTCTATACTTTAGTTGGCCCTTGGTAGACTGATCTATATACACCTTTGCCTTTCCTCCAAAGAAAATGGTCATTTAGAAGAAAAGAATTATTTAATAAAACCTATAAGGCAAGTCATTGTCTACAGAACTGAAATATTTTCTTAAAGACAAAATAGAACAATTTCTTTTCATCCACTGATCAATAGATAAAAATAAGTTGGATATAAATTTATGGGCACAAACAAGCACTATTTGATCCACTTATTGTTCGTTGCATAGAGCATTGTTAAAGTCCATTGGAAGCCCAAAGAGCCATTAGCAGAGGGTGGCAGTCACAGCATCCCCGTCATTGGGCCTAAAAGCAGAATAGAAAGGCAATATCAGACCTCATGTAGGGATACAGTTTAGAACTCTGGCAAGACTCCCGTGCTCCTAGGGGACCTGCTTCCTCTCACAAAAACATAGCGTGTCTTAAATGCCTGAACCACATTTCATCTAAAAAATACCATCCACTACCACATGGTATTGTAATAACCTACACTATATGTTCATTAGACATTAAAAACACAAACACTGGCATTCTTTGCCTCACCTGTTATGGCACAAGAAAGCATAAACGAGTCTGTCAAGAAACAAAAGGATTTTGTTAAACACCCCAAAACTAATCTGTTATTATTCTGCCTGTCAGGGACAAAAATCAGGAAACACAAATTCATATCATTTTCTATTAACTAAAAATAGAGGGTAAAATGTAATTCCACTAGAAAAATGAATAAGTACTTGAAAACCATCACATTTTATAAAGGTCTAGCTTTTGGAAACTGTAACCCTGTCATTAAATTATTTCCCCAAATCTATTCACACAGTCATGCGCTGAGGCTAAGAGGAGGAGAAAAGATCATTTTTTCCCCCAAACTTGGTATCCAGCTTTCTAAAAAAAGACAAAGGCACATTTTATCATCCTGGAAAAAGTGACTTCAGTGAAGCAGATAAAGTGTCTAATAAGGCCTAATTATCTCATGTTGTGATTCTTTTTAAATCACTTTTAACCTGAGGAAGAATTTTAATTATCTTGTATAATAAAGTCTTTCCTTATTTCACCCCCTCTAGGAGAAAAGGCATATTAAACCTTATTTTTGTCAAAAGATAAGAGCAGTATTAAGTTTAAATTGATGTCATTATGAAGTAGTCCAAATCAGGATTATAAATTTCAACTTCAGTAATTATTCGATTGGTCACAAAAAGAGTATCACTCTACTACTGACTTCTAGAAAGGGCCATCACAGCTAACAGCATGCATGTGATACGCCAGGGATGGTGGGGGAAGAGAAAAATGTGTTCATTCTATTCCAGTACAGTCTTGTGATTCCAAGGTTAAATTATTGAAGCAGTTTGGGAGGTACTTTTTAATATGATTTTCAAAAAGTTTTCTCCTCATTATCAACTCTTTAATAAACACTTCAAAGTTTCTGTGAGCTTCTCTATTGGGAAAAATATTAATTCATGAGTCTTCTTCCCAAAAATACACTCAGTTCTCGCTGGGATTCAAGAACTCAAGAAGGAAATGTTATGCAAGTGACTGTATATGAAAAGATAAAATTTCCCTTCCTCTTTCTCCTGTTTCTTCTACAAATGCATTCCTTTCTTGCCTGCGACAACCTCCATCTTGCAGTGAGATTCTGACCTGAGGTGCAGACTCCCCAACTCAGGGCAGGTCTCTGAAACAGGGTATTAATCTAAATACCTCTCTCTTTGTTTCCTACTATATATAAAATAAAAATAGTTCACATTGAATGGGTGCTAGCATTGGGATAGGGTCTTTCCAGTACATTTGTCTCATGTATCTTCACTACTTTATCCCCATATACTAATGAAGTCACCGAGCCTTAGAAATGTTTAGTGGCTTCCCCAAGGTTACACAGCTACTACATCATGCAACTTGAATGCATCTCTATTTGCATATAGAGCTCATTCATTTAACCACCACACCAATTGTCATCCAGACCTTTATTTTGACAGAGCAGGTAGCTGCTTTCCTTCCTTATACAAGGATACAGTTTGGATATTCATGCTTCCAGAGGAGCATGGAATTTGTCATATACTTATATCTTTATGTACTCATCTTTGACCCTTGCCACTGAAAGGTATATGGGTACAACTTTAAAGTACAGCAGTGGCATGCTCAACTTCCTGTTAAATTCATGCTACAATTAAATACAGAGGGAAGCAAACGTAGGTTTACAGTTGTTCATATGGAAAATAATATGATAACTAATAAATAATAATACAAGAATAGCCCTGGCTGGTTTGGCTCAGTGGTTGAGTGTTGGCCTGCAAATCAAAGGGTCACTGGTTCGATTCCCGGTCTAGGCCACATGCCTAGATTGTAGGCTGGGTCCCCAGTGGGGGGCATGCAAGAGGTAACCACACATTGATGTTTCTCTCCCTCTCTTTCTCCTTCCCTTCCCCTCTCTAAAAAATAAATAAATAAAATATTCTTTAAAAGATAGAATAAACTCTGTGTTTTGTGTACTCACAACTGTAAAGCTACTTTCACCCCATCCTGTATGTACAGAATTAAATTACATTCCATTTTACTTAAAGGAACTCAACTTCTCTTTGGCTTACTACAGTAGAAGTCTTTGTCTCACTCTGGTCACATCCCACTGGCAGTGCACAGAGTGGGAGGAAGGTCATCTTCATGCGTTTGGGGGCCCAAACTGTCAGGGCTCTGACATACTGCAAAGTCACCTTAGGTAGCAATGTCCCACCTAAGGCCTTGGAGAGAAAGAGCAGAGGATAGCAGGGCTGGGTTTTCTAAGCAAGGCAGAGAAATGCCCACTGACAAAAGGAATCAAAGGGGAGAATAGCTAGCCAGTCTCATTTACCTCAGGTACACACAGGAATACAAATTAGATGAAAAATTCTAATTAGAGGAGTCAGTTATGAGTATTCCATGGAATGCCTTGAAACATCATTTTTAATCTGATTATATTTTATTCTCTCTCAAATTTATTACTTATTGTTTAATTTGTATCTGTGTTAAGACCTTTTAAATGTTCCGTAGGAAAAGAGGGGAAATCATACTTAATTAATGAATAATTTGTGGGACCAAATAATAATATGTTTAATACTTGCAAACAATTAACACAACATTTTATATGTCAGGCACTATTCTGAGTATTTTATACAGATTATCCCAATTAATAAAACCACTTATGGTTAGCCATTTATTATTAATATGTAAATAATGCTGCTTTAAATAGTGTTACTGAGGTTTGTCCTGGGAAAGTTAAACCATTGCCTCATGATCTTCTTTTAACTATTAATTTGATTAGGAAGCTCATTTTTTTTCAATCAACACAAAGATAAACTTCAGACAAGCTTAGCTATATCATCTGTTAAAACACATACTGCTAGGCCCTCTACCCAAGTTTGATTCAATAGGTCTGGCATGGTGCCCAAGAATTTTCAGTGTCCCTAGATGACGCTGGTGCTATTGGTGTAGATAAATCAAAAGGTCTTAGTTTGCAAAGGGGTGGGAAAACCCAGCCTAAGGAACATGGACCTGTGGTGTCTTTAGGCAATGCAGGAGAAGGGCTTACAAGAATGGGTGCAATTCTGATTTTGATTAGAGTCATAAAATACAGTGTACCTGGATATTTATTATAATAATATTTCCCAAAGTCATGTAAGCAGACAAGGCTTCAGCTAAAATATGTCCTACTGAATTTGTACATCTGTGTAGAGGAAGGGGACATTGTGTTCTGCAAGTGTACTTGGTAGGACTTCCTAAACCCCTTCTAAAAATAAAACTGCGGGGATTTTAGGGCAGCCTAATATTTAGATCCACCTTAATACAGAGAAATGAGAAGCTTCCAAGAAGAGATTTCACAGGCAATTTCTCTCTCTGGCCAGGAGGAAGGGATGCTGAGATAAAAAAAGACAGGGCTCTCTAAAACCAAGACGGAGGAAGGTTTGCCCAGGAGACCCTTATAACTCATGTAGGGTAGACAAAAGCAGAATAAGGATACTATTCCTCAACTCTGGACCACGTCTGACTTTGTAATTTGGGAAGGGGACAGAGCATGACATTGTGATGGATGCCCCATTCCTCTTTCTCCCTGGGTGATATTGCTGAGGTTAGTCTCGTCAGTGCCACAGTCAATCTCAAAGCCTCTGCAGAACGTGATTGTATCTGGGGGCTTTTACGTTCCAACTTTGTGATCAGTTTATAGGACATTTTTCTAAAATGAATTGTTACATGTCCTCATCTCTGCTCCTGATTCCCACTGCCTTTGCTAGATTGGCTATTTTTAAAGTCCTATTTTAACCATAAATGAGCAACTTGATTCTATCTCCCATGCAGAAAAAGAGATTGCTATCTTTATACCCAAAGCCTATCTTTTGCTGTTTCTCTAAGATTATGTTGGATGGGGAAGGGCAGACATTTATGCCCTTCCCTCCATTCTTTTTTATCTGAGAAGGACCTGCCGCAGACAGAAGGGCCAGAGTGCCTCCAGCAGCCACAGGGCCTCATGCACTGAGCTCAAATAGCAACAAAGCTCTTCAAGAAGAGGAATTGCTTTCTGAGTCTCACTGAGTACCGTTACATCACCAGGAATTTCCATATGAGAAAGGAAGGGCAGAGCGTGAGGTGTCAGATGGCAAGGAGGAAGTAGTCTGTTCTAGCAAATTCACAGCTATTATTTCGTTCATTCATTCAGCACCTGTTTATTAAAGGCCACTGCATACAACCAGCACAGTGCTGGACTTTAGAGGTACGGGGGAGAACAGAGACATGCAGATGGTCCCCTCACAGACTCTAAATTCCAGCAGGAAGACCAGCGATTACACAACCGCATGCATTATTACCCACGGACTGCAGGAAGGCGGGTGAAGCACGGCTAACAACCTGCAGAGCTGACCTGGTCACAGGATCAGGGAACTCTTCCCCTGGGGAACTGACACAGACTGAGTCCTGCAGGGGGAGGGAGTTCCCTGATACGAGGGACTCCAGCAGAGAAAAGACCTGTCTGAAGGCCCAAAGGTGAGAGCATATGTGGTATATTTGGGAAACTGACAGAAGCCTTGTGTCAATACAATGAAGACAGCAAGACATCCAGCAGAAGACGGGGCTCCTGGACAGCTCACGTGCCCCCGTTACATGAAAAAAGTCTCCAGGCATCAGGGACTCTGTCCAGAATAATCACAGTGCTGTCCTCCAATCCACCTATTTTATTACACAGCATCTAGTGCGGCACTCAGCAAAAGAAGGTGTTCAATGAATGTCAGCTAGATCATGAATAAATTAATAAAAAATGTAAGCATGTGTATTAAATCTATCTTTCACACATAGGAATCTGTGCTGTGGTCCATTTGCTGTGATATTACAAAATGGTATGAGGGTCTGGTCCCTTGAATTTGAAAAGGCAGCCTAGAATAATTGTTGAATACTGAGCCATTATTCTCTCCAATTAATTTCCCATGCAGCATATGTATGCACTGTTATCCAGCATTCTGCTTTCTCGTCCAAATGAAATAAGCATATTTTCAAAAGACATATTGGAGCACTGATACCATATCAGATACCGGAAAATTCTAAAAGTTTTATTTACAGGAGCCAGAAGAGAGAATAGAATCAGCAGCAGCTGAAAACAATATGGCAATGGAATTAAAGACCTCTTCCTTAACACACATTTTTTTTCATCTATCCCCATCTCTGAATGCAGTCAGCCAAAAACTTGAGAATTTAAAAGCAAGATGTGCTTTCTAGACAATCAATGCTTTCTCATTCATTCTATTCATCTTTTTATTCTTCCATTCACATTTATGATCTGCTACCATATATCAGGCATAGTGCTAAACACCAGAGATGAAAAGATGGCGGAAACATATTCTTTACTGTCACTAATGTTAGGGGGAGTAAATAGACAGTAACTGTTAAAGTGTCTCAGGTAGAGAATTTGGGTCAAGGGCAGTACAGCCATGAAAGAAGAAGCAGTCAGTTCTATCTGGGGCAGGGCAGAGGGCAAACCTGGCACACGAATGTCCAGAAAGGAAAGGCTCAGGTAGAGAAGCTGACATTTTCCTAAGTCTTGAAAGTGTTCACCATCCAACAAAGGACAGAGCTAGGTAGCTTTCCAGGCAGAGGGCGAAACAGAACAAATGCATAAAATGTGAAATTACTTGCCATATTCAAAGAACTGTATACCATTTGGTGTAGAAAAGCATAGAGTTCAAGGTAGAGCACAGGGACAAGTCTGATCGTGGACATCTTGTACTGGTGAGAGAGCAGCTACTGAAGATTCTTAAGCAGGAGACTGATAAAGCCACGAATTTTATTTCCAAAAGATATCCCTGGTAGCAGCATAAAGAATGAATTTGGTGGAAGTTATGACTAAAGGCAATTGTTTCAGCCAGAAATGTTATGGTGTTAGAACTGAAAGAATTAAGATGGCTTCCTGAAAACCTGGATCTGAAATGAAAGGATAATTAATGCAACTTTTATTTTTCTATTACATGTTGCTACCTTCGAGGCTTGAGTTGGCTAGTCTTAGATGTCACCTAATCTAGTGCCCTTAATTTACTAAAGAATCTGAGACCCAAAGAAGTAAATCTATAGAGCTAACAGAGGTACCGTAGACCCAGGTGTCTTCAGCCTGGGCCAGCTCCCATAAAGGAACATTTCTCTTCACCTCTCCCCACTTTATTAATCAACCAGTGACCAGCTGTCAAATAGTATTACTAGGGTTCTATTCTAAAGATTCTAAAGACTGATGCAATAATTTTTATAATACAAATAGTCATTTCATTTTACATTTTGTACATTCATATAGTTATATAGTATTCTGTGCTTGCCTAAAATATTTTCTGAGAGACCCAATGAACTATGACCATTACAAAAGGCAGTGATCATTAACATTTATAACTCTAATTCACATTCGTCTTCAGTTTCTTGGTTGCGGTGACTCTAAAGGAATCTTTTGCTCTACGGAAATTGTAGGCCTATTTATAAAATTCAGCTCTGCCACTTGCCAGCTATATAATCTCTGGTAAGTCACTTAACCTCTGTATGCTTCAGTAAAATAAGCATAATAATGGAATGCATTTGGTAGGGCTGCAGAAGTCTTAAATGAGTTAATGCACTAGAACAGTGCTTGCCGTGTAGCAAACACTATATAAGTGCTAGCATTTATTAGTAGGGATAACAAGGTTCCACTAGCCATGGGATAGTCTAAAGTGGGACCCTAAGAGAAACAAAGCCTATCTGTGATTATATGTCACCAAAGAGGTTTGCCTATAGCTGTTTTCAACCTTCCAGGAGTCTATTAGGATGTTTTATATGATCAAGTTGAATTTGGATGAAATGATTCTCCCACTCTCCTTGCTTGCAATTATTTTCTTCTCACTTTCTGACTCTTCAAGTGCTATCTTTTCTCATTAAATAAATAATGATGTACTATTTTGCAAGAATGATAGTAAACTTACCTGAAAATATCACAAACCCTGCTAATGATGCAGTGGAATTTCTCCAAACAATGAGAAATCCATTCTCTCATTTCCTGATCCTACAGCCAAATGCTAATTTTTATAGCTTTAATTTAAAAAAGCCAATGTATTCAACAATAAACATGTACTAGGACATATTATGTGTTGGATACTCAGCTAGGTGCTAGGAATACAGACACGACGTTGCCTGCACTCAGAGGAATCACCATTATACAGGGGATCTGTCCATTGCGTTCCTGCCCATAGGGTACCTCCTGGGAGCCAGGCCTGTACTTTGGAAGGGTGTACAGGGCCGAATGGAATCTACCTAGACTCTGTCCTCATGGAGTATCAGGTCAAATGAGGAGCCCACCATGAAAAGAAAGAACAGAGGAAAGGATGGTCAAAGCAGAGGAAACAGTATGAATGAAGGCCTCACGCTGGGAACAACTCAACTGTGTTCAAGCAGCAGGAGTCACCTGTGTGGCTTCAGCAAAGGCAGGATGATGCTCGATGAGATGCAGAGGCAAGCAAGTATACAGATAAGACGTAGGAAAACAAACAAACAGGCACATAATTACAAACTGAGAAGAGCCTTATGAGGAAAAAGAATAGGTTAAAATGACAACTTCCCTCCTCTTGCAAGGGAGGAGGTCAGTGTAAATAGGGTGGGCAGAGGAAGCCGTCATGGAAAAGTAAAGACAAGGGGGAACCCAACCCAGCAGCCCACCATGAAAAGAAAGAACAGAGGAAAGGATGGTCAAAGCAGAGGAAACAGTATGAATGAAGGCCTCACGCTGGGAACAACTCAACTGTGTTCAAGCAGCAGGAGTCACCTGTGTGGCTTCAGCAAAGGCAGGATGATGCTCGATGAGATGCAGAGGCAAGCGGGGTGACAACTTGCAGTGCATGGTAAGTCATGGCCAAGAGTTATGTATGTTACTCTTGATACAATAGGAAGTCATTAAAATATTTTAAGAAGTGATGTGAAATTTACATTTTTAAGGTTGTGCTGGACACTATTTTAAGAATGGGTTGGTGGGTTGAGCAGTAATACAGATGGAACCTAGGGAAAGAGGCAAGGTCTTTAGGCAGCCACCCCAAGAGGCTACTAGAGAGTGAACACAAGGAAAGGGGAATGCAGTTGGAAGGAAGCAGAGGAATTCTGGATCATTTGGAGTAGAATGCATGATCTCACTGATGAATTAGAACTGCAGAATGAAAAACAGGGACAAATCAAGGACAATGCCCATGTTTCTGGCCCAGACAATTAAGTAAATAGGGATGAGAAAGATTGGGGAGGAACTGGTTTCATGAGAAATAAAATCTGTTCAATGTTTTTAGTCGTACGTGGAGAAAGTCTCTTACAAATAATTACCTTACAGTAGTGAAGTGCTAATAGTTTCATATCAGTAATCCAAAAGGCTGCTTTATGAGATGCTCTGACTCACACTGAATTAAATGCAAGGGAGAATTGCAATCAGTGCTGAAGCGCTTTCTTCTCTAGACAATGGGCATGCATTATTAAACGTGTCTGACAGAGTAACCCTCAGAGTTGATCATGTCCCAAAGAAGCTTCACCTCCCCTCCTCCTGTGAACTTTGCTTGGTGCCAGTGTAAGCTGCTCATCGAATGCAGTTGAATCCTTAATGTATCTGACATTAGAGCATAAAATGAATAGTCATCTTCGAATACCACGTTACTCTGCAATTTTTGCATATCATAGTAGTAGTTAATGTGGCCACCCCAAATGATTAGCTTGACTGGGGGCAAGTGAAATGAGGAGCCTGGAGACAGGGTCAAAGCCCCTCAAATAATTAGCCTAACTCAGCTATGGCATTCAAATTCCCCGTGCCAATGACTGGTTCAGGGGTGGACATGTGACCTAATCCTAGTCAATTCCAGTGAAGGAAAACTGTTTGAGGGCTTTGTGGAAAAGTGTTTCTTGGTCCCAAATGGACACATGAAGAGAGACAGTCCTTTCTTTGTCCCCTGGACATTGCCATGTCTGGAACTGCTGTCACCTTCTTGCTCACAGCATAAGAGCACAGCCAGTATACAGAGAGAGGCAGAACCAATAGATGCTTCTTCTCTGGATCCTGCACTGTCCCTGAACTTCCTGTTACAGAGGAAAACAAACTTCCTCATTGTTAAGCCAGTTTGAGTTCCCTCACTGACACTAAAGGTGTCCTTACTAACATATAGAAGGTCGATGACTTGGAGAAATGACCAAATGCTTGTCCACTCAAATCCATGGAAAACAACTCCCTCAAGGGCTCCACTGTATTTTTTAATTCTGTACATACCTATTTTTTTGAGGAACCTGTATATTCTTTCAAGAGTTTATAAACCAAAGTAAGTAGAGTAACTTTCATGATAAAAGTCTGTCAAAGAATTAAAGTTGTTTCAATAATGTTTCCTATGGAATTTTAAAAAGTTTTCAAAAGAGACAGAAGTGGAGAAAATTCACAAATTTCAGTTGTAAAAAATGTGAAAATATGAAAGAGTATATTGAAGACCACACTTTAGTAAATAACCCCTGAAAAATAGCAAAATGAAAGAATCTACAATAAAGGAGGTTCTCTTTCTCTTTCTCCTGCCTCTTGATTTATTTAGCTATCAAGTCAGATGAAAAATAAAAATGGTATTATTGAAGTTAAAAGGGAAAAATTATTTGGAGGACACTTCTGATGTTGTAAACAGTAGGGAATTATTTGAGCATCAGAAATGTCTTTGGATGGCAGGTTACAAAGAGGAAAAACTTACTGGGCTTTGTGGTCCCCAAATTCTGAAATGAATTAAGTCACAAGAGTGAGGAGAGAAGAGTGTAGATCAAAGATGAACAGAAGGTAAAAAAAAAAAAAAAACATATTTCTGGCACAACTGAGCGCTGAGGGCTCTGAAAACAGAAACTTCTAGGCCAAAAACATCAGTCCGCTCAGCGGGAGGAGGAGAGCACTGCCCATTTGCCCAGCAGCCTATCCCCAGATCGACCCCTCACTGGCTAGCTCTGTGAGGGGATTTCGGCTGCAGTCGTATAATTCTGCACATTTTACATTTTGGTCACTGGAGAGCTGATCTATTTTCCTGGTTACTTACCAAAAATATCAGCTTAGGTATAAAGATTATAGTAGTTAGAAAATGTTTAAAACATTTAACCTCTCAAAAACAAAATCAAGTTTTTACCTTCTAAAAACTGAATCCAACTAGCCCTTATTTTCCTCTTGATATTAAAAAAATTCACTTCATTTCCCTATTTCATAATATTGGTAGTAACTACAATTCATCCTTTGAGCAAGTTTCCCACTAACTGTAGTCCAGTGGATCGACAAGAGCGCTTGCGTGTGTAAAAACGCAGGGCGCGGCAGAAGTAGGTTTACAGTTGTTCATAAGGAAAATAATACAATAGTTCATAGATAATAACAAGAATAAACTCATTTTTGCATACTCACAAGAGTAAACTTACTTTTGCCACACTTTGTACATTAAAAAAAAAAACAGATTCACCTAGCAAATAAATTAAGGGATGTCTAGTCACTTTAAAAAATTATCTATCATGGGAGCTCTTATAGAGGCTGGGTTTCCATGATAAGTTTTTATAAAATTATTCATCCATAAACATCCGTCTACATAACATGCTCGCTCTCAACTACATCCCCTGCAGCACAGAACCAGCCTTTTATGATGTTGAATATACAATAAAACCTTAATTACTTATGTAACTGATTATAGTCCTTTAAAAATAGCTAAACACACGTGAATTTTCTCCCACCAGTAAAAAAGTCACTGTGACCAAGTAACCTAGACTTTGAGAAATGACCAGATGTCAGCCTACCTTGACTGCTTTCTTTGGAGTCATGATAAAACCACACCCTGTTCTCTCCTGGACAGGGTGACAGCAATCAATCCGCCAGTGACGGTTGTTGGAGATGAGAGGGAACTGCTGCGGGCTTCAGCTCCCGCTGGAAAGACATTTTTTTCCCACGATGGGCACCACCTGCCTCTAACCTCCATCTGGGGAAAGGCAGGAGACTCTGCTGTTGCCCAGAGATAGAGGTGACAATATCAACAGTACAGAGAAGTGGGTGTTGATGGGGAGGCTACAGCCGAGACAGTAGTTATCGGGTCCTTTAGCTGCACAGGGAGGGGCGGGGCAAGGGAAAGGACGCTGACCCTCTGGACCTGAGATGGGAAGCGTCCCCTCCCTGAAGCCAGCGGACCATCCAAACCCACCATGGGGAAGCCAGTTGTGCCTGACAGAGCCCAGAGCACTTGCCTGCTCAGCAGCAGAGAGAGCAGTGTGGCAGCAGGAGGTACAGGCCCGACCAGAAGCAGGTGCACACCTGTCAGGGAACACCTGTGAGGACACCTGTGAGGAAACCCACAGAAACACCGGAAACACATTGAAGGAGACCCATCTACATCAAGGGAGCTAGTGGGAAATCTTGTAATTCTATGGATTTGGGGCCTTTTTATGTGGCCACTCTCCTTTTCTGAAAGGTTCTTCCAGAAAGCGCATAGCTTACTTTCTCACCTGATTTGGGTCTCTGTTCAAATATCACCTTATCAAGAAGAACATCTTAACCACCTTTCTTAAACTAATACACAAAAACACAGTTTCTGTTGGTGCACTGGCAATCTCAGGCCCTCCTTAGCTTGTAGAAGCATCATCCGAATTTCTGTCTTCATCTTCACATAATGTTCTCCCCATGTCTGTGCATATCTGTGTGTCTGAACTTCCACTTTTTATAAGGACATCAGTCGTATGGAATTAAGACCCACCCTCCTCCAGTGCGACCTCATCTTAGCTCATTACATTTGCAACGCACCCATTTCCAAATAAGGTCACATTCTGAAATATAATATATGAACTTTGGTGGAGATTAATTCACTCCCATGACAGACCTACATCCTTCCCTTTTGCTTTGAAATATGCTTAAATCTCTCTCCTTAAAAAAATTCAACAGAATTCTCCCTGGCTGCTGTGGCTCAGTAGTTGAGAGCTGGCCTCCGAATCAAAGGGTCGCTTGTTCAGTTCCCAGTCAGGGCACATGCCTGGGTTGTGGGCCAGGTCCCCAGTCAGGAGTGCATGAGAGACAACCACACACTGATGCTTCTCTCCCTCTCTTTCTCCCTCTCTTCCCTTTTCTAATAAATAAATCAATAAAATCTTTTCAAAAATTCAACAGAATTCTATGTCAACTAAAATCAAATTCATTTTAAAAATACTAATCAAATTGTACACTTCAAAAAAATAAACAGAGCCAGAACTTCATTCTAAATTCTGCCTTTGTCACTATACCCTTAATGGTCATTTTTAAAAATTGTTTTCTTTAACTTATGCCTTTATTTTTTTATTTAATCTTTATTGAATTCTTTCACATTACCTTTTAGTCCCCTATAGTCTCTCCCCCCAGCAATCACCACACTGTTGTCCAGGTCCATGAATCCTTTCTCCTTTCTGCTCAGTCCCTTCTCTCCCTAACTGCCCTCCCCTACTAGCTGTCATCCTGCTCTCCCCCTATGCATCTGTTCCCATTTTCCTTGTCAGTTCGGTTTCTTCGTTAGATTCCACATATGAGTGAAATCATATGGCATTTGTCTTTTTCTGGCTTATTTCATTTAGCATATATTCTCCAGGTCCATCCACACTATCACAAGGATAAAGTTTTCTTCTTGTATACAGCCAAATAGTATTCCATTGTGTAAATGCCCCATAGCTGTTTAATCCACACATCTATTGATGGACATTTGGGCTGCTTCCATAATTTGGTGATTGTAAATAACACTGCAATGAACATAGGGTTGCTTATGTTCTTTCAGATTAGTGTTTTGGGTTTCTTCAGATATATTCCCACAAGTGGGATCACTGGGTCAAAATGAAGATCCATTTTTAATTTTTTGAGGTATCTCCCTATTGCTTTCCACAGTGGCTGCACCAGTCTGCATTCCACCAACAGTGCTAAAGGTTCCCATTACTCCATATCCTCCCCAGCACTTGTTGTTTGTTGATTTATTGATGTTAGCCATTCTGACAGGTGTGAGATGGGTTCTCATTGTGGTTCTAATCTGCATTTCTCTGATGATTAGTGATGTTGAGCATCTTATGTTTATTGGCCATAATAGATATCTTGAAACAAATGAAAATAAGAACACAACAATCCAAAATCTGTGTGACACTGGGAAAGCAATCCTAAGAGGGAACTTCATAGCATCGGAGGCCTTACAAAAAAAAACAAGAAAAAGCTCAAATAATCTAACTTCACACTTAAAGGAACTTGAAAAAAGAACAACAAACAAAGCCCAAAGTAAGTAGAAGGAAGGAAATGATAAAGTTTAGAGCAGAGATAAACAAAATAGAGTATGAAAAACAATACAAAAGATCAATGACTCCAAGAACTGATTCTTTGAAAAGATAAACAAGATTGACAAAACTTTAATCAGATGCATCAAGAAAAAAAAGAGAAAAGATCCAAATAAATAAAATCAGAAATGAAAGACAAGAAATAACAATTGACATCAAAAAATACAAAGGATTGTAAGAAAATATTATGAACGACTATATGCCAACAAACTGGACAATCTGGATGAAATGGATAAATTCCTAGAAACATACAATCTTCCAAAACTAAATCAGGAACAATCAGAGAATCTGAATAGACAAATTACAGCTAATGAAATTAAAGCAGTAATCAAAAAATTCCCAACAAACTTCGCTTCACAGGGGAATTCTACCAAACATTCCAAGAAGAACTAATACCTCTGCTTCTCAAACTGTTTCATAAAATTCAAGAGGATGGAAGGCTCACAAACTCATTTTACAAGGCCAGCATTATCCTAATTCCAAAACCAGATAAAGACACTACAAAGAAAGAAAATTATAGGCCAATAATTCTGATGAACATAGATGCTAAAATCCTCAACAAAATATTAGCAAACTGAATACAGAAATGCATCAAGAAGATCACACACCATCATCAAGGAATTTATTCTGGGAATGCATGGTTGGTAGAACATTCACAAATCAATAAATGTGATTCACCATATAAACAAAATGAAGGATAAAGACCACATGATCATATTAATAGATGCAGAGAAAGCATTTGATAAAATCCAGTACCCATTTATGATAAAAACTCTCAGCAAAGTGGGAAGGAATAGAGGCAATATACCTAAATGTAATAAAGGACATATATGACAAACCCACTGCCATCATCATCTCAGTGAGCAAAAACTACAAGCATTCCCCTTAAGACCAGGAACAGGACAGGGATGTGTGCTTTTACCTCTCGTATTCAACATAGTACTGGAAGTCCTAGCCACAGCAATCAGACAAGGAGAACAAATAAAAGGCATCTAAATAAGAAAGGAAGTAGTGACACTGTCTTTATTCACAGATTATGTGCAGAGAGAACCCCAAAGATTCCAGCAAGAAAGTACTAGAAATGATAAATGAATTCAGCAAAGTAACAGGATAGAAAATTAATATCCAGAAATCAGTTGCATTTTTATATGCTAATAACAAACTAACAGAAAGAGAAATTAAGAAAACAATCCCATTCACAATTGCTACAAAAAGAATAAAATACCCAGGGAAAAAAACCTAACCAAGGAAGTAAAACACCTGTATTCAGAAATATATAAGACATTGAAAAAAGAAATTGAAGACAATATAAATAAGTGGGCGCACATACAGTGTTCATGGATAGGAATAATAAACATCATCAAAATGTCTTCACTACCCAAAGCAATCTATAGATTCAGTGCAATTCCTATCAAGATTCCAATAACATATTTCACAGAACTAGAACATACATTCAAAAATTTATATGGACCTACAAAAGGCCCTGCATAGCACAAAAAAGAAGAACAAATTTGGAGGAATCTGTTTTTTTTAATTTCCCATTCTCTCCTTGATCCATTCCAAATAACTCTCCAATAGCTCCCACAAAGGTCTACAGTGACCTTCTACAGATGACACAATGGTAATTTTAGTCCACAGTTTATTCAACCCTGTAAGAAGCATCTGACAGCACCAAACATTCCTACCTTCTTGAAATATTCTTCCCCCACTGGGCACTTAGCACCATTGTTTGCTTTATCTCCCTACTTCTTTTTCCACTTCCTTGCAAATGAATCATTGTCTATGCAGCCCATAAGCAAGTCTGTAATCCTTGCTCCTGGATCCTTTTCTTTCTTCACTCTATACTCTCCTCCTGGGTGATACCATACATACCTATGGCTTCAATTTCCTCCCAAACACAGGAAATTTAGAAATTGATATCTCCAGCTCAGGTCTCCCCCTGATTGCCAGATCTGTGCCTCCTACTGTCTACTTGCTTCTTAAATGTCCTAAACTTTTTTCAACTTCTCATTTCTAAAATTGATCACAAAATCTTCACTCTATCACCACCCTCAATATAGCAGCCCTCCCCTTCTCTTCTCTAGAGCAATGAATTGAAGCACCGTGCAGACATGACTACCACATACCAAAGCTGTTATTTCCTTCTCTAACTTACATTGTCCTCCAATTAAATTGGGTTTAAAGGTCTTTCTAATCATCTAGAGTTGTGATTATTGAAAATGAAACATTTCATGCAAAGGTTCATTAACTCTCATAACAATTCTATAAGGTAATTTTATCTACGCACATTTTGCATATGAGGAAACCAGGTTTGGAGAAGTTAATAACTCCCTCAAGATCACCAAGATGGCAAATGAAGAAGTCTGGCATCAACCTCAATTGGATTTCAGAATCAGAACCCTTAGGCGCACAACTAAACTAGGATCACAGTCACAGAACACACTGAAGCCATGAGGGAAAAGCAGAAAGCTGCATTTAACCCTGGTTTCAAGGATTTAGAGAAAATGTGGATAAAGAAGTGAGAAAGTCACACTGTCTGAGCAAAGACAAGATCAAGGTGACCCTGATAATACAAGAGGGACAATAGAGTTTATTCCAGTGCACCAGAGTCCCTGTTGAGGACTATTATATGAAGGTGAACATATAAGTGAGGGTCATAAAATGGAATTTCTTGAATACCAGACTGAGGAGCTAAAACTAGAAACTTTAAGCAATAAGAAATCAGGAGCAAAAGCACAATGACTTTGAAAAGCATGGGATAATACAGTCTGTTTTGGTTTCTGCTGAAAGCACTCAGATCTCTAATGTTGATTTGGAGTTCAGGTTAGGTGAGGACATAAACTCTCCCTTCTTGAGTTATGATGGATAATTCACAGGGAGACAGTCACATAATCCCAGCCACAAACACTCCCTAGAGGTGGTTAGACTTTCACGAGTAAATTTCTAGATATTTGAAAAGACTATACATATTTAGAAAATGTGTTTTTCTGAGCCCAGTTATCTCCTCTTGGGTATACTAATGCATCTTTTTCTCCAAAGAACTATGCCTGAAATTAATATGAAGGAGGAAAAATAGAGATGGGCACCATTGTCCTAGGAGATGGTCACAGGGCAGTCCTCATGCTAACTGCTCACATTCAGCTTCCGAAATGCCTTATTCTTACAGCAGCATGGATAGATCAGGAGATGAACTTGTCGACCCACAGGAAGATTGAGATCATTTATAGATTAGGAAACCAAAATTAAGCCAAGCAATTTGCTAGGGACTGGAAATATATGAAGCAAACAGTCCTTATCCTCAGAGAGCTTAGAGACTTTGGGGAAAGACAGACTCTAATCAGACAAACACGAACATACGATTTGATGTTGATGAGAACTCACATTACATAATTCACTACCATGTGACAGAACAAGTTAAAATTTGTTTTGTTTTTTTCTTTTGTAATCCACAGGCCCTGATGGGCAATCTTGGAATCCGTGCAGTACATGATTCATTTATGTAGGTCCTCAAGTAAGTTGTTTAATTTCTCTAAGGCTCAGTTTCCTCAGATCTAGAATGGGAGTAAGAATAACAAGTGGGGAGTTTTATGAGGATAAGTGAGATAATTTATGTGAAAATGCTTAGCACTGTGCCTAGTATGTACTAAATAATATGTTAGCTACTGTTACTCTTAGAGAAGTGCCTCTTAGGAGTTTTCATCTTTCATGCTATGGCACACAGATCTGATCAGTCAAATAGTTCTTAACTGCTAGTAATAAATGTCTCCTAAATCTCCCCTACAGGCAAATCATTGTATAACATCCTGGAGGTAGGCATAGAAGATGGTGGTTCATTATGTCCCATGAGAAATAGACAGGCAGGACACAGACATAGGTGTGTATACCAGGGTAGGAGCAGGAAACAGACTGAGGATCATTCAGATCAAAACACTGGAGTGATAGTCGCGTCAACAGCAGGAAGCCTTGCCTGGATCTGGAGGTGAGACGGGAGCCCAAGAGAAGACGAAAGAGAAGAAGAATCGAAAAGGAAACACCTGAATCCCACCCAGCCTCCTGGAGGGGTGAACATCCGAAGGATGCCAGCCTGAGGGGGCAAGCAATGTCAGCAGGTGTCAGCAAACGTTTCTCTTCAAAGCGCTGTGGCCATGCTCATCCCAGCTGCTCGGCACCAACGTCAGTACAAAACGCACATAAGAAATACAAAGCAGCCCTAGGTCACAGGTGGTTAAAATTTTTTTACATCTCAGGGTTGTTGTTTTAGAAGTCTCAGCCTGAAAATTGATGTTTATGCAGAAACCTGCATGGGTTTATAACAACTTTATTCACGATTGCCAGTACTGGAAGCCACCAACATGTCCTTTAATAAGTGAATACAAATAGAGGAATATCAATATGAGTAGATGAAGACATGGAAGAACCCTAAATGCATATTACTAAGAGGAAGATGCCAATCTAAGAAGACTATATACTGTGTAATTTCAACAAGATGACATTCAAGAAAAGGGAAAACTATAGAGACAGCAAAGAGATCAGTGGTTGCCAGGACTTTGGAGAGAGGGAGGGATGAATAAATTGGAGCACCGATGATTTTTAAGGCAGTAAAATTATTCTGTATGACACTATAATTATTGATATGTGTCTTTGTATATTTGTCAAAACCTATAAAACTTACAACACCAAGCATGAACCTTAATGTAAACTGTGGGCTTTGCATGGTAGTGATGCACCCAAGCTGCTTTACCGCCTGTAACAAATGCACCACTCTATGTGAGCGGGGGGAGGGTGTTGACAGCGGGGGAGGCTGTGTCTGGGGGAGGGGTATCTGGGCATTCTGTATTTTCCCACTCAATTTTGCTGTGAACCTAAAACTGCTCAAAAAATAAAGTCTACTAATTTTTTAAAACCTCGGTAGATGGACACTGTGAGGACAGGTGGCAGGAATGAGAAGGAGGTGCATTTTTCCTTGTTTACCTTTCCAGCCCTTGAATTTTGCATTGTGACAATATGTTACCTATTCAGGGAGTAATTGTTATGATAAAAAAACTAAAAATTAAATATATATATCAGAAATGTTTGTTTGAAGTTCACAAGTACTAATAATTAAACATTACCGAGTTATGTATCATATATGGAACACGTAGAACAAAACTGGTAATCCCGAGACAGCTTTAAATCATTTCACCCAAGTTACCACGTGGGGAACAGAGACAGGCACCTGCAGCCTGGCCCCAGTCGCGCAGCTTGCCGAGTGCTTTCGTCCGACCAGTACAGCATTCCCTCTCTCTCCCCCTGCCATTTTCTGCTTATTCTTATTGAAAAGCACAAAGCACAGGGTTCCTCAGGATGTTCTAATCTGTCACAAAGGCAATAGTTAGCACAACAGATTGTTCAAAATTAATAAACCTTGAACCAGCAATATGGTTTGGATACCTTTACCACTAAGAAATTATCATTGAGCTTTATACCTGCCCTCTGGCCTCTGCACCATAGTCAAGCCATTTTATTCAGCCAGGTGAGAGGGTTAAAGGTAAGGTCATAACCTTCCTGGCCTCCCAATAACCCAGCAGAGGGCACACTCCTAGCACAGGGAGGCATCTTAGTTTAAGTCTAAGAAGGAAATGGATAGGAGAAGTAAAGGTGAAGGCTGGCAGCGATAGATAATATTCATTGAGAAGAAAGTGTGAGGCAATGTTCTAAGCACTGTTCAGTATTCACTCATTCAGCCCACATGACCCATGGGTACAGCTATTGTTCTCACCTGATAGATGTGGAAAGGAAAAGGCAGAAATGAGTAACTTGCCAGGTCACCGAGAGATGGGGTCAGTCTGTGCACTCCGGCCAAACGTGTCCACGCATAAAGAACGCATCTGCCTACACTTCCCATGCCGAATTAGGCACGTTTAGGATTCAGACATGGAGGCCACCGGCAGGATTTTGAAACTTGTTCCAGCTCGGTGGTTTGAGGTGTTCTGGGGAAGAGGAGAAGCAGCCTGAGGGTTTTATTCTACTCAGAAGTCTAGCCTTCTTGGGTCCTGATCAACACTGGGACTAATGTGCTGCGGAGACTCAGGTCCAGCCTCAGCGGTCAGGGAGAAGTCTGGGAATCTAGGATATCTCCTGGGCGGGGATTCTCTGGGTGTGCTGTCCAACCAGCAGCATCAGCGTCACCTGAGGATCTGTTAGGAATGTAAAATCTTAGACCTCCTGAATCCGAATCTCCTAGTGGGGCCCCAAAGCCTGTGTGTTGGACAAGTGTGAGAACCCGTGCCCTAAGGGACCCAGTACTGGATCCATGTCCTCTTCCCCAGAGCAGCCTGACAGTGATTTGCTGGAATCCTTGGAAGTATCCGAGCACTCCTCACTCTGCGGAACACCCACCTGTGTCAGCAACACATAAAAACAGAGAGGGGTGGGGGAGGCTATGACTTCCTATTTCTATCTGACTATTTTGAAAAAAAGGGAGAATGACGATTCCTCTTTTGGACATGCCAAAGGCAAACTAAATCATCAACAAGTTCCTTTTTGACAGGAATGAATTTCTGCAGGAAAAAAATCTTTCAGGCTTGGAGTGATTTATTCTGCTCAAACCCAAGGCACCCGGTAGCCTGGGCCATTGCCAGCCACTACGGGGAAAGTTCAGCCAAGTCAAGCACAGCACAATGCCTGCATGAGCTGGTGTGGCTGAACCTCTCCGGGACACGGTTTGGAAATGCGGGACAGAAAACTTCACAGAACCTTCCCTTTCTCTTTCTGTGTAGACAGCATGTTAAAACGCTGTGTAAGTGATTGTTCGAAGGGTCCGTTTCATCTGCTCGGAATACAGGAACTGGCAGATCCTGCCTGCTGCTCTATAATAAACGAAAGGGTCTCTATTATCCCATTTCCGAAGAGGATTGTGTTCTACATCCGCCCTCTTGTGGCAACTAAGGGGTAATGCAACCAGATAAGGCCTAGGTCTGGGTTCTGACATTGAAGCCACGTTCAGGGAATTCGCAATTTAAGAATTCGATTTAGGTAGCTTGTCTTTCCATAAATTAGTTTGCATTGTGCCTTGTGAAAATGTATAGAGCTTTTCTTCCTAAGAGGACTGTGATGGTACGTCCCAACGAAAGCTGTTTTGTTGCAAGAAAAAGCAAATAATTCATGAGCTTTTTAAAGAAGTTATAACATTTAAGGAGGCAGCAAGTACAGAGGATGACGAATGGTGCTGCTTGTAGCTGTGTTTACATGGGCAAAGCAAAGAACAAGAGGGAGTTGAAATCGTTTGCAAGACTATTCGCCCAGTTAAGCCAAAAACAAACTGTAAAAGGATAGCTCTGTAGGTACTGTCTGTGTTTTGATATTACACATGTTTAGTGTGCGCCCGGCACAGCACCCTGGACAAACCTCTCCTACTGTCCGTCCGGTTCTGAAGTCCAGCATCCTCCACGTGGCTCTGCTGCCCGGAGCAGGGAAGAGGTGATAACCTTCTCCAGCTCCCCCAGAGGGACAGGCACTGCCTTCACCGCATCTTCACCTGAAACACGTTTCCCTGCCCCATTAACTTCTGAGAATGTAAAGCCTTCCCTATCGATGCCTGTAAATTTAGCGGTGCTATATTCCTGCCGGCTTCTCTTCTGGCTTAGGAACAAAGACTGCCCGAGGTTATAAACTCCCAACAGAAGGAAGCAAGATCTAGCGCACCGTGCAGTGTCTAGCTAATCACCTCTACAAATAGGTAGTAATGAAAGTTGGATAATGGGAAAATTAAATTCATTATTCAGGTTTTCTAATTGTCTAGAAATAAAATAGTTTGTCAGAAGCTAGACAAAAATTTCCAGAACCAGGAAACATGGGGAAGAGTGCCAGGATTAGGAAGCACGGAGCATTTAGGGCGGGGCTGCTCGACCTTGACGCCCCTGGTGGTGGGAGTGGGACCGTCCCTTGCGGGGCTGTCCTGCACGTGGTGGGGTGCACAGCAGTGTTCCTGGTGTTTACCCACAGCAGCACGTACCCCACTGGGACAACCAAAAACACCTCCAGGTATTGCCAAATGTCCCCTGGTGGCAAAAGCACCCCTGATGAGAATGTTAAACATCGCAATGGGTGACTGAAGATGAGACAGAAGGTGCCTGACCCCAGGGGGCTGTGAGGTGAAGCAGAGACATCAGCTTTGGGGTAAGTGACACCAGGGACTTAGATTAAGCCATGTGACTTTAGGTCTCTTTCTCTTTCTTCTGCTCAGTGTTTACATATGTAAAAATAATAATAATAATAATAATAATAATAATAATAATAATATAACAGTAGTTATAATAACGATAATAAGGTTGTTGAGCGATTAAATGAAATAATGTAAAGGACCTGGCATATTGCCAAGTATACGACAATCTCAGTAGATATCAGTGTCCTTTCCTCATCTCCGAAAGTCTGTAGAAATAAAATACAGCTTCCTCGGGAGAGTTTAAAGGAGCCCAGGGCGGCTGGCGTGATTGCGGGGTTGGAGTGGCGGCGGGGCGGCGGGGGGGAGCCCTGAGCTGCGCATCCGTGTGAGTGACGCCCCCTCGCTTCCTTCTGGAGAACTGTCCCTGCACTGGAGGCCGGGCCAGCTCTGCGGACCAACAACCCCCCGGGGCAGCAAGGCGAGTAAAATCGTTCCAGACGTAGAGCTATTTATAGTCCTTAAATGTCCACTTCGGTCTCTATTTTTCAATCAGAAAAGTGCAAAATCATCTTTTTAGCACGTGGTGTAAAGGATTTTTGCAATGTTATTTGTGTCTGGTAGAAGTCCCTTCTTGAAATAATTAATGCGGGGTTTTCAGATGACTCCTAAAGGTTTCACAGAAAATATAAAGAACTCTATGAAAATATCTTCATTCCCTTTACTGTTTCTTACAGCTTCAATTAAATCATTCATTTATATTTTGTATAAATTGCCTAAAAATAAAAACATGTTAAAAACTATTTTAGGAGATATCAGGAAGATGGCGACGTGGTAGGAGGGAGCACACACCACCTCCCGTTTCAAAAGACAGAAAAACCTAACCATACTAAAGAGGACATTGCAGCTTACATGAAAATAAGAAATCAAAATTGTAGCGGACATGGAAAGACCAGATGGTAAGGAGACTACTGCAGGACAATAACAGCCCAGTGATCTGCGTGAGGAGCAGGGAGGTCGCAGCCCCAGCCCCAGAGCTCCGGGAGCTGCCGCAAGGCTCTCCGGGTAGGGGAGTTGGGTCATCTGCTCCCTCCCTGGCCAAACAAAGACTGAGCAGTGCGGATCCGGGGGACCTCGGAGCGGGGCTTGGGGGAAGATCGCAGCCCAGCCTGTGGAGCCAAAGACGGCAGGTCTTTGTGTGAGTGCCCCAACCCAAAGAGAGTTATTGTTTGGGTAAATGGCTTGGGGCCTACAGCCGTGAGCACGGAAAAGCACGGGCATTCTGTGGGATCTCCGGTGCCCAGGCCGGGATGTGGGGGGAGGCTCAAGTCCCCCAAAATCCACAGCATAAGCAGAACCTGGAAGTGGCGGCGCGCTCTGCAGTGAGCTTTCGGAGGTAGAGGCGCCAATACAAAGGGTCCGGCCGGGACCATTGTGGCTTGCGCCGGCGCCACAACCCGGAGCTACTTTTTTGAGTAAAAATCTGGGTGCCTACACCCGTGAGCTCGGAAAAAGCGCAGGCATTCTGCGGGATCCCTGGTGCCCAGGACGTAAATTCGGGGGAGATTCCAGCCCCTCAGAATCCACAGTGTACAGACCCGTAAACCTGGAAGGGGGGTGCGCGGGTGCACTCTCCACAGTGAGCTATCCGAAGGAGAGCTGAAGAGCGCGCCTGAGGCCTGAACCCTGGTGAGAGGTGCCAGCATACACACCCGTGAAGGGACGCACATGTGCAGGAACTCCTCAGTGGGCGCCAAAGGGAGTGCTTGGGAGTACACAGATTGGTGCCTGGGGCATAGGGCCCCGTGAGGCTGGACCTGGGGACAGAGCGCCAGAGGCTGACAGAGCTCTGAATAGGAAGTGGAACAAAGCTACGGTGTTCGCCACTAAGTCTGCTGCAACCAGCAAAACCAGGAAAACCGGTTTGGCCAGTTTGTAACCAACAAAGGGTTTTTTTGTGTGTTTGTGTGTGTGTGTGTGTGTGTGTGTGTGTTTTTCTTTTTTTTTCTTCTTTTCTTTTATTTTTTCTTTTTTCAATTTTTTGCTGGATTTTTTTTATTAAGTAACTTTTCATTTTTTAATTCTTATTATTATTATTTCATTCAATTACTTATGTTTCTATTTCCTTCTAGTGTTGATCCCCCTACCTTTCTTTCCAAATTTATATCTTCATTATATCTCCTGCTTACTGCCTTCATTTCTTAAAATATTTTTTCTTTTAACCTGCAAGTAATAACATATCTGTATTGTTATTTCATTG
>CM052544.1:86457035-86539704 GCA_028533065.1 Trachops cirrhosus | reverse complement strand
ACAGGAACAAATATAGAGGACACATGGACAAAACTACGGGGCTTGGAAATGGAAGGGAGGTGGGGAGGGATGGGTGGGCGGGCTGGAATGGGAATAAAAGATTGAAACTGTACGGAATAATCTAAAATAAAAAAAAAGAAAAGATGGAAAACAAGTAAAAAAAATAAAAATAAAAAATAAAAATAAAAAACTATTTTAAATTCCTACACGTTAACAACCATGGCATTTGTAATTTATTCTTGACCTTTCATCCCATTAAAGATAAATTCTCTTTTCCCCTGAATCCCTGCAACCTAATCCGTTCACATTTCCGATTTGCCCCTTCCTCGCTAACGTCCAGAAGCCCTTGTTTGAAAACAGGCAGCCCGGGAGAAGACTGAAACGCCCCATCTTCCATACTTCGCCCCCGTCATTACCACCGCCACAGATTATTCTAGGCTGAGCGATAGAAAATTAGCAATATTGGACTTCATTTCATTCAGTTTAAACTAAAGCTCTCCCTATTTCTCTCTCATGAAATTCTGCCACCCAGTGTCCCTTTGCTCAGGGAGTTAGTTCTCCACAGTTGTCCCTGCCCTGACAACACCTGCCCTTCCCGAAGAGACCCGCTTGGGGCAGCAGCGCTGCAGTTCCCTCGTCCCACCACTGTTGGAGCTGTTCCCTTGGGAGGCAGCAGCAATTGCAGAATTCAACCGGCAGAGCTGTGCTTGACTCTCGACTCACCAAGTACCCGTTTGGTCTTCCAAAGTTTCAATCCCCACACTTACAAAAAGCATTGTTTTAAGTATTGAGATAATGGATTCAATATTTTACATAGTGTCTAATTACATTAAGTGCTCACTAACTAGTCACTTTTAAATATGATTGGCAGGGGTATCGATGAACTCCTGAGGCCACGCCTTATTCTTTGCAGCTTCCCCAGCTCCTAGCATAACGAAGGCGTTCGACAAGTAACGATAACAATGATGTAACAACTTACCTTATCGGGCACTCACTCTACCACGTACTATGCTAAGTATTTTCCTTGCATTATCTTCTATAGTCCTCGCAACAATCTTGTGAGGTGGATGCTGCTATTGTCACCATTTCAGAGATGAAGAATTTGAGGCAAAGAGCAATTAAATACATGGAAATGGACGCACACGTGGAGGAGACAGGGTGGGAGGCGAAGTTACCTGGATTCAGAGTCCGCAGTCTGCTGGGTATCTCCCCAGTAACACCCTCGATGTATCGAAAAGCCCTCAAAGACTTTTCCCTACTTTGAAGAGTCTGTGATTCAAATAAGATATTCTTTGAGCATTGATTGTTATTTGTACTCAACTATTCAATTATTCCCTTTGTTTTTGTCCCATTAACTATGTGATATTTCATCTGGGTTGTAAGTATTTAGAAACTTTGTCGACATACCTGGGCAGTACTAAACCGTGGTTAAAAGTATAAGTTCAGTTCATTCCCATAATTTACCTCCAGGGTGCAGGGTGCCGTGTGAGGCACGTGGCACATCTACGTGAATACCATGCAGCCCTCAGCTAAGCGTCTGACAGCTGTATCATAGAAAGGACTACACTTGACATCTTCCAGGTGGTGCCACAGAAGACTCAGACGTAACTGAACGTTAAGACTCATTTCAACGAGGATCACATAGAGGCCCTCACGTGCCAGCCAGCACTATGTGAGGTGCTCTAGGAATTAAACAAGAACACAGTGTGACCCTGGACTGCCAGGAACGTGTAGTCCAATGAAGATAGAAACACATTTGCACTCAGATGATAATGCAAATCAGCACCTCTCTTCCTTCAACTAATATAAGGTAAGAATCAACTACCCGTCCAACCTGTGCTGGAAGCTGAGACAAAGGCAGATATAGGGCCGTGTCCCAGGAACTGTGTGATCTGGGAGAATACACCACAGGTTGTGTGGGAGGGATAAAAAATAACATCACAGTTTAGAGAGTCCACTGAGGACTGGAGTGACTGGAGAAGGAGGAGGCCTCCTAAAGGAGAGCGGATGTGAGTTTGATTCCAACAAAGGATGGTGAAAGGAAACAGTGATGTGATTCCCAGACACGGCAATCAACCCCAACACATACATGGCATCGTTACTCTCACATTGGTGGTACAAGACATCCAATAAAAAGCGATTACAGTTCCAAAATATGCACTTACGTTCATATCCACCTGAACTGTGTTTTAAGCTTAGTATTCTTATTTCATTGACTGAAAGAACTAAAGCCAAAGTAAGCTCAAATTTAAAAAGGTTTCTCGCAAAGACGCTTATAGAACTTTGTTTAAAAATCAAAGTCTTAAATTACAGTTAAAACTGAGATGGTTTTCTTTCCACTCAAAACGTCAATTTTCAGACCTTAATATCTGAGGCTTTTCAGTCCCAGGCAGTGGGAAGCTGGTCACAGAGAGCAGTTACTCGGATGAAGGGGCCGCTGGTGGAAGCTTCTGAAGGGAACTGCTGCCTGTCACCTTCAAGACGGTTAAGTAAGAATCCAAAGAAAAACATATTCGGGGTGAATTGCTAACTCAATCAGATGGAAGACCTGGTAGGTAGCACTGGATTTTTTTCCTACTTCCTTTAATACTGGTGGATAGTGTAAGGAGCGCAGGTGTAATTTTTTCCCATACGATGATGTAGAAGAGGTTCCCACGCTGTAACTTACATGGTATCAGGGATTATCTTTTAATCTGCAAACTAAACAAGATGAAATTATGTCAGCACAAGTCTCTGCAGACAAGGTATGTCAAAAAGATAAATTATACAGCGTATACTTGCATCCCTTTGCATTTTTAATCTTGTTATATTCTTTGCATTTCTAAGTGTATTTGCATTTTTAAATACTGAATTCATTTTTAATTCAAGCGTCCAATGATATGACATAATTAGAAATAGATGGACATGGGACATTTTCTTATCCTTTCTTTGCCACACCTGTAATCAAGGACTTCTTTCCTTCCCATGACACCCAATCACCCCAAAACCCAGGATCATAAAATTAGGGTTTAGCCAGTTACTAATGTGGTACCTCTCACTATTGTTGAAATGATTTGTTCCCAGCCACCTGGGCTGATGACACGTCTGCCCTGGTGACACCTCCTTGCAGGAGGCAGGATGTGGCCTGCTTATGTCAATGGGTGCAGAAGCTTTAAATCTGCCAGCACGGCCTATTGTGCCTTTTATTCTGTCACGAGAACACTACGCCCCAGATCGGGGCTGCTCCTCCAGCCCGGATTCAGCAATCAGAAGACACAGGGAGTGGAATTGTAGGTCAGCAGGCCGATAACCACCTCACAGTTTTTATGTAGTGAGAGAGAAATGAATGTGTATTTTGTGGACCACTTAAAGGTCTGAGATTGTTACACAGCAAAGCTGACTAATACAAGAAGCAGTTGTTATTATTCTATGATACTGTCGTACTATGTGTATGCTTTCTAATGACTGGCCCTAATGCTGCACTCTTATCTTTGTAGCTGCCCCATGTGCGAGGGTAAGAAGTGGGACAAAGCCTGAAAAAGAAACTAATTCAAGAATGTGTGGTCAGCAAAATGGCAGCATCAGAATTTCTAGCAGCTGCATCCTGTGGGAAACATCACTTGGAACAACTGTGCGTAAAGAGATCTTCACCGAGCAAAGGGGTCCAGGTGAAGGGCGTTATGGAACTTGGGTAAAACACAGAAATAAGAAAAGAAACATTGAAGGGAGTAGGAAAGAGAGATTCACATTGCCCCCCAAGCCCTCCACCAAGCCTGGGCAGCCCAGCAGGAAGAGATGTGTCTGGCCCAAGGGAGAAGGAGAGCGAAGTGAGCACCTGACTTGACCACAGACCCCAGCCCTGGCCTGCCTCAGCACCAGGTGACTCCCACGCCCTCGGTGGCTCTCAGTGGGCTCCTGCAAACCCAGGCCCTGGGTCTCCTCAGCACCTGTTCGCTCCAGTGACCCCAGAAAGCTCTTGTGGCCCAAGGCAATTCCCATGTTGCCGGGCTCCCAGCGAGCTCCTGCTATCCTGGGCCCCAGCTTGTTCTGGTGTCTGCTGGGTCCAGCTGCCACAATCAGCTTTTGCAGCCTCAGGCAGCTTGCGTGGCACAAGGCACCTGACAGGTTCCCACAGACACAGGGCCCTGGTGCACCGCAGCTTCAGCCAGCTCCTGCAACCCCAGGTGGCACCAAAGAAACCAGACTCCCACCCACCCAGGCACTGGGATGCCACTCTCCCAGGGGACTCCAGCAAACCAGGGTCCCAGACCACCACCATGCTGGCCGGCTCCCATGGCACCAGGGTCCCGGTGGGTTCCTGAGAACCCAGAATGAAAAAGAGTAAAGAAATACTACGTAAATTATAGGATACCACTGAAAGAAATAAATCTACACATTATTAAAATTTCAGAAGGAGAAGAGAGGGAGAAAGACAGAAAGCTTATTTAAAGAAGTAATGGTTTGGAGAGATTTTGGTATCCAAATGCATGAAGGTAATTGGTCACCCCAAAATTTTAACCCAAAATGATCTTTTCCAAGACACATTATAATAAATCTTGTCTAAAATTTAAAAAAGAGAGAGAGAGAGAATTTTAAAGCAGCAAGAGAAAAAAAATTCATTAGGGCATTTATTTCCATAAGGTTATCAATGGATTTCTTCAGAAATCTTGTGGGACAATATATTTAAAATGTTGATAGAAAAAAAAGTATGCAAAGAATATTTAACCCTATGAAGTTGTCTTTCAGAAATGACACAAGTAAATGCTAGGGGAGTTCGTCACCACTGCACCTGCCTTTACGAGAAATTCTGAGATCTCCTCCAACTGAAATGAATGGACACTAATTACTAACATGAAAAAACATCAAAATATAAACCATAGTGGTAAAGCTACATATATAATCAAGTTCAGATTACTCTAATACTATAATATGGAGGTGTTATAGTCACTTAACTCTAGTATAAAGGTTAATGGACTAAAGTATTAAAAATAACAGTACAATAATTTGTCAGTGGCTATACAACATAAAAAGAGATAAATCACAGTATCAAAAGCACAAATTTATGGGGAGGAGCATGAAAGTAGAGGTTCTTTTAATTTTTCAATTACAGTTGACATACCATATTATGTTTATTAGTTTCAGGTATGAAACAGTGATTAGACATATATATAATTTATGAAGCAGTCACCCCAATAAGTCTAGCACTCATCTGACACCACATATCGTTATTGAAAGTCCATTGTTGTTGTGCACAAAGTTAATTAGTTGTCAGTTTAAAAGAGACTATTACATCTGTAAGATATTTTATGTAAGCCTCGTGATAACCACACAGCAAACACTGATAACAGATACACAAAATATAAAGAGAAAGGAACCAAGGTATATCACTATTTTAAAAAATCATCAATTCACAAAGAAAGACAAAATAGAGGAAGGAAGAAGCAAGAGAACATAGGACAGGCAGAAAAGAGTAAGATGGCGTTAGTAAGTCCTTACCTATCCGTAATTACTCTAAATGTAAATAGATTAAATTCTTTGGCCAAAAGGCATAGAGTATCTGAGCAGCTTAACAAGCAAGATCCATCTAGTTAATTAGCACGGCCACGATCTCACGTACTTTTTCTGTAAGAACTTTTATGTTCTACCCTCTTAGCAAATTTTAATTATACAACACAGTGTTATCAACTATAGTCACCATGTTATACATTAGATCTTCATACTTTATTCATCTTACAGCTGAAAGTATGTACTCTTTTATCAACATCTCTCTAATTCCCCTAGCCTACCCTCACCCCCAGTCCCTGGAAACAACTTCTCTACTCTGTTTCTATGTGTTTTTTTTTAAATTCCACATGTAAGTGATATCATGCAGTATTTGTCTTTCTCTGTCTGATTTGTTTCTGTTCTCATAATACCCTCAAGGTCTATCAGTGTTAATGAACACAGGTCGTTATTATGTCTTGGCGATCGTGAACAGAGCTGCAATTAATAGGGGAGTACAGATGCATCTTCAACATCCTGTTTTTGTTGTAGCTGTTGTTGTTTCCTTTGGATATATGCCCAGAAGTGGGATTACCAAATCATATCGTAGTTCCAGGTTTAATATTTGCAGAAACTCCATGCTGTTTTCCACAGTGGCTGCGCTAATTTACACTCCCACCAGCAGAGCACAGGGGTGCCCTTTACTCCACATCCTCGCCAACACTGCATACCTGTCTTTTGATGATAGTCAATGCTCTTAAAAGTAAAAGTTTTGGCAACCAACAAAGGGTATTCAAAAAGGAGAGCTGGGGTGCATCTATATGTGAAAGAAACACTGAAAATGACCAAAGAAAAAGAGTATTCTGGTTGCACACAACAATTAGCCTGGTTCATTTGGAAGGAGCAGACCAGACAGGCCCCTGCTGAATGACAGTCTAGATTAAGAACATCCGGCTCCCTTTATTCTAATTATACTCAACAGGGATTTTTTTTCAAAATGGAAGGATCTATATTGAAATGTGTTTTGTTCTTGTTTTTATTTCTCCGATTATTATACAGAATCTTAAAAAAAAAATCCAGCATAGGTAGGGGATGGATGGGGGAGACAACTGTACTTGAACAACAATTTGCAAAAAACAAAAAAATTTTAAAATTTTAAAAATCGAACATAGGGAGAGTGGAAGTCCTCTTCTTTATAATCCTACCTTCAGCAGTAAGCATTGTTAACAATTTAGTGTAAAACTTACGAACGGATTTTCTGAACTATTCTAAATATATAGTTCTTTTTAAGATACATTGTTCAGTAACTTACCAAATAACTTGCTGATTTGTAAATTTATTTCCAAAGCCAGCTTACTCTTATGAAGACAAAACAATGAACAGCCAATATGGATACTTTGAATCTCTTACAGCTCCGTTTCTTGGTGTAAATGAATACATTTAAATTGTGACTTAGAAAATAAGATTCACGCTCTAGGGTATGATCACCCCAGAGGGAACAATAAATATCAAAGCCTCATGACCCCCCCCACATCTGATGATAAAATAATAAAATCAAATTTTCAAAATCCACAATGTTAAGAACCAAGCCCTACTTTGGAAGCTGTTTTTCAGAGGATAAAACGGAGATTCTGAGCTGTAGGAATTCAAATTAGAGAGACTGTTAATAACTGAAGACTTCCTTCCCACCAAAAGTACACGTAAGGGGGGGGGCAATAATCATGATGATTTATTTTAAGCTCCTGCAAAAGCAGATGTCCTACTCCTAAGCAGTCTGAGCAGCTCTGTTATTTATATAACAATAAAGAAGTGACCATTTTCATACTGACAATATAAGATGCTTCTCTCTCCCCATACTTGTGAGAATCTCATTTTCACAAACCTTCAGTTCTGTAGAGAGGTTTTAGTTTACTGATCGTTTTGTACTTTAAATAGTACCTGAAGTGCTTTTCATCCTAAAAGAAAAGAGAGTAGCTATCTATTTAGGTTTGCTTTAATCAGTTTTAAAGCATTTAAATGTCAAACTATTCATATGAGTTTTTAAACAATTTTTCCAAATTTATGGCCTTCCAAAATTATTTTGAGTGCATAATATGATGGGTAAGAAAATGAGCTACAGATTTGAAATGACTGCTAAACCCCAGTCCTGCCAATTAATATAAACTGTCAATTCGAGAAATGTCCAAACCGGTAAGAATTTTTGCAAATTCTTTTGAGCCAAACTGACAATTGGTGGGAAGCAAAAGCTTATGGGACTGAGAAAATGCTCCAGAGAAATGGCAGTTTTGCACCTTCGTTTACACATTACAATCAAAAGAGAAGGTGCAAGGGGTCTCCTTGAAATCCATTGGTGGTAGACTAGGAGGGTGTCAGAAAGCAAAGGGCGGGGCAACCTCTAGGGTCAGATAAAAAGTAAAGCAATAGCCGATAGCTGCGTACTTCTTTTACACAGGTGGGTACAGGATAATAACAGTCAATGATTAACACAATAACAGTAACAATGAGGGGCGTGTGGTGTCTCGGGGTGGTGCTTGTGCTTTGAAGGATCTGGAGAAGGGAAATTTGACCTTCCAAAGGTATGTTATCACAGACACAAAACAGACAATAGTCAGGTCCAGTTAAGATATAGATTTTGTCAGAAAAGATGCTAGCCTAAGACATGAATGCCCACCATGATCTGCTTTTAGTTGTGAGGTCTTAATTTCAGACTATCCTCTGTGGTTACTTTAGGTATCTGAGTTTCCAAGGCCACCACGCAGGGTTCCCCTGAACTTGTCAAGTTTAGTATGTGGCCCCTTTTCATCCACAAAACAATTAACTTATGCTTCTTGTACCAAGGGTGTTTTTTTTAACTTGTTAAATGGATATAAAATAGTACAAATTCCATAAAATTTTCACAAGGATTAAGTGACATATTGTTTACAAAGTGCTTAGAATAATGCCTAATACAATAAACTACAGATTCGTCAATCTTGTGGAACTTGTTTAGGAATTATGTAAAAAGTAACATATTTCATCTATGGGCAGAGTGCAAACCCAGAGTTGAATACTCAGTAAATTCTGCTGAGTGAATGTTAAGGCAACAGCAGCATAGACAAATAAATGAAAAGTTCCATGGAGTGATGTACTGGTGCTTTTCCAACCTCCCCAGGCAAGGTTAGAGCTCCCTCCTCAGGATTCCCTCAGCATCTCAGACTTCCCTTTGAGAGAGCGCTTCTAATCCTGGAGCGCTCAGGGGCAAGGACCACTGCCTCTCGCTTAGGTCTGTGACCTCAGAGCCTGTCAGTGCTTGAGGCTTAATAATCTCTGAATAAATGTTCCCTAAATGACTGAATTCCAATTGCTTAAACAAAGGTTAAGACACACCTGTAATAGAATATTTGTTGGAAAAAATCCCCTGGCCAAACTTTGTTTCTGGGAGGAACTGGGGATGGCTCTGAGGAATGCTAAAATGGATAAATTTAAAATAAGGAGGTTTTGTGACCTGTGGCCTCAGGTCTTCATTCAACAGTCATTTAATATGTGCCTACTGTATGAAATGCATTGTCCAAGATACAAAAATAAAACAAAATAACATTGGCCTGTCCTAAGAGAACATTTGAGTAGAAAAAAATACTTTACATAAATCACTAAAAGTAGCTTATAATAAATCCTGTATAATAAAGTTCCTTTTATTTATTTTTTATGTATTAAAATACCTATCGTTTATTATGTATGAACTTTCTTTTATACCTCTTTTTAAACTTTTTTAATTAAATGCATTGTGGTGACTTTGGTTTCTTTTTAAAAGGATGGATTTCCACCCAGTGTGATAAGGTGGTGCATTCTAAGAAAAGAGGTGTTTAAGCTGGTTGTTAAAGACGGGTAAGAAAGAGCTCAGGGGAGAAGTGGTGGATAAGGCAGAAGATGGAGGAAGGAAATGCCAGAAGAAACAACGAAAGCAAAACTGCAGGAAGAAGAGAATGAAGATGCGTTTAAAAAAGTCCTAGCTTCTTAATTCTTCTACTCGTAACGTTTGTTGATTGGACGAGGTAGAAAAGCCACCTTAGGGGTTCACCATCGAGGAACCCGAGTACTAACCTGGACTGCGTCCAGCGAGCTAAGGTAAACGTGGCCTATGTATAGAATGGTTTGGAAGGGAGAGAGTGAGGAAGCTAGTGTGAATGCTCAAGTTGAGAAAATTAGTGCCAGAGCAAGAAATTAAAAGGAAGAGAGAGAGAGATGGGAAGCATCCGTGAGGTCAAATGACCACCACTTGGCAGCTGACCGGATGTGAGAGGCCAGCAGAGAGGGCTTCCGTCACTCGGCAGCCTTCAGCCCGAAGATGAAGTACCCCTTCCCTGTGACTCACACATTACTGGAAGCTTTTGAGTTCCTGGAATTTTTGATGAAATTCCTGTCTCTCAACGATAAATTTTTAAACCACGATTTTGTTCATGTTGTAGTGTCTCTGTGACAGTTCTTGGAGCAGAAACTTTCTTTCCAACGACTCATATGAATGAAACCCAACGTGACCCAATGACTAACGGGTCTCCATGTCTATTACCTCAGTACAATCTGTTGCCAATGGTTTAGTCCTAGACAGCAATGGTTGGCTGAGTGATTTTTCTGCTAAATAAGAAAACTTCTGGGTATATTCACACTAGTAAAAGGCCATATCTGCCACCTCATCATGCTGATGACAGGTGTCCAGTGCTCAATTTGCAAGTCATCTGCTCACTGCAGCTCCAGGGAGTGGATTCTGATGAAGAGCAACTGAGAGGGTCACTTAGCGAATGCACACGGCATACAGCCATGTCTTAGCCTTCTCTCTCTAGCTCTTCTTTTCAAGATCCAAGTACAGGTTTAAAAATCTCCACCTAGATAAGCCCCAGACACCTCAAATTCTCAAATTCAGCATGTCCAGAAAATAATTCATTATCCTTTACCCAAAACCCACTTATTTTCTTGTATCCCTTGACACCTAAGTCTCAGAGTCATGCTTGTCTTCTCCTCTCATCCTCTCTCCTTTTCTACATCTGGTCCATCAAGAAGTCCCTGCTTAGTAAACTCTAAACCTGGACCCACCTCTTTAGCCCCGCTCTGCCTAAAGAGCCCTGCTCTTTAGCCCTGCTCTGCTGCAACAACTATGGACAAGTCTCTTGCCCTCCAGTCTGACTCCTTGAATACATTCATTATATTATGACCAGAGGTATTTCTCAGAAATGGACATTGGATAGTGTAAGATTTTGCTCAAAACTTGTCAATAGCTTCTAATTTAAAAAAAAAAAAAGCCCAAACTCTTAACTGTCATCTTCTGTTGCATCACTAATGTCGTGGCATTGTGATTGGGGGCTCCTTTATTTGAATCCTCTAACACATTTAAAGCTTCTAAATGTTTTGGGGATAAAAAAAAAAGTAGAATAGAACTTCATATACTTTTTAAAATATTTTATTTATTTATTTTTAAAGAGAAGGGAAAGAAAGGAGAAAGAGGGAGAGAAACATCAATGAATGGTTGCCTCTTGAGTACCCCCTACTGGGTACTTGGCCCACAACCCAGGCATGTGCCCTGACTGGAAATCAAACCGGCAACCCTTTGGTTTGCAGGCCTGCACTCAACCCACTGAGCTACACCAGCCAGGGCGTACTTTGTATTGTTTTATGATATTATTTAATTCTCACATAAACCCTGTCAGATAAATATTATTCTTCCTAGTGCATAAAGGAAGAAAGTAAGACTCAAAGAGAATATTTAACCTGTTAAAGTAACATAGAGAATAAATGACAGAGACCAGATTGAAGAAAAAGTCTATCTAACCCCAAAACACTACACAGCTCACCATGCCCCCATATGGCCCTTTATTTGTATTTGTTGTCTTCTTATTTTTGTAGCAGCCCTAGGTAAGCCTAAGACACACCTTTTACTGCTATTTCTGTGTGTGCATCATTAGATTATGAGGTCTTGAAATTCAAAATCCTTATTCACCTCCATAACCCCAAAGGCATAATATTTTTATAATGCCTTTAGTTGTTTCTTGATAAAGGATTTATTAAATTAAATTAAATAATGTCATACTGAAGGTGATTTTTTATTTTAGAAAATAATGAAACTTAAAATGATTATAAAACATAAAGTAATTTTTAAGTGCCATTTAAGGATCACTATCTGTGAAATAAATAGTATAGAAATATAAAATATTTACTGTATGTATTTACCATTTGTAGCTCATGAATTTTAACTACTAAAGGAGACACTATGTCTCTAAAAGCTTGGTATAAGTAATGGCCAGTGTTCTCAGGGAAAACTTTTCCAGTTCTATTATTAATAAGATTTCACTTTGCTTAGATTCAGATTGTCCTTGGTCAATGTCATTATTCAGTCTTTCATCTTGAATTCTCTAAACAGAAAAATTTCTTTGGGATCATAACTCCTACCAATAATGAAAACTTCTAGGTCAGGTGAAGTGGTAAGTTCTAAGGGAAGGGATCTCCTAGGAGACCTCCACTTTTGTTGAGTTCCTTAACTCTATATTGATCATATATATTTGTTGTGGTGAATTCTAAAAGCCACATTCTCAGCATAAAAATTCAAAGAGTAAAGAAAACTAAATAGAGAAAGTGTTTTCATAGAAACTGAGTCATCTGAGTAAAGCATGGAGAAATTAGAAGCATATAGCCTGGTGATAAGATTTAGGAAAACTATTTGCAAATATTTCTGCATTCAAATACTGCATGGTATGTATAGAATACACAGAATTACCCATCTTGTGCTGTTTTCCTAGAAATTGGCCCCTCTCCTTCCCTTTTGCCACATGATGGCAGTGGGAATGATCATGTTTCCTCTGTAACACTGACAGCAAACACAGATTTGTTCGGGGGTGGATCTTGGTCCAGCAGAGCCAGCACTGCACTCTCCAGGAGACATGGGACAGAGAAAGAGAGAAGCACAGGTTACAGCACAGATGAGAGACACAAGGAGTGATATTCTCAAGTCTCTGACTCCGGATCGGTCCTGAAGCTTAATGCATTTCTGCTTGTCTGTCCTTGGATCCCGCAGGTAAATGCTATGTCCTTCTTATTGTTTTTTCTTCCCCTTAGGCTCATTAAGATTTGGTTTGGGTTATTTACAAATGAAAACATCCACATTAATACATGGCAAAAATTCTTCCTATTTCCACAGGGAGATTACACAAGGACCAATGTGTTGAGGTTATTTTTAAAAAGCAGATATCAGTGCGAATACATGGAAGAATTTTATCGTAGTTTGAGGAACCCATGAGTGTGTTGCTGAATGAACTTTCTGTCTCTGGAAACATTAAAGAAGAGGCTGGATCTTCATCTGGTACAGATGCAGTAGAGAAGATTTCTGACTCCCAGGAAACTGGATGAGATAACCTGTTAGGCTCTTTCCAATTGTGATATTTTATGTGGTTTTATGGGCATACATCATCAGTCATCTTCAGGTCCCCTGGTGCCCACCACAAACATGAAACTATGTTCTAGCACCTGCTACTTTCCCAGTGTCCCCACCCCCATCTCCAGTAGTTGAGCTCAAACACTCTAAAAAAGTGGCATTTGGTGGAATGGGATGTAGTCCTTATAAATGTCAGGCAATTATAAATGTCAGTTGTGGGAACTAGAAAGAAATTGCTAACCTGATACTAGGAGACAAGTCTTACAGGGGACAATCTAGAAGTAAGACAAGAAAGGGGCTGGAGCATGAAAGAAAAGGGTGGGAGAACTGCAAACTAGAGAGAGGTACAAGAATCTGCCAGCTTTATTACAGCATTCCCAAGACACCCGGCACCTAGGTAGTGCCTGGCTCAAAATGGGAGCTCAGTGAAGTCCCTAGGCAGCCCTGGCCGTGTGGCTGAGTGAATTGGAGTGTTGTACCATGTAACAAAAGGTTGCATGTTTGATCCTCGTCTGGCGGGGGAGGAAGCATGTGGGAAGCAACCAATCCATGACGCATGATCTCCCCCTCCCTCTCTCTCTCTCTCATCCATAAACATATCCTCTGGTGAGGATAAATAAATAAAGTCGATAGGTGAACGGATGGATAGATGAGTGAATAAAGAGATGAAGCACTCAAGAAATTGGGGCAAGAAAATATGAGAGAAAACCTGAGTATAGAAATCAGAGTTAACTTACAGGGAGCTCTGTAGACTCAGCTGAAAAATTACCTCTTTACGGCTAAATTGTGTGCACTGGGTCTAATTTGCAATTTCAAGACCCCATTTACTTGGTTTCAGAAATAATTGCTAAATTTGACCACTAACACAGAGACCTCTCTACCTTTTCAAATTCCAGACGTATAAACCAACGTATTCCCATCTCAACCACAAACCGCTCCTTCATAACCACAGCTCAGACTTGCTCCCTCAGAGCATCAGACTCAAGTTAACCAATGTTACTTCTCTACCCTTCAGTCTGAAGCAAATTTGAAGTGGGGGAGTAATCGCTGAACAAAACAAGAGGTTTGAAAACAATTTTGATGGTTGGAAATAAATTAAGGTGCTTAAAATGCCCATTAAAGTCAGTGAAGAGCTTGAGTCATGCTGGCAACAATATAGAAATCAGGCACTTCGGAATCTGAAAACTCTTGAGTTACATAAATGGCCTGAGAGTGCTGAGGAGAGCAGCCTCCGAGTGCCTGTTCAAACCCCTCACCAGCACGCAGGGGCTCTGAAGACCGGAGGAAGATGAGCTGCTCGTTTCCCAGCACCCTTTTCACTCCACGTGTTCAAGCTCTGTTTAAGGAATTCGATTTCTTCTCTCTTTCTACTTCCAAAACGCTGTCTTTCCCAAATGTGTCCAGTTTTTTGTCTGGAAACGTTGGTGCTCTGAGTTCCATTTGAGCCTGGAAGGCCAAGGTGAACAGGGCAGAGTAATTCCTTTCACCATGGAGAGGAGCATGTCAATATAATGCTCCTGGAGGCCAAGTCTCCCATATGCGAATTTAGCTTCTTTCTCCCTTAATATGTTTTATAGTAATCTATTCATATGGTTTTCTTAAATATTTTATTTATTTATTTATTTTTAGACAGAGGGGAAGGGAGGAAGAAAGAGAGGGAGAGTAACATCAATGTGTGGTTATCTCTCGCACACCCCATACCGGGAAACCTGGCCCACAACCCAGGCATGTGCCCTGACTGGGAATCGAACTGGTGACCCTTTGGTTCGCAGGCCAGCACTCACTCCATTAAGCCACACCAGTCAGGGTCATATGGTTTTAAAATATCCCAATTCTTAGGCAAATCAGGCAAAATATTAGCTCCACTGTTGTGAGACATTGGTGGTGGTGTGGGGAGAGGAGGACAGTGGGTTGTGACTGTCTTTAGTTTTATTGGATCTGGTTCACAGGAGGAATTGCATGAAGATGTCATTTAAAGGGGGGGCAGCTGATATCTTTTGCTGTTGCCTTTGATTCTAGTAAGAGACTGACTCACACACTCCAAGAGGAGGAATGGCCCCTCAGAGCATTAGCTGCATAACACACACTGGTACCACCAACAACCAGCATGACTCACTGAAGAACCAATGTTTTTTAAAGGCTCCTAATGTGGCTTATGTAAGTGTCTCTGGCTTAGTCCCAGATTAGCCCTGATTCTGATCCTTTCTGTCTGATAGCACATCATTTCTTTTTCATCCACTCTACCGCATGGTAATTTATTGATTTATTCATTCATAACCGGCATTGTCTCAAAATTAAAGTAAGAACTTTGTCATACATAGATTTCCAGATGATACCATGTCCTCTGACGCACACATGAGGTCCTGTATCATAAGGTGAAACTCAGTAGTCACCGAACAACACATTCACTCAGAAACCTCAGTGGCTTCCCACAAATTTATTCTCGCTCAAGTGCAAACGGTGACAGAGGTAGAAAGGAAGCTAGTCTCCTGACAGTCATCCGGGAACTCAGGCTCCTTCCCACACTGCGCCCCACTCTTCCTGGGTGCTTTGGGCTTTCCGCCATGTCTTGATGTCTCGCAGATAAAGACAGAAGGAGGAAGAAAGAGATCGTGAAGACTGCACGTGAGGCTTTTATGGGCCAGGTTTGGAAGGAGAGTGCTTGCTTCCACCCACAAGCCAATTCCCACAGCCCAGTAAATGGTCTCACCTAATACAGTGGAGACTGGGACATGCAGTAGCTGTATGTCCAGGAGGAAACGAAAGCGGGATTGGAGAAAACTAGCTAGGCTCCGGCACATCTAGTCACTGAAGAGAAATAATAATCCAATTTTTATTCAATGTGTATTGATTACATACTCTGCACCAGTCCCTGGGCCAAGTACTTTAAATTGATTACTTCACTAATCCTTTGTAAAAGTCCAGGAACTGAGTCTTATTATTATTACTATCTTATAAATGAGGATTCTGAGGCTGAAGAGTTAAGCAATCAAGCTCCCACCATATTCGACGGCCCAGAACTGGGGCTGGAGCCCAGACAGGGCTGCAGAGTCATGTTCAGCATCTGCAGCCACCTGCCCCCAGACCTCCTGGCAGAGTTCCACACTTCAGACCCAGGACTGCAGTGTCGGTCACTTCTTAGGCCACTGTCTTCTGGCCGTGACTAATTTAGCTGAAGTCCGACTAGTCCTTGTTTCACATCAAAAGACAATAAGAGCTTTCAGTAGGAGCAGCCCCTCTCTAAACCTGCTCAGGGTGGAGCTGAAGCTCAGTGGATCCTGCTCTGCTTCGTGGGGCAGGCACGAGAGATGCACAGCCCGTGATTTAATCTGGGGGGAGAAGTGCTTTTGGAGCAGGTTGGAAACCACAAGCATCATTGTCCCTGGATGCATCCTGTTTCCTACCCCCGAGCCCCCTTCTTCAGAGAATACATACACCCTCTCCACGTCTGGCTATCAGAGATCAAAGTCCTTCCTCAGTCTGTTTTCTACATTCTCTCTCCCTCTCCTCCTCCCACTCCCAGCACACACTCACACACACACACACACACACACTCACAAAACTACAGACAGAAACAAACAACACAGATTCCATCAGGGGCTGGAGGGAAGGTCTATAGTATTTTTTCAGCCTCCAAATTTTCAAGGCCCAAATTACATACACATGGATTACATGGGTACAAGCAAGAAAAAATAGAAAAGGTGATAGAGTGATATTAATTCTAACTGCTGTTGACCTAAGTCCTCTGGAATGGTTCTTAAATTATTGCAAATGGTGTGGAACAAATGCTGAACAACAGAATTTAGAGAGGAAAGGGGAAAAGTGGTTGCAGCTTTTGAAGTAATTCCCCAGACGCCCATCCTCCTCCAAATAAAGACGGTAGAGCCTGAGGCCATGAGATTTCAAACCGGTTACGTGAGCCTGGAGCGTCCTCCTAGGAGCACTGAAATGCACAGCAGGCTCAAGAGAGAGCTTTAATGAATTCAGTTTTGGACTCAAATGCAAAAGGTGAATTCACATAGGCTTCTCTAAACCTGAAGCTGTTAAACAGGCAAGAACAAAAGCTCACCCAAAGTCTCTTTCAAACTGCTTTCAGCTGAAAAACAATTTTCCCCAGACAAACCTGCTTTCGGAGTAATAGCCGAGGCTTCTCTGTGTAAACTCAAGGCATGATTTTTAGAAGATGCATGTTGTTGTGAAAAAACACTAGTCTCTTACAGGAGATTTTTTTATACTATTAAAGGACAGATGCACTGGGTTGCTAAAGTGGAATTTTAGATGGCTGCATCTCAGAAGGGAGTCATCAGAACTGCTGGAAGTAGACAACGCCCTAGCTGGGGCGTCAGAGAACACTAGTCACTGAAGGGAAGAAGGAAAGAGAAGGCGAATGCGGAGCGGACGGGCTCTTTAGTAGAAACACACCCTGTGAGCTAAGTCACTGCCAAGATTAGACTGAAGGGGTTCTTTCATAAGGAAGGTCAGAGAGTAAAATAAACCATCTCTAATGAGCCACCGATGTGTTTTTAGGATCCACCAGGTTTGGTTCTCCTGTCCCCAAACCAAAGGGAGCTGGCTATCATTAGACCCCCTGGGGACAGGAGGCACAATGGTCAAGGACTCTGGCGGGAATCCACAGACCTGAGTGAAAAATCTCACTAGCTGAATGTCCTTTGGCAAAGTCTCTTTTCTTCGTACTCTCTTTTTGCAAAAAGAGAATAATAATAATAGCACCTAAATCACCATCAGTTTTAGTAAGAAAGTTATGTGTGTCTTGTGTGTGCTCTGCTCCTCTGCAAGTGAAATTTAGCAGACAAAATTTAAAGATAAGAGGCATGAATCAGCACTGGCCAGACTACTGCACAGACACAGCTTCGGAGCTGGCCTGGGCTCCGGGGAACAAAGGGAAAAGAGAGCTTGTGGGGACTTGGAGACACCCAGGGGAACTGCAGTTTGGTGAGGACAGAGCAGCACCTGTTCCAGTGGACCATCTGGGTCTTGTGTTTCTGTATTCCCTGTGTCCAGAATATGGTGAGAATATTCAATAACCACGTGGAGAATGCATGCGTAAACATCATTTTCTCATAAATGTTTCACCAAATTTTGCTTAGCTTGCAGTGAGCCTTTCTCTGGTCAGTTCACTAATGGCCAAGACATGAAATGTCCATCTGCTGTGATTAAGCAGAGCCTATGGGAATGGCCTCTTGGATCTGTTTCATAAACTCTCCAGAAACCGAAAAAAAAAGTCTATTTGAAGAAAATGTATTGCCTGGTAAACACCCAGTAATTTTTAAATGAGTAAATGAGGATAATCAGACCTGATCTAATTAGTACCTGTGTACCTAGCATTCTCTCCCCAGTCTCTTTGCCCCCAAGCTAGCTGAAGATGCTTTTCTCATTATATTCTGGAGCTCAGGGATCTGCTGACTTGAGCTGAAAACAGGCTGCCTTTCCACCCTCCTCCTCTGCCCGCCACAGGCCAGCAGAAAGTGTCTGCAAAACCCGGATTGCTGCAATGCGGCATTTTCCTCAGGAACTATGAAGCCATATTAAAGATTTTAGACTCATAATGAAAGTATATTTGTTTTCAGTGCTCAAATGCAATTTAAATGGTAGCTGTTAAAGGAGGCAGATGAATTATTGCCAGCTCAGCAGCCCCTTTTCTGCGCTGGCCGATCACAGTGGTATTTTGCTGAACTAAATTATTTCAGGTCCTCTTGAAAATTATGTAGCTGTTCCCCAGAAAGAGTCTGCTGCTAATAACTGTAACCCTTTAGTACCATTGCAGGGAAGAGAAGTGTCTGCCAAAAACAACCATCCCTGAACCCACCAGACCCAGGAAAAGAAAACTGATAATGGACCAGCAGGGAACTCATAGCAAAACAATGGGAAATTGCAAGCAACCTCTCCTTTTTAAAGGTCATTTTTCTTAGTCGTACTGATGCTAATTTGGATTTGGATTTCTCACCAGAGAATTGTGTTATTCTGTACAATATTGCTCCTGGGTCCTATCTTGCTTCTGCACATTTTGTATTCCAGGGGAGGCTTTACTGTCTTAGACTCCAGCACATTCTTCTTGCTCTTTCTGGCCTGCATTCTACCAGGCTTGCTGCTAAACTCTCTAGTCTCAATATAATCAAAATTCTGTCAACACCAACTAATGGAATATACCTCAGTCCCAGTCCAAAGTCCAATTTAATTTTTAGAAATCAGAAGAGTTAAGGCTAAGGAGAGGAGCTGCAATATCAGAGCTGAATGTCACGGGTGAAAAGTGAGAGTGCCAGAGAAAGAAAATGCAGCGTGCCTTATCCACTCTTTCACGGAGTTGGTTTTTATGGTCTGATATGGAAAAGAGAGCGTGGTTCTGCACTTTGGAAGGTTGATATTCAGGACCAATGTAAGATTCTATTAACATTCTTAGCCCCTCAGTTCATAAACAGCCAGCAACACGAACTTGGCTTTATAGATATGGAAATGGAATACTATATGGTTAAGAAATAGGGCCAAAACTACTTGCCAGATTAACACAGGAAGCCACACCACGTGTGCATGTGTGTGTGTGCGTGAGTGATGTTTGGATTTAGATTCACTGTCATTTTTCTTTTTGTTCTTGATCATATTTTTCTCTTTTGTCCTCTTCCTGCCCTTTTAAAATTATTTGAAATGTATTTCAACTATACCTTTCTATATCACACATATTTACATATATATTTATATCAACTTTTATAAGACCTTGGACTACCACCAGCATCTGCCTGTGTCTAGAAATGACTGGAGAACGAGAATGAGTTAAAATGTCTTCCAGAGATTGCCTTTGTCTCCTTCCTTTCCCAGCTAACTTTATTTTCCCTCTTCTGTCATCTCATAGGTGGTAAAACCCCAAGATGGCTCGTCACCTAATCATTAAGCCCGATCTATGAAATTGTTCCTGGTTAGCTAACATTATGCTGCACTCGGGTGAAAATGTTGAATCTTTAATTAACCTGCACCTTTTCTGCAAGCAACTAGATTCTTTCATTCCTGAACATTAGATTCTAATTCTTCCCCCCATAACTAATATCTAAAGAGAGGATTTTCACAAAAACCAAAGAGCTTCCTAAATAAGCTTTCTGTTCTGCCAGTGAAATTGCTTCTGCTGTGGAATACTATGAATTTCCTTCTCATTCACCATACCTGAATTAAGACATCTTTGTTCTGTGAGAACAGCCATATAAGGGTATAAGAGAGAGGGAATGAAAAGAGCCCTTCACTCCGGGCACCCCTGGAATGCAGCGATGGCTTAAACTACTGGCCTGCAATAATATTGGCAAGTTTATAGGGTCCTTTTATGAGCAAGGTAATGAGCATCTGAAGTGGTCACCTTGACTTCTCCCCGTCCTTCAATTCTTTAAACCGACTGTTATGAAGCAAAAGACATGAAATGTCTTCCGAGAGGCATCTAAATCACTTGTACAGAGATCAGAACAGAGTTCCAACTGGATCCACACCAGCTGTCCACATGCCGAGTCTGAGGGACTCATAAAGGCACACCCACTCTGCCACTCTGCTGGCCACACGGATGACGGGACCTAAGCCCTGGCTCTGGGGTGCACCAGTGCCCTTGACCTGCCACCTAAGGTCGGTGACACCACCCTTCCATTGTCTCAGGTAAACTCTGACACAACACAATTGCACGTAAAATTACTCCACAACACCAGCAAATTCAATTTCAAATGCAGTTTCTGTCTCTCTCACAAAGAATAAAGCCCACAACAATGGCATTTTCTGATTTCTCCCTCGGTTTCTATCTCCCTGCACCCAGCCAGCCATTTCCACAAAAGAAAAGAGGGTGAAGCAAATGCACATCGTGAAGACAGGCCGAGTGAGAAGTCCTTTCCAAATGGGAAAGTGGTGGGAAATTCTTGACCACTTGAATGTCTTGGATGAGAGGAAGAGATAAAGTTGAGAAATCAAATATAAACCTTCCCACTTTCCCCCTCTTGAGATAGAACTTCAAAAGGAGGCATAATAGAAGCACCCAGACCTTTAGAAGAACGAGAGAACATCGAAGAGGTAATGTTACACCAACCTGTATCTAGCTCATGTATGGGGGGAGGGGTGCCCAGGAGACTCCACATGTGTGTGGCCAGCACCAGCCCAATGCGGAAGCAGTATTACCTCATGGAAGGAGACCTGTTATTTTCTTTTTTGGGGGGGGGTAATTTTTTTAAGATTTTATTTATTTATTTTTAGAGAGAGGGGAAGGGAGGGAGAAATGGAGGGAGAGAAACATCATTGTGTGCTTGCCTCTCACTTGGCCCCCACCGGGGACCCGGCCTGCAGCCCAGGCATGTGCCCTAACTGGGAATTGAACTGGCAACCCTTTGGTTCACAGCCCACCCTCAATCCGCTGAGCTACACCAGCCAGGGCGAGACCTGTTGTTTATATGAGCTGGAGGCAGCTCTCCAGGGCCCCCACAGTCTATCCAGTTCATGCAAAAGCTGGAAAGTCTCCATTTGTCTTGACTGTGAATGGGGACTGCAAAGTTACTGGACGTGCTAGGGAAATATCAGAGGCCTATGATGAAGATAAAACAGCTTCAATGTAGATTGGTAATTACAAAATAGTTATGTGGATGTGAAGCACAGCATAGGAAATATAGTCAGCAATATTGCAGTAACTATGTATGGTGCCAGGCGGGTACTGGAAATATCAGGGGGGCTGCTTTGTAAAGTAGATGATTGTCTAACAACCTTGCTGTACACCTGAAACTAATACCAAATAATAGTAAATGTAAACTGTAATTTTAAAAAAAACTTAAATAATTAAAAATATAATAAAAAATAAATAAAATAAATTTTTAAATGACTTTAAAAAAAAAGAACAGCTCCCATATGTGGCCATTTGAAGACCAATAAAAACAATCAGGACCACAATCTTCTGTTGTGAATGGCAGACCAGAAAGAAATCCAAGCATTCAGCAAGGTTCCATAGAAAAGTGAAAATCTGGCCCCTCACCTCCCCTTACTGCCAGAAGATCATTAAGCCCCACCCATCCTATAAACCCAGACACCATCTTACCAAAGAACAGTGGAAGCAGATGAAATATAAAAACTTAGCATTGCTATGGTTGATGTGGCTCAGTGAATTGAGTGCCAGACTGTGAACCAACGGGTCGCTGGTTCAATTCCCAGTCAGGGCACATACCCAAGATGTAGGCCAGGACCCCGTAGAGGGCACAGGAGAGGTAACCACACATTGATGTTTCTCTCCTTCTTTCTCCCTCCCTTCCCCTCTGTCTAGCTGAAAATAGAAACTATATATATATATATATATATATCTTTAAAAAATAAAAATAAAACTTAGCATTTACTCTAAGATAGGAATCATCCATTTAAACCAAAGGAACTGAGTTATCCTTAATCAGAAAGCTTAAACTTCTCTACTGTATAGAGAAATCAGTGTGCTTCTTGGTAAGGGTGGGGATGAGAAGCCTGAATTGTGAAGAAATTTATTCAACTATTTAATTAAAATAAAACTCAAGACCCAGAAATTCTATTGTTGTACATAAACCTTAAGGAAAACCTTGCTCCTGAGTACAAGGCAACACATACAAAAATATTCATAGAAACTGAGAATTACACAAATGTCCCTCAACAGAAGAATAAGTAAATTGGGATAGAATCACATAATAATATACCATAAAAGAAAATTATGTCTACCAACATGGATGAATATTAGTTTATAAACATAATATTAAGCAAATAATTAAAGTTTCAGAAAGATAAGTATATATATGAAACAGCATATCATTTATGTACTGTTTAAAAACATGCGGAATCATTGGTTTAAGATAATAATAATTGTGAACATTTATTATGGAGTTTCCTATGCACCAGGCACTGTTCTAAGGCTTCACCTATACTAAATGAGTCACTCTTCACAGTATTAAAAGGTTGCTACTGTTATATTACTGCCCCCACTTTACAGGGAGGAAAGTGGAGGTGTATATTAAAAATGTAACTTCTACAGGCTGCTTAGCTAGTAAACATGAGCCACAGGATTCAAATCTAAGCAGCTTGATTCCAGAGTCTATGCTGTACACGTGTATGTTTGCCTTTCACACTCGATGAATATGAAATAGAAATATAAAGAATTACATGCAATGGTAAAGTGAAAAGTCAGAATAAGAGTTTACCTATTCTGTAAAAGCAAAGCAGTGGGGCCAAGTACAGGAGCCAGGGAGAAGGGGAGCTTTCATTTCTTAGGTTTGCTGATGTTTACCTTTATTATAACATATCTGTACTGTTTTGCTAAAAATTGTTAGGTAGCTATATTTTCTTTGCGTATCTAAGTATAATATGAGTTAACTTAGATGCTATTACACCTTGAGGTAAACGATGAACTCTGGGTATCGGTGATGTGTCAATGTAGGTGCATCACTTGCAGCAAGTGTACCACCCTGGTGGGGGCTGTTGGTAATGGGAGAAGCTACGTGTGTGGGGGAGCAGGGGGTATAATACATGGGGAATCTCTGTACCTTCTACTCAATTTTCTGTGAACCTAACAATGCTCTAAACTATTAAAGTCTATTTTTAAAATGTTGTTATATGTAACAACATCATCTGGGGTACTATTGGCTTATGAATTTGGGTGCAAATTACGTTATTTCATGACAGTGTTGGCAGTCTGTTCAGCACCAATTAACACAAGTCTAGACAACTCTAAGAATGGTACTTAGGGAGAGAAATCAAACTGTCCTTCAGTTACCTTGTAGCACTGGGCAGGGCAGTGAGAAAGTTAGAGACTTCCACTAAGCCAGATTCAATTATTGGGAGGCACACAATTCAGAGCAGATGTCACAGTAGGGAAAAAAAATCTGGGACTTCTCTGTGAAGTGTTCCAGGTTACTACCTAAGAGGGATCCAAATCAACTGAACAAAGAGCAAGAATTTGGAAACATCTCAGCCCAAGGCAGTCCACATCAACTGGCTGGACACTCGCCAAGTATGGGGGCAGAGGCTGGCTCAGATCAGGTAACATCTTTTACCCAACCTAAAGAACTGACTTTCCCCTCAGTGCGTGCTCTTGGGAAAATGAGACCTGAATCGTCCAAACTGACGCCAAGCAGAAACCCCTCAGTGACCTTGGAGCAGAGCGGGCAGTCAGAAGGCAGGCCTGTGTGACCTCATCAACACCCCTGGGTGGGGGTGAGGGGAGTTGGAGAGCAGTCCGGAAAGGGTGGCTGGGAGATGGTCAGATCTGGGAGGTGTCTGAGAATAGAGTCACCGGTCTATCCAAGGACCAGAGAGCTTCCTGACCTTTTGTGGGTGAGGAAAAGGAAAATTACTGATTTTCCAGCCTTAGAAACTCTGCCAGGAATTTTCCCATCCCAATTTATGGATGAATCTCAGTCCTTCCCCAGCCCTCACTTTGATTAACAATGTTTTTTTTTTCTTTAGTGTTCTAAGAAATGATAATAGCCACCCCTCCCATTGTAAAATATTTCCCCTAAGGCATCTCTTGCTCTCCCCAGCCTGCTCCCTTCTCTGTGGAGATAGTCAAAGTTCTTGATTTCAGGGTTCAGGCAATGTTTGCTACTACCTGAAAATAGAAACAAAAACAAATTTGAAAAAAAAGGGAAAAAACATTGGAACAAAAGGGAAAAGAGAGAACAATACATTGTATTGGCATTGTAAATTTTGCAATTATACATTACATTTTACTCTAAGTGCTTTTTCTGTGTACAATCCAAACACCTACAACTGCCTTCCTCCTGGGGAAAAATTAAAAAAGAGCATAACTCCCAGTCTCTGCCTCATCTGAACCAATCAGCATAGATGTAGGAGAGATTAGGTTCCCTTTCCTTCCCAGATATCTAGATCTGCTGTGCCCATAACTGCCCTCCTTGGAGAAGAGACAGAAGGGTAATTCAGGGAGTTGAGAAGAAAAGGAGCAGGAATACAGGAAGGGGGAGGTAGTAGAGAAGAGTAACACCAACAAAAAATAAGCAAGAAAGGGAAGTTAGTGAATTACATTTTCCCTCTGCTGGGTATTGACGAGAAAACCTGGGCTTTGTGTCCTGGAAGCGTGGTTCTACATTTCCCAGACAATTAAGAAACTGTTCTCAAAACTTATTTAATATCAGCATTGGACAAAATTTTACAAGATGAGAGGAGCTAAAAATTGAACAAGATCAAAAAGATCTGAACTCTAAAACAACTGGATCCCGAACAGTGGAGGACAGAGTCACTGAGGGCCACTGTGTACATAGCACCTCTGGGGCTTATAACTCTAAAGAGGCTCATTGCATGTGAATCTAAAGAGGCTGAGCAGCGAGGACTGCAGCTTGGAGCCTTGGCAAAGATCCGCAGGATGCAGAGAAAGGGAAGTGGAAGCACAAGCCTACAGACAGTGACAGGCAGTCATTTGTTGGGGACCGCTCTGTGTGGTTTCAGAAACTGTAGCCCCATGAGAGCAAGCCCTGAAAGAGGCTAGCAAGTCTCCCTGGAAAACCAGGTAACGGAGGTGGGAGACATGACCTGACTCTAACATGGAGGGTTCCTGTGGGAATCAGGCCTGATAAATACATTGTATCCTTTGAAGCTTGCTCTGCTTTGCTTTGTATGGCTCTGTCAATATAAACTTGATGTTTAAGTTCAAAGCATAAGGAGTAAACTCCTTATCTCATAAAACACATCTTAAAGACCTTCTGGCGTCAGCATGACTATCAGACCCTGACCTATGACAAAGCTCTGTGTTCCTTCAGTTGTTGTCTGTAGATAATACCTGTTTTTGTATGACTATAGCCTCTTGACATTGACTGATGAGCTATGTATGTATGCTGTGTACACCTACACATACCTTCCCAATAAAAGCCATTTGAGAGAAGGGCTCAGGGCATTCCCCACTAGAGGGAATTGCCACCCCCTTTCCTGCCGGAACAAGATTGTGTCCGAGACAACTTATTTCTCATCCAAGGTGGCCTGGAGGGCTCTGTGGGATGGAGTTCCTCCCACAGTCATTGTCAGAGACAAAGACGAGGAGCAGCCATGAAAACTAGGACTGAAACTAGGCTCCTTCCCAACTATTCTAGACCAGTGGTTCTCAACCAGTGTGACTAGCCCTCAGTGAGACACTTGCCAATGCCTGGAGACATTTTTGGTTGTCCCTGTTGAAGGGGGACAGATGGGGGAGGAGGGAATAGTGCTGTTATTAAATTAGTTTTGAGAACAGTTCTTAATGGTCTGGGAAATGCAGAACCAACCTCCTTTTCTTGCTTATCTTTTCCCAGATGAGCACCCAGATGGTACTTGGCATTTTGTGGGTAGAGAGACTGAGCTGTTACTAAACACCCTACATTGCACAGGACAATCCCTCATGACAATGAATAGTCTGATACAACATGCCAATAATGTCAAGATTGAGAAACCATGCTCTAGATCAAATACATTCTGTGGGTCCTACATCATCCTGAGAGAAGAGGAAAAAGTGGGCCCCACATGACCAGCATTGAATTTGATGACAACCCTGATGAGTTGACATCAAGCCACATGTGCTTTAAAAAAAAATTAAGGTGTAACATGTTTGGAGTGTGGATGAGAAAAGGGCCACATGCAAACCTGTCCACCTCAGGGAGGCCCGCAATAATCACACAGTGTGGGATGAATATAAAAATTCCTAACCTAAAGCAGGTCACGGTGGGTCGTCATGTCCTAGGACTGCAGGTTCCTTGACAAAGGTTGGTCTTCACCTTTGAAATGGTCTCTGGTTGTTGTGCATCTAAGATAACAACCCTTGAAATGTCAGAGTAATTTTCTTTCCCAGACATCTTGAAGGCACAAGCCCTGGCTCAAGAGTGCAAACCACACTGCAATCTTGTTGCCCACATTCCGTCTCTATGTGCTGTGAATGTTGACTACACTGTGCCCCCAGTGTAAAGGATGTGCGTGTCTCTCCATTTTACCTTTTATCTAATCTCAGAGATTTTCCCATGTTGCTTTCTCCATCCTCCCTAATCTACCACCTGTGAATTTCATGTCACCCTCCTTACGTCTCCTCCTTTGATTTTACTGTACAAAATAAGCTGCAAAACTGCTAATCTCTGGTGCATTTTCTCAATTCATTGAGATTTTGCTTTCCAACACCTGTCATCAGCTTGGCTCAAGGAAACTCTTACAAGACTTTTTCTTAGGCTGGATGTTATTTCATAGACAGGAGCAAGTGCATTATATTGCACAATGGGAACATCTTTCTAGATTGCTAGGAATCTTTCTAAGCATAATTTTCCCCAACATGTATTATGAGTTGGAGCAAAATGATTTGGAGAAAATAATCATGTCTATTCTGTACTTTGGAGGATGCTCAGAACTGGCTGCTGAATGAAAGGACTGGACCACTTGGGTTTGTTCCTTGTCTGGCCAACAGCATGTAGATGAAATGACCAGGCAGTACAGCTTTAAATCTGCCAAAAAAGTGAAAAAAGGTCTTCACTTTGCTCATGTACAGCAGGACTGTATTTCAGACACCAACCAACCTCTAAGGAACTACCCTTTTTGCTATGTTTGTGAAAAACATGAATGTGTCTTGGCAAGCTTTTCATGGTATCTAACGGGGTTCTAGATCAAATTCCAATATATGGAGAGGGCGGTTTCCCCACCTACCACCAAGCAATTCTCCAGGATGCCAGCAGGGTGTCCTAAAATTTAACTCAAATTCTGACACTTACCTACCCAGAGATAGCATCAGGTTCCACACGTAAAGGGCTCAGTCCTACAAGATCACCCTCCACTTCATATGCCAACCACAAGCCCATGTCATTACCTCTGCTTTGGACTGACTGGCTGCAAATTGTAGGTTCCAATAGCTCCTTCCAACCCAGGATGCCAGTCATAGATTTAGGCTGTTACTTAAAAGTTCTGGCCTACCTGGCTATAAATCAGAGGTTCCCAAAACCCCCTCTTTGGATTCAATTGACTTGCTAGAGTGGATCACAGAACTCAGGAAACCCATTTACTCACCAGGTCACCAGTTTATGATAAAAGGATATAACTCAGAAACAGCCATACTGAAGACTTGCATAGAGCAAGGGATGAGGAAAAGGCAAGGAGCTTCCATGCAGTCTCCAGGAGCACCACTCTCCCCAGACCTCCACAAGTTTGCCAACCCAGAAGCTCTCCAGACCCCATCCTTGGGGGTTTTATAGCAGTTTCATTACATAGGCATGATTGATTAAATCATTGGCTGTTGAACTCGGTATCCAACCCTCCACTGAGTTTGGTGGGATGCCTGCTACTGACCATTCCAAACCTCTAATCACAAGGTAGGACTTGCTGACCTGCTGAGCCCTTGGGGCAGTCCAAACATCACCTCATTAACATAACAAAAGACCTCTGATGTTCTCATCACTTGGAAATTCCAAGGCTTTCAGGAGCCCTGTGCCAGAAATGGGAACAACGGCCAAATATACATTTTTTATTATAAATCACAATATCATAGTGCCCATGAAAATAATCCACCATAGGTGATCTGAAATCTAAAGTACAGTTTAAGGGTCTTGAAAATACCAGAGGGCTCTGGAGGAGATGCTCTCCTGATCTAAACCAAGGTTTCCTGACACCCATCTCCACTGTTATCAGGGAGAGAGAGGATTCCTAGGTGGAGGGGAAGAAAACAAGCCTACAGGTCCATGTGGTAATGGGCAGCAGGTCATGGTGGAATTGGTCATAGTCCTAAGAGCTGCCCCTCTACCCTGCATGATAATAACCCACTGCACGAAGCCAGGAAAGCAGCAAAGCGGCACTCTCAAACTGAAATTCAGATCTGACTCCATCTAATGTGGGGAACTCAAAGGCTGGGGACAAGAGCATAATTCTTAGGATTAAAAACATTATGGTTAAATGGGACGTGAATGAAATTTTATTTGAAAATCAAAAAAATTAAAATAAATGTGACTTTCTGAAAATTGCCTTAAATGCCATGAAACAAATTTATTTCAAATATATGACAATATAGGTATACAAATACATGCAAAATATGTATAGAAAACAACATGACGAATTCTGTGATCTGGAAAAATAAAGGACGACTCAGGTATGAGGAACAAAATAAATATTCAATTGAATTAAAGACTACCTGGTTTTAAAAGACAATCCTTTCATTTCTCCCTGATTTAGTTTCACTTTCCTTTGGGAGAAATAATAGTTGCTATTAAAAGAAAGAATTATTAGAAAAGTTTATGTTTCTATGGCACTTTTACACAGAAAACATTACATAAAAATGTGTCTTTCATTTAAATTCTCTAAAATACTCATAATACCATTATGTCAGAAAACTGGGCAGAAAAAGTAAACTGTAATTTAAAAACCAAATAATGTCTGCTAAAGGAGCTATCCACTACTTAAAAACAAGTATCCACTTATACAAATTATATTACTTGAATGATTTAAATTCTAAATTATTGGGGACCATTAATCAAGTTTTAATTCCTCTTCTCTACTTTAACACGTCAAGTATCTGACATAAAAAAGAACAATAGCTCAGGTAAAAACTAGAGAAAGTGTATCTAATTATTAAAGGTAATAGTACATATAATAATTTTTAAAAGGATGCAAGTTAATTGATTTTTACATTTTATTCTCTATTCAGATTTTAGTTCATCTTTATTCTTTTATGTTTTTATAACTGTAGATCGTGAATTAATCTATTTAAATAGGGTAATATTTCACAGAAAATGGACATCATCATGAATCCCAGAACTCCTTCCATGATGAAAGACCATGTTAATAAAACAGTATTAAATTACTCTGCAATAGTAATTGCTCTGCTTCCTTCCACCATAGTGAATGGTAATAAAGGAAGATTTCCCCATACAAATGCCCACTGCTATTTCAAAAAATGAGACCATTGGTTTGATTTAAAATTTGGCTGTAGGGTCTACCAGTTCTAATTAACATGACTAAATCTTGATTTAGAAAAGAGAGAGAAAAAGGTTAAAAAAATACAGCATGTCCTAATCAAATAAGAAGATAATTCAAAGGTTGTTATTTTGCCCATGGATATGACTGCCAGTTGAGAAACATAAAAGAAAATTTAATCAGGTTGATATAATCTAATATATAGGAACTGACTTGAGCTGCATAATATAAAAAAGAAGTTTTCTGAGATTCAGGAATTGAACACAATGAATACTAGGTCAACAGAATCAAAATCAGTAATTCCAGTCCTAAATGGTAATTTAAATTGTCTTGATTTTTTCACTGTAGCTCTTTATATTAATCAAATAAACAAATAAATTATAAATTATCAGCATGACAATGACTACTTTTTTAGAAGCCAGAGACTTATAAAGCATAACTATAGAAGAGAGAGATATATGAGTAGCCAAGGACACTTGACAGTGTATAGATATAACTGACTGAGTTATAACTCAGTTATAGATATAACTGAATGTAATACAATGCAGGTTTTTTTTTTAATTTTGTTGAGTCAGTCAGAGTCAGAAAGGATTTAAGGATTGTTTCTCATTTTGGCAATGACATAAATTAAGAATTGGAGAGGTAGAAATATGATTTTAATGTAAATATGGTGGATCTAGGTGGGCTAGTGATTCCCAAGTTGGCTGATCAAGTCATCTCCTAAAAGAAGAGTCTGGAAGGAAGGAGACCGAAGATCACCTGAGCCCACTAATACATCTTAATAGCAGAGTAATCAGACACTATGTGTGTCTGATAATTCATAATATGAATTATGAAGTATATGACATCACCAGGGATATATTTTGCCAAGAATGTTTAAGTTTATTTTAATCAAGTCTTTAGTTCTAATTTCAAGTTCATAGGAAATATAAGACATAGAAAAACAAGTTAAAGAACATGAGACAAATCCAGAATAAGGGACACTCTACAGAAAAACTAATTTTTTTCTCAATTACTCAATATCATTGAAAAAAAAGAAGTGGAGAAGAAAATTTAAAATAAAATAGACTTAGAACATAAAACAAAAAGATTCTATGGGAGTATCTGTGATGGCAGCAGAGTAAGTGGAAGCTACACTGACTTCCTCCCAGGACAAAACTGGCATTACAACTAAATTATAGAACAATCATCCTAAATAACCAACTGAAGACCAGCTGAAGAAAAGTCCTATAACCAAGGATTTACTGAAGAGACTAGTAGAAAGGGTAGAGATGTGATAGGGCTGGCCCTGCTCCCAAGGGCAGTGGCTGAGGTTGCAGAGGGATATCTCAGTGGCAGAGTGGATCCCCCTAAGAAGTGTGGTATCTAAATCCTAAGCCAGGCTCCCCAGTGCAGAGTACCAGAGCCATGTAGAGGTGTCCACACAACATCTGGCTGTGAAATGCAGTGGGGGCTCTGTCCACCAGAGAGAGATAGGAGTCAGCTAGAGATGCAGGCACCCTCTTAAAGGACCAATGCACAATATTTTGTTTGCAGCCATTCACCCTAGATCAAGAAGTCTGCACCACTGAACCCCACAGGACACCTACTACATAAGGTCACTCTACAAAAACTGGGATTCACAACAGATCAGTTTGATACATAGAAACAAACACAAAGAGGCAGTCAAGATGGGGAAACAGAGAAACAAACCTCAAAAGAACAGAAGAAATCTCTAGAAAAAGAGCTAAATGAAATGGAAGCAAGCAATTTGTCAGATGTAGAATTCAGAGTAATGATTACAAGGATGCTGAACAAAATGAAAAAAAAAAGACATAGAAACCATAAAAAAAAAGGGGCTGGTGAAAAATGAACAATACATTTCCTGAAATGAAGAATACACAGGAGGAAATAAACAGTAGGTTGGATGAAGCAGAGGATGGAATCAGAGATTTGGAAGACAAGGTAGAAAAAAACACCCAATAAGAGCAGTGAAAATATAAAAGGACCTTTAAAAATGAGGTTAGTTTAAGGGACCTTTGGAATAACATAAAGTGTAGTAATATCCATATCATAGGGATACCAGAAGAAGGAGAGAGAGAGAAAAAGGGATTAAGAACCTATCTGAAGAAATATGACTAAAATTTCCATAACCTGGTGAAGGAAAAAGACATACAAGGCCAGGAAGCTCAGAGACTCCCAAACATAATGAACCCAAAAAGGCCCACACCAAGGCACCTCATAATTAAAATGACAAAAGTTAAAGACAAAGAGAGAATCTTAAAAGTTGCAAGAGAAAGACAGTTATTCACCTTGAAGAGAACTCCCACAAGACTGTCAGCTAATTTTTTAACAGAAATATTTCAGGCAAGAAAGAATTGGCATAGCCCTGACTGTGTGGCTCAGGGGATTGGTCATCACCTTGCAAACCGAAAGTTCACTTGTTTGAATCCCAGTCAGGGCACATGCCTGTGTTGCATGCCTTCTGTTGGGGGTGTGCCAAAGGCAACCACTTGATATTTCTCTAGCACATTGATGTTTCTCTCTCTCTCTCTCTCTATCACTTCCTCTCTCTCTAAAAATAAATAAATAAAATCTTCCAAGAAAAAAAAGAGAAAGGATTGCTGTGAAATATTCAAAGTGATGAAGAGCAAGGATCTACAACCCAAACTACTTTACCCAGTAAGGATAGCATTGAAAATTGAAGGAGAAATAAAGAGCTTCCTATACAAGAAAAAGCTAAAGGAGTTTCTTACCACCAAACCAGTATTATAAGAAATGTTAAAGGGAGTGCTAGAAGAAGGACAAGGAGAAGAAGAGAAGAAGGAGGGGGAGGAGGAGGAGGAAGGAGAAGAGAGGAAGATAGTTTAAAGAATAAAATGAAAATAACTGCATGCCTATCAAAAATCACTTTAAATATAAATGGTTTAAATGCTCCATTCAAAAGTCAGGATAGCTGAATGGATAGAAAACAAGATTTTATAGATAGATAGATAGATAGATAGATAGATAGATAGATAGATATGCTATCTAGAAAAGACCTACCTCAGAACAAGAGATACACACAGACTAAAAGGAAAGGGATGGAAAAAGATATACTATGCAAATGAAAGTGAAAAAAAAAGTTGGGGTAGCAATGCTTATATCTGACAAAATAGAACTGAAAATAAAGGTTATAATAATACATAAAGAAAGAAACTACATAATGAAAAAGGGAGCACTCCAGCAATAGGATACAAAGCCTGTAAACATTTGTGAACCCAACATAACAGCACCTAAATGTGTAAAGTAAGTCTTGATGGACATAAAAGGAGAATTTGATAATAATACAGCCATAGTAGAGGATTTTAACACCCCATTGACATCAAAGGATAGATCTTGCAGGCAGAAAATCAACAAAGATATGGCAATCTTAAATGATATACTAGGTTACATAGATCTAATTGACATCTACAGAGCATTTCATCCCAAAGCAACAGAATATACACTCAAGTGCACATAGAAAGAACATTTTCTAGAATGGACCACATGTTACACCACAAAACAAGTCTCAATAAAGTTAAGATTAAAATCTTATCAAGCATCTTCTGTGACCATAATGGTATGAAACTAAAAATCAACCACAAGACAAAAACTGAAAAACACACAAAGACTTGGAGGCTAAATAACATGTTATTAAACAATGAGTAGGTTAACAAGATCAAGGAAGAAATCAAAAGATACCTTGAAACAATGGAGAACACAACCACCCAAAATCTATGGGACAGAGTGAAAGCAGTCCTAAGAGGGAAAATTCATAGCTTACAGGCATATCCCAAAAAACAAGAAAAATCTCAGATAAACAATCTAACTTTACACTTAAAGGAACTTGAAGAACAATACACAAGGTCAAAGTGAGTAGGAGGAAGTAAATAATAAAGATCAGAGAAGAAATAAACAAGATAGAATCTACAGAAACAATACAAAATATCAATTAAACCAAAAGCTGATTGTTTGAAAACATGAACAAGATTGATAAAACTTTAATCAGATTTATCAAGAAAAAACAAAGAGGACTCCAATAAATAAAATCAGAAATGAAAGAGGAGAAGTAACAACTGACCAAAGAAAAACAAAAGATTGTAAGAAAATATTATGAACAACTAGATACCAACAAAATTGGGCAATGTGGATGAAATGGATAAATTCCTAGAAACATACAATCTTCCAAAACAGAATCAGAAAGAATCAGAGAATCTTAATAGATAGATTACAATTATTGAAATTGAAGCAGTTATCAAAAAAAATCCTAAAAAACCGAAGTCCTGGACCAGATGGCTTCACAGATGACTTTTACCAAACATTCAAAGAACTAACACCTAACCTTTTGAAACTATTCCCAAAAAAGTCAAGAGAAGGGAAAATTTCCAAACTCATTTATGAGTCCAATATTATCTTAATTCCAAAACAAGACACTATAAAGAAAGAAAAGTATAGATCAATATCCATGACAAGCATAGATATTATAATCTTCAACAAAATATTAGCAAACCAATTCAGCAATATAGTAAAAGTATCATGCACCATGATCAAGTGGGATTTATTCCAGGAATGCAAAGTCAGTACGGTATCTGCAAATCAATAAACATGATATACCACATACACAAGATGAAGCATAAAAACCACATGACCATAGAAATAGATACAGAAAAAGCATTTGATAAAATCTAGCACCCATTTATCATAAAAACTCTCAGCAAAGTGGGACTAGAGAGAACATACCTAAACATGATAAAAGCCATATATAAAAAAGCTACTGCCAGTGTCATATTCAATGGGCAAAATCTATAAGTGTTCCCCTTAAGACTGGGAGTAAGACAGTGATGTCCACTCTCGCCATTCTTATTTAACATTTTACTGGAAGTCCTAGCAACAGCAATCAGAGAAGAAGAAAAATTAAAATGCCTCCAGATTAGAAAGGAAGTAGTAAAACTCATTATTCATAGATGACATGATACTATATAGAGAGAACCCTAGAGATTCCACCAAAAAGCTATTAGAACTGATAAATAAATTTAGTAAAGTATCAGGATACAAAATAAATATCCAGAAATCACTTGCATGTTTATACACCAATAATGAACTATCAGAAAAGGGAACTATGAAAACAGCTCCATCACAACTGCTTCAAATATATATATATATATATATATATATATAAAATATCTAGGAATAAATTTAACCCAGGATGTACAATACCTGCATTCAGAAAATTATAAGACACTGAAGGAAGAAATTGAAGATACAAACAAATGGAAGCATATACCATGTTCATGGATAGGAAGCATTAACATCATTAAAATGTCCATACTACTCAAAGCAATCTATACATACAACACAATTGCTATCAATATACCAATAGCATATTTCATGGAGCTAGAAAAAATATTCCAAAAATGTATATTGACCCACAAAAGAATGGAATAACTTCAGCAATCTTGAGAAAGAAAAGCAAAGTTGGAGAAATCATGTTACCTGATATCAAACTATACTACAAGGCCATAGTAATCAAAACAGAATGGTACTGGCATAAAAACAGACATATAGATCAATGGAACAGAACAGAGAACGCAGAAATAAACCCATGACTTTACAGTCAATTAATATTTGACAAAGATGACAAAAGCAGACAATGGGGCAAAGATAGTATATTCAAACAATGTTGTTGAGAATATTGGATAGTTACATGCAAAAAGTGAAATTAGACCACCTGTTTACATCATATACAAGAATCAATTCAACTCAAAATGGATTAAAGACTTAAACATTAGACCTGAAACTATAAAAATACTAGAAGAAAACATAGGCAGTAAAATCTCAGACATTTCTCACAGCAATATTTTTTCTGATATATCTCCTGAAGCAAGAGAAACAAAAGAAAAAATAAACAAATGGTACTACATCAAACTAAAAAGTTTTTGCACAGCAAGGGAAACCATCAACAAAATGAAAAGACATATCACTCAATGGAAGAACATATTTGCCAATACATCTGATAAGGGGTTAATATCTAAAATTTATTAAAAACTTATAAAATTCAACACCAAAAAACAAACAATCTCATTTAAAAAATGAATAGAAGGCCCATCAATAAATTAGATTGTTTTCAATAACCATTGCTATAAGAATTTGATAATTATATGCAAATATAAAAACATTTTGGATTTTCACCTAATATCATATACATAACTTTAAATGGAAAATTATAAAACTTCTTAAAGACCATATAGGAGAAAAATCTTGCTGCTGTTGGCCTACACAAAATTTCTTTACTATGCTTCTGAGATGAGGTAAAGCTCAAGGAGTTCATCATTGCCAAGCTCTTATTATATGAAATGTTAAAGGGACTTATTTTTTAAAAAAGAAAAAGACCAAGACTATGAACAGTAAAATCAAACTCACAACTGTCAAGAACTAAATCTAAAACAGAAACGAAATAAACTAAGCAAACGACTAGAACAGGAACAGAATCACAGAAATGGAGATCACATGGAGGATTACCAGTGAGGACGGGAAAGTGGGAGAATGGGGGGAAAGTTACAGGGATTAAGAAGCATAATTGGTAGGCACAAAATAGACAGGGAGATATTAAGAACAGCATAGGAAATGGAGAAGCCAAAGAATTTATATGCACAAACCATAGACATGAATAAAGTGAGGGTATTGATGGAGGGAAGGGCAAAGGGGAAAACAATTGGGACTGCCATAATAGCAAAATCAATAAAATATACTTTAAAAAAGAAAAAGAAAAAAGAAAACATTAACTATAAAAAAGTGATAATTTGGAATCCATCATAATTTAAAGCTTTTTTTCCTCAAAATCCACAGTAAAGAAAATGAAAGCAGAAGCCACAGACTGGGAGAAAGTATTTAGAAAATAAAGGATAAATAAAGGATATGTCTTCAGAATCATCTTTTAAAAATCCTTTAAAGCTCCATAATAAGAGAACAAACAACCCATTTTTTAAAAATGTGCAAAGATTTAGACAGACACTTCACAAAAGATGGTAGGCGAATGTCAAATAAGTATGTAAAAAGGTGTTTGATATAATTAATAATTAGAGTTATGTAAATTAAGGTATGCTACACACTCACCAGAATATCTAAATTAAAAAGACAGACATAATAAAGTATGAGTGAGGATATGGAGCAACTGGTACTCTCATTCACAGCTAGTGGAAATGCAAAATGGTAGCGTCACTTTGGAATAGTTTTGCCATTTTGTATCAAATTAATTAAACACTAACATATGGTCCAAAATCCCACTTCTAGGTAGTTAGCCAAGAATAGTTAAAAGAAAAAAAAAGGTCCACACAAAGACATTTGTCCAAATGTTCATAATATTTTTATGCAGAATAGCCAAAAAACTGGAAACCAAAATGCCCATCAGCTACCAAATGGAAAATTTTAGTATATCCATACAATGAAACACTAATCAGAAATAAGAAGTAAAAAAATAAATACTGATATGATCAATAACATGGTTGAATCTCAAGAGCATTACGCAAAATGAAAGAAGTAAAAGGAGGCAGGTGCAAAATACTACCTACTTTATGATTCCATTGATATGAAATTCTAGAAAAGACAAAACTACAGAGAAAGAAAGGAACTCAGTGGTTCCAAAGGTAAAGCTTTGGTGGAGGAAAGGAACTGCCTGCAAATGGCCCTAAGAAAATGTTAGGGTGATGGCATGTTCAATATCATGTTTCTGGTGGTTGTGACATGACTGTATACATTTGTCAAATCTCACAAAATCATTCACCTAATATTGAAGAATTTTATTGTATATAAATTATACCTCAGTAAAAAATAAAACTCTTAAAGCCTAGGAATAATAAAGCTGTATACATCCTAAACATAGAATGAATATAGTAAAATATTAATACATATTAATAAATTATTAGATCTGAAAGGTGGATCTATAAAGGGTTCATAATACTCTTCTTTCTAAACTTTGAAAATTTTCTTTGTTGAAAGATTTTTAAGGAAGATGTCAAAAGAACAGGAAAAGGCATCTAGGTGAATGTCAAAAAAGAGAGAGAGAGGAGAGAGAGAGATTTTTTTTAGCATCAGTTATGACCACCATTACATATAATGGCTCCTTGGAATGAATCTGTGACCCCAGCTAAAACTGAATGGCCGTATCTCTGCCAGCTATTTCCACTGCCTTTAAAAACAGTCTCAGGAACAAAGAGAAAACTAGGTACTAAGGTCAGTGTTGCTGTTTTAACAGAATGAATAATTTCTTACTGTCTAAGACTCTTGTATCCTTTTCTTCCTTCCTTCTTTTTTTTGGGGGGTGCGAAATTGGTCAAAAGATTTCTTTTTGGTGTTTTATTTGTTTTAGTGGGTTTCTTTTTAGCATGATTATTCACAGATTATTTTCCATTTTGATTTCCTTTTTACTTGATCAGTTGGTCATCCTATTTTTAGAAAATAAAATGGTGAAAAAATACATTTAACTTCTCTCGTGCTATAAAATGGTTCTAAGAAACTGAGTAAAGCAGAGAAAATACCAAGGCTGACATTTAACAATTATTAAGAGTCTTTGTTTGAAAAAAAACCTCCCTGAAACTCTATGATATATTAAATACTCATTAAAATTAATGAGAATGCTTTTATTCTTACCTGTGGAAAAAAATTTCATGCATGGTTTAGATAAAAAAATTTTTAGTCTTGCAAGTGTTCTGTACGTGTTAAGAAATCTGGAGGGACCATATGAAAGAAAGTGAGATTCTGTAGAGCTGTGTGAAAAAATAAAATAAAATTGGTAAGTCTATGATGGGTAAAAAGAAAAAAAGATATCACAGTTTTTCTGCTTCTGCCTTTCTACCCATCTCTCATGAATGTTCTCATTCGCAAAACACTTCTGAGTGCTAAGTGTTGCCAACCAAATAATCTCACCTAAGTCATCATGTCCAGGGATTTTATTAGGGGTTAGTCACATCGGTATGGAGCACCTGTGTGACTGATCTTAGCTACTCCATCTCCAGCCCCGCCCCCACCGCCCCCACCAGAGTGCAAACTTGTAGCGTGGCTCCAAAGCCTCAGGCATACAAAAACAGGTGTTCACTCATATTGCTAGTATGAACTGTCTCACATGGCCCAAGACCTCACTAATACAAAGAAAATTACCAAGCAGGATACTCCAAGGACTCAGAGGTCAAGTCTCAGAGGTCAGGCCAAGGACCACTGAAGATCTTGGGAATTTCAGGATTTGAACAGCTCGGGCCTGCTGAGTTAACCCTTTCCTGACCAGATGAATAAGCCCTCCTCCATGTGGATGTTATCCTATATTGCAAAAGGAATGTTGCAAATACAATTAAGTTAATCTTGAGATGGAGAGAATATCCCAGATTATCTGGGAGGGTCCGAAATGTAGCCACAAGGATTTTTATAAAGTAGAGGAAGAGGCAGATTTAACTACAGTGAGACAGAGGGCAAGAAGAAGACTGAAGCAAGATGCTGCTGGCTTTGGAGAGAAAGGAAAGGGCCACCAGCCAAGTAATGCAAAGAATGTAACTAGAAAAGGCAAGGAAAAGCAGTCCCTTCTAGAGCCTCCAGAGAGTGCATGACCCTGCCAAACACCTTGATTCAAGTTTGAAAACGGATTTCAAACTTCTGACCTCCAGAAGCATGACCTACCAAGTTTGTGGCAATTTGTTACAGCAGCTGTAAGAAACCAATACACTTGGGGGACAAAACTTTGTAATGAGATCACTTTGGCATTTCAATTACTAACTCTTCTTGGAAGTCGTTCTTTCATTTCATTCAGTTCTAAAAGAGTGAAATATTACAGCAAGATGTCAGCATATACATGAACATGCATGCACACATTTAAAATGCAAATGATCTTAAGTACAAAACATTTCAAGAATTCGAAAGCCTAAAGAAATAGCAGGCAAGCTACCCTCAACCAGATGGCTAACTAATAGATTCAGCAGTTGTCCTATAAGGATATTAAATTCAAATATCAAAAGCTGTAATATCCTGAGTACTGTGACTTGAATATAAAAAATAATTGCTAACACGGGAATAAAAAAAGCGAACTGGCATCACACACAGAGTAAGATAATCAAATGGCATGGGAAATATCAACGAACGTTGTTGTGTTCCTCATCTGAATTTTTATATTCTATAATAAACCTTAAATCTACTCAAAATATCTTATTTCCTGTTTTTAAAGATGATAATGTGATCATATTCTGCCCTTGGTGATTTCCCTAGCTTTAATTAACATACATGTTTACTATTCTGTGAATATAGACTAGATACTTTCCAGTTCTCATTCATATACACACATTTTAACCATTACATCAGAACAGGTGTTCTTCCTCTGAGTACACTTAGTAAATCTTTAGTCTTTTTCTCACTAGTCAGATTTAACTATATATAATCATATTCACTTTTGTATAATTCATTAATTTCTTTTTAGTCATGGTCTAAACCAGTGGAACAGTTAAATAACCAGAATAATTTTCCTGAGCTCTGTTTATATGGTAAAAATAAAAATTGTCAAATAATAATTTTTTAATTAAGTTAAATTAATAATTTCAAAGTGTTACAAGTGATGACCATCCAATCACTCCTATTTTTAATGTTTATAGTGCTATACTCTGAAAATTGATTTTCATAATATACTATGCTTATTACACAATATTATAGTTACTTCTGCATCATCAAAGACTAAATTCTGTGTAGAGCAGTTTTAAAATCTATCATATTATATCAAATTATTTGAAAATTGATGTCATATATAGACCATATATCAACAATAAATAATGTAGAATATTTGTTTTTCCAGAACAAATAGTGTGGCATTTAGAGTAGTGGTTCAATAAATGTTCATTACATTTATTGTTAATATATTTTAATAAATATCCACCCTCTTTAAAAACTTCATACACTTTCTGTCAGTATAGATCCCATTCTTCATTATCCCCACTTCACTGAAATTTTGCTTAAGAAAATGAGAAACTTAGAAGGGTTTTCAGGAACTACTAAAAAGGACACATTAACAAAACCATGAGGGAGGATGGAAGAAAGGGAGGGAGGTGGGTTTGGCTGGGGTGACGGGGAGGGATGGAGAAAAAATGCAGACGACTATAACCGAACAACAATAAAGTAATTTTTTAAAAAAAGAAAAGAAAACGGGAAACTAAAGCAACAAGGGTGAGGCAGCTTGGCTAATTCTTTCTGCAAGTTATAGCAGAATGTAAACATGGTCACACAGTTTAATAAAAATACACATTTTCCCAATTTATCATGAAGTACTTGAGAACATATTTCCCATTGAATGCTGTTAAGATACACAATATTGTGCTCTTCTTTTTCCCTAGATAATAATAGTGCAGAATTTTTCATACTCTCACAAATTCATATTTATAAAAGCCACACACCAACTACTACATCAGATACATGAGTCTAAATTAAATTGAAGTGTTAATATTTGATCCAATTAACTGGCATCCGAAGAAGATATCCAATTTAAGTAACTTAGTTTCTGTAAAAGCTTTTCAATTAATTACCATAACAGTTAGCCAAAATGACAGATTTCCTCAGTCATCTGAGTAACGGCAGCATTGGGGATCCGGCCAGAGGTTGTGGCATCCTATAATTCTTTCCCTGCCGATGACTGGCTCTGGGCATCAAGGAGGAAAGCAGCTCTTCTCAGAGCTTAGCTGGCAAGTCTAACATAGCGCTATTTCTACTGGTATTGCTATGGAAACCACTAGAAACATAGCTTTGTGAACCAAGAACCAGGTATGAAGCATCTTGGTTAACTGTACTGCAAGTTCAGTCTTTGATGGACAAAACGAGGGTCATGCAGGTACTTAAAAACCAATATCCTATATAGCGACCAAGCCCCAGCTGGGAATTTTACAAAATTAAATTACTGTGTAGGTGGCCCACAGCCTCATTGAGGAGTGGCTGTAGATTTGCTTGTTACTGTCCACCCCAGAGCAGGCTTTGCAACAGCTAAAGTATATAGCTGTTTTCATAAACTAATGGAAATAGTATTTTTGTGTGTGGACTATATGTTGCCTTTATATACAACTACTTTATTCCAAGGAGACCAAGTAATAGTATGGATTCATATTTCAATTCTGAGTGCTATTATTTGTAAAAATTCTTTATCATTTAGAAAATAGTTTCCATTTACATTAATATTTCTCACTTTGAGGTCAACAAAGATAGAGTTCCCACTTTGTCATAACAAAGTCTTTAAAGCAATTCTTAGTCCCTGAGTATCTACAACTTAACACAGGTACAAAGTGGACCAGGAAAATTCACAACTACCTCATGGTCACTTGGAGTTCTACTTAGTCCATAAAACATGTATTGCTGAGAGTAAATAATGCTAACTGATATAAAAAATAAGGAAACCCTGAAATCTCAGTTCCCAATTTCCCTCACAGTGAGGACAGGTGAGGGCACTCTGTTCTAGGATGTTTCTGGGGATCTAGGCTACTTCCATCTTGTGGCTCCACCCTCCTCTGGGTCCTTGGAGTTTTCATCCGTTCAGTGGGTAAAGAGAGTGGGAGGATTTGATAGCTCAGGCCTATAACTTGGGGACATGACTTCTGTCTACATCCCACTGTCCAGAACTCTAGGAAACATAAACCAGCTGTGTGCCCAAGGAGAGGAAAGCAGCCTCCACCTCTCCTCACCCACACCAATCCACAAAGTTCTCTGCACTCCACCAAAATACAAGGAATGAGAGCAGAGAAAGTGGAAGAGAATTTTATCAGCAAGGCTGGCAAGGAAACACATGACCCTCGCATTCCATTGGCCAAAATTCAGCTTTGTGGCCACGTTTAACCAGAAGAGAGCCTAAATTTTAAAACAGGTGTGTGCCCAGAAATAGAATGCAGGTATTGAGGATTACACATCCAGTCTAAGCTCCCTTTGAATCGTCACTAGGATACCCTTATTTGTTCACATACATTCACATACATTCCTTCAGCGGCCTGTATGTGGTTTCTCTTTTCAGAGAGTCCTTGACATCCATTTTTTTCCTATTTTAAATAAGAAATCAGAGGCCTCAAAAGGTAAAGTCTTGAATAGACCAAGTCAGCTAACAAAAAAACAAACTTGCAACTAAATTTCATCTCACTTTTATTAAATACATACCGCGCATGTGGCACTGTGCTAAATATTTTGGAAATAAGAAAGAAATAAAGGCCTTGTACTTCTCCTCACTGAACTTTTATTTATTCTCAGGAAACAAAGCTTTACATAAAAGAACGCATATATGTAACCATTATTTAGACAAATATATGCCATTGCACAAAATCTAATGCTAGAATCAGAACATACCCCAGGAAGGTTTGTAGACAAGAAAGAATTGTGCAGAGTGTAACAGCTGGGAAGAATCTCACTGAGATCAAACCTGAGTAGGATGTGAATGAATAGAGAAAGAGGGAGGACTTTTCAGAAACGACATCTGAGGTGGGAGAAAAGTACAAGCAACATTGTGCCCTGACACAGCCAGGAGGCCCGTGTGACTGATGAGGAGACTGGCTAGTGGGAATCGTGGGAGTAGGCAGACAGATCATGCAACCACACTGGAGATGATTCTGAAATCATAGCCAGCTAGGGAACCACGGTGGGGATCTGAACAGGCCTAGCGTGCCTGTCCAGATGCATAAGAACATTGCTCTGGTAACAATGTGTAGAGCACGCTGCAGAAGGTACAGCTGAGCGGCAGTGGCCGATTCAGTGGACCTTCCGAGGGACTATAGGATAAGGGACTCAAATCAAGCAGTGTTAGAGAAGACTTATGAAGAAAGAATGGCCACAGAATCTTATATTTCTGAAACAACATATAAAAACACTTTACATTGCTACAGAATAAACACCAAACCCAGTAATTTAGGCTGACGTCCTCTACACGGTGGCCCACTTCTACTGAATCCATGCATTCATGTCCTGTTTACTTTTTTGTCATGAGGAGAAATTATATAAGCACCTAAATAACACCCTGTGCTCTCTCCTCAAAACAATCATTTTTGGCAAAGAGATTAAGTAAAGCCACAAGCCTACTAAGAAATGCAAGATTATGCACATTATCTCTCACAGGCAGGCAGCGATGTTTGTAATACACCAAGGAGATATCTTCTCAAAATAAACAGATGTTCTTGGTTGACAGTATAAATGCAAGCAGAACCTTACAGAATTTTCTCCTCATTTGGCCTATTTATTTATTTCTATACTGCCTTTGTTAAAAAAATAAATTAGATGTGTTTACAGAAACAAAATAAAATAAGGTAAAATAAAGTAAAAATAGGTGATGGAATCATGGCAAAAAAATAATAAAAGGAGAAAAAATAAGAGAAGGCCGTGAATAATGCTGGCACACTTAAGAAAATGTGATAAAGCCCTGGCCACTGGCTGGAAGTGAATCCAAAATTTGGTTCTGAACTTTCTGCCCAAAGCAGAATTGCTTACATGATGCACAGTGTTCATCAGACAAAGCAGTTATTCAGAAGGGAAACAGCCTTTCCTGGCTCCAAGACCCTCAAAAAATTTTCTCTTGAGAAATCTCAAAAAAAGAGCTAACAATTATTAATATTTGTAGTTTGTCAGAATTCTTTCCATTGCAAATGATAGAAAGCCCAACTCAAAGTAGCTAAAGCAGAAAAGTGAATTTACTGACTAATGTAACTAAAAATCCCAGAGGCTGACCTATTGTTTCAGGCATTGCCAGATTCAGGTGCTCCAGCAGTGCTGTGAGAGCTCACTTTCCAGATCTCAGACCTAGTGTGCCTTTCTTTGCACAGTTTTGTTTCAAGAAGACACTCCCCTCTTAGAAGCAACAATGGCCACCAGATTTCTATTACACCAGATTAGCTTCTTCAAGAGTAGAGCCCACTTGCCCAACTGACAGAGCAGAAGTCCGAGGACTGATTCTGTTTGTCCCTGCTTTGGTCACATACCTACCTCTGAACAAATCATGCAGTCAAGGTGAGGTCCTTATGTCTCCTGGGGGCAGAGGAGGGGGCTGTTGAATCAGTGCCAGACTCAGAGTCAGAGATGGATGGTTCCTTAAAGGGATTCTGACCAGGCAAAAGCATGTTCCCTATCCATCATACATCCCAACAACATACTTCTAGAAAAACTGTTAAGTACTTATTTAATAAGGTTGTTTCTTATACATTTCCTTTAAAGGGATTAATATTCTCACACTAAAGCTCTCCAATTCTATCAAGGTCAGTAGAGTGTCAGCCAGGCACACACCTATCTGTTGGTTTAATTGGCTTAATTGGATTGTCTAGGCCAGATTTCTGGAATACACTAGAATTCATTCAGATGGTTTAAATAAGCAGACTTCAATTACATGTGGAATCTAAAGAAAAAAATAAATGAACAAGAAAAACATAAACAGACCCATAGATATAGAGAACTGATGTTTACCAGAGGAAAGGAGGGTTGGCAGGCTGGGTGAAAAGGTGAAGGGATTGAAAGGACAAATTGGCAGGAACAGAATTGTCATGGGGATGTAAAGTGCAGCACAGGCAATACAGTCCATAATACAGCCAGGTGGATACTGGACTTATCAGAGAAATCACTTCATTAATTATATAAATGTCTAACCACTCTCCTGTATACCTGAAGCTAATATAAAATAATATTGAGACTACAATTTTAAAATTTGTAATTAAAAAAGAAGCCAGGTACTTATAAAGATGTGAACTTGGGTACAGACACATGCAAGAGGTGTTGAGGGATCCAGAATATAGCAGCATCAGGGAGCTATTAAAACTCTTAGAGTGGCGTGGCCGTGACTTTGCCAATGGAGCTGTGGAGTTGTAGGCGCCCAGCAAGACCTCTAGTTTGGGGAAAGTGCCTGCCCCTAGGAAGCAGCCCTAAAGGAAGCAGAAGGTTGCGGGGGGGAAATACCCTGAGGTCTCTCTTCTCCCAGGCTCCTGTTTTCCTGTTGGTGCTGGAAGAGTAGAGAAAGAGCAGGTGATGCGGTCTGTACTGGTAGGGACCCTGTACTAGGCTGGAAGAGGAGCAAGGAGAGAATACCCAGCTCATTGGTGTCAGCGTATTAGACACCAGCTAGGCGGTGGCCCACATCCCACCGTTGACTATGCCCGTCTACACACACCTCTCCCTGTTCACTGGCCATGGTTCACTGATTCAAGGATAGAGACACTTGACTCCAGCAAGCCAAAAAATTATCCTCCCTGAATTCAGTCTTGAACAGAAATACAAAGTCTTTGGGGTACAGGAACTGAATCATCATACAGAAGCACCCATAGAGAAATCTGAAACCCATAGAGTTCCTGCTGCTGAAGTCCCATGAGCTTCCCTGGTTCCTGCCCTTCCTGAAGCTTAGTTTTTCAGTTACTTCTCTAATTGTATGAGTTTCCCCCAGTATTATATAAACAAATCCTGCTTTTCATTGTCAACTGGAGTGGTTTTCTGTTGCTTGAATTAAAAAGAGGTTAATTGAATATTTAAGATAGATTTTTTTAGTCTATACATTGAAGAGGACTAGAGGGGTCACAGTCTTCAGAGAGTCTCTAGAAATACTAATTTTCTTAATGAGGTTTTGACCCACATGGTGCTGCGTTAAGTTTGAATACAGAAATTACATGTTACTGATTAATGCCCAGACCTTTGTTCCTTAACAGTCACTGCAGCAACATCCTTGGGTCAAAGTTGAGGAGCTTAAAGGAGACAAGCTCCTAAATAAAAGAGCATTATTTTCCAAATGGTATCATGCAAAGAAGGACCATAGTCAAAGGTCAAATCCATCACGAAAAGCAATTTAGGGTCAGCCCAGACAAAGGTGAATGAGAAGCTAAGGCTATAATAATTTCAATCTGAAATCATTCAAAACTGTACTATTCAACCTTTCTGTTCATCTGCAAATGATTTTTAGTTTATTGCTTGTTTGCTTGTCTTGTCCTTAGTGAACTGGCCCAGGCTGACAATCAGCACTTTCCCATCTACATCCTTTCTGCACCTGCCCTCTCATCCACGGGACACAATGTATGGCACTGAGCTAAATGGCAGTAAAACAAAGAGCAGCCCCTGGCTTCATGGAGATTATAATCTAATATGTATTAAAGCTAATTCTTGAGGGAGTATGAAGATACATTTTAGTGGGAGAATTATCTTGTGACCTATTGGAACACAGGAAGAAGGAGACAGATAACTGTGGGTTAGGCAGAGCAGAAGACTCCAGGAATAATCTGAGATCAATTCTGATCCCCACATTGCAATCCGGGAGTTTTCCAATTCAAGAGAACCGACAGAGACAGAGCTTCAGAGCAACACCCTCGCAGCATTACATCCATCCACCACTTAGCATCTTTACTTTCTATTCCCACAACCCTCAGGTACAATAATGGTTAGCCAACTAGACGAGACTGTCTGGGCACATCTGAAGAAGGATTCCTAATGGTGGCCTTACAAATCTTCTGGAGTTGGCCATAGCTTTGTACGTCTATTTTTGAAAAAACAACTCTAAGCAAAGTCTACCCTCATAATTTACATGATTATCCTCTGTGTTGTTTGTAATACCCACAGCATCACACTTCAAATTAATTGTGTCAGTGCCTTGAAGCCAGACCTGGACCAACAATCCTCCTATGATTCATGCCACTGGGAAAAACACCTGACACGACTCCTCAAGGCAGGCTCTGTGTGGTGAAATCTCAGATGGAGACCAGATGGTCTTTGGACACTGACTTGGCGCCCACGAAGCTCCCAGATGTCTTCAGTGGACAGCATTCCCCAATGGATACTGAGTACCTATAGATGTGGACCCACCCCCTGGGATGTGACCCACCACCCTCTTCCCTTTCTAATGTCTCCTCAATCCCTTTCCCCCCAGCCAGGGAAATCTGTTCAAGTCCCAGAAGCTAAAAGCTTCACTTTTGCTCACTCTGAGTTATGGTCTAGCTCAGAGCTGTCCAATTTTAGCCATGGTAGAAATGATTCGTAATTCTGAGCTAGCCAGAATGTACAAATAGGAAACTGTTTAATTTTATTTAACTTTAATTAATTTAAATTTAAATAGCTACAGGGCTATGGACTAGGAACTAACATATTGAGTAGGACAAGTTTGGCTGTTGATGCTCAAAAACTAAGAACTGATTTTTGTTATTTTTTTCCTTCTTATTCATCCTGATTTTCTTTTGATATCCCTAAAGCAACAAACTTGAAGTTATCTAGCTTAATAGTGGAAGTAGTGAGGACATTAAGTAATATTCCAAAAATATAATCTCATCACATTTATCTCTTTGTATCCTGGTCAAAAAATAAAAAAAAAATTACTGCAATCCATGGCAATGGAGTTCTTTGCCTCTGGCTGTCTAAGGTTGACTTGAGAAGCCTCAGTTGCAACATTCTAGCCTCAGAATGTCACTTCCTAGTTCTCCCAGGAAGGTCTCCCATGGTAGAAAAGAAGGACTCAGCTGAGTCAAAAAAAAAAAAAAAAAAGGCAGAGAGAAGTGAACAGCGTAGCCATGGCTACACACCACTTTTCCTGTATGTGTTCCAGGGAGGGAGGTGTCGGAACCCATAGGTTTTGTGGAGCCTACTGACCTAGTGTCACTATCCAGCCTGAGCACTGGAGTAGCTTGAAAGTTGATGATTCTGTGACCTCAAGTGTGATGCTGAAGGAGCAGATGCAACAGTTGGGACCTGCACAGGCCTGTAGGGCAAAAACAAAGTGCCCTTCACGAACCATCCCCCAGGGCCAGGTGGGCAAACAGATGCCTCAGTGGATACCAATGTGGACAGATGACAGCTGAAGACCAGAGGTCTCCCTTCTTTCCGGTTGCTTGACACGTAAATCCCCAGAAATATGATGGAACCAGAGGGAAAAGGTGAAACCCCAATAGGTTGAAATACAGATTTTACAAAACCCAATCAATTAGCATGCAATATTAAAACTTAATTTTAGTTATAGAAAAATGAGTTTACATATATTCCTCAACTGAGTTTGTGAACTGTTTCATGATGATGATATTATTATTGTGAGTACATACACATCCCCCCTCAACAAAGGGCCCACTGAAAGTGGACTAAAAATTTTGGGCAGTATTTACAGTAACCCAACTCCTCCTTGTAAAGAAAGACCTAATTGGTTACATTAATACGAGTTCCAGCCATAGCCACAAGTTTCTAATGTTCCCCAATGAAGGAAGGTAAGCTCCAAATGCGAGCCTACATTGCACAACTACTTAGGATTGTACTTGACTTGGTGGAAGAGGAACCAAATACTTTTTTTAATCAAGTTTGAATTAACTTTGACCTATTTAAATAGAAATACAGTCTATGCTTACTATTAATATTTAATTATGTTCATGTTGTTGTCTTAGTTTAAGCATCCAGCAAGTTATCTCTAGCATCCAGCATTTTCTTCTTGTATACCTGATTTTACTGTTGTGATAAAGCTGATCAGAGGAAAAGTTAAGACATTAGCGAAGTCTGTCTTCAAATCCTCCCAGTAGTACGTCCACCAGCACAGCTCATCTGGGCCTGGCACCCACTCCCCACCCCAGTGTAACCTAAAGAGTCTAATCTGAACTAACATGTTAGTATGTTACTCTGCAAGGTGGCATGCATGCAGGATCTTCTGTGCCTGATGACTTAATCATGAGCAGTGGCTTGGAGGGTGAAATCATCAGCCATACCAAAAGGATACATGGAGTTACAGAAGCTCAGCATAGACAAAGATTTGGACAAGAAGTTAAAACACAGCACTTCTAATCTAACACAATCACCATCCTGGCCATTATGGCTCAGCTGGTTGGACTGTCATCTCATACACTAAAATGTTGAGTGTTTGATTCTCAGTCAGGACACATACCTGGGTTGTGGGTGTGATTCCTGGTCAGGGTATGTATGGGGGGCTACCAATTGATGTTTCTCTCTCACACTGATGTTTCTCTCATATCAATGTCTCTCTCCCTCTCTCTCTCTGTCTCTCTCTTTCTCTCTCTAAAAGCAACCAAGAAATACGTTTGGGTGAGAATAAAAATAATTTTTTTTTATTTTTTTGTTTGTTTTTTATTTATTTTATCTTATTGTTATCCAAGTACAGTTTTCTGCCTTTCCCCCCACTCCTCCTCACCACCCCAGCCCTCCCCACCTCCCTCCCCTGTTTCCAAACCCCTTGTTATTGTCCATGTGTCCTTTATAATTGTTCCTGTAAACCCTTTACCCTTTTCCCCATTATTCCCCCTCCCCTCTGGTCACTGTCAGCCTATTCTCAATTTCATTGTCTTTGGCTATACTTTGCTTGCTTTTTCATTTTGTTGATTACGTTCCTGTTAAAGGTGAGATCATATGGTATTTGTCTTTCACCACCTGGCTTATTTCACTTAGCATAATGCTCTTCAGTTCCATCCATGCTGTTGCAGCCACTATGGAAAACAGTAAGGAATTTCCTCAGAAAACTAAAAATGGAACTACCTTCCAGCAATTCCACTGCTAGGATTATATCCTAAGAACCCTGAAACACCAATCCAAAAGAACCTATGCACCCCAATGTTCATAGCAGCATAATTTACAATAGCTAAGTGCTGGAAGCAACCTAAGTGCCCATCAGTAAATGAATGGATCAAAAAACTATGGTGCATTTCCACAATGGAATTCTACACAGCAGAAAAAAAGAAATTTTTTATAATGATCTAACAAATCACCAACTAATTGGAAAACTTTAAGCAATCCATTTAATCTTTCCAGGCTTCGCTTTGCTCATTTGTGAAGTGCTAGATAAACTCTAAGATCCCTTCCAGTGAAAAAACTGGATGCTTCTGATTTCATCTGTTTAAACATGTGCATGTATGTGAGTAAATTAAAATATGTTACTTCAATAAAATCCTGTGCCATTTTTAAGATTTGTCCTACCAAATGCATTATGAAGCCACAATGATAAAGAGTTTGGTGCTAGGGCAGAGATAAGCAAGTAGAATAGAACAGAAATTGCCTCAAGGCTCTAAACTAAAAGTTACACATTGTTTAATCACTTGACACCTTCCATATACTGTGCTTTGTATAGTATCAGTATTAAATTTGTTGCTTAAACCCTGCAACATAATAATTGATGTAAGAAGATAAGTTATTGAGAAAGTATTGGCTATCTTATTTGTTTCTCTCCTTGCATTATACTCCTTGGAACAAAACTAAAAGGAGTTTCTCCCCTTTTCTCTACTAGGACCTGTATTGCTAAATTCTAGCCAGAGATCATAAATCAGTGGCCCATAGTGCAAACCTGGCTTTGAAATGTAAAACCCATAGTGTGATTTCTTTTTTAAATATTAGTTGCCAATATTTTAAAATAGGGATATTTCACATCTTTTAAAATCCAAATGTTCAGCTTCTTCTGAAAAATCAGAAGTTCAAACCGTACTGGGCATTTATTTCCATGGGAGATTAGCATCACCCAGTCGTAACTGCTCCTTTCGGTGGATGTGTGCTCTGCAGTTCCCCAGGACACCCCCTACTCTTCACCTCCAGTCATCTCCAGTCACCACCTAACCCGCCCCTGAGAGCATTTCAGTTTGTGCTTCCTGATCTCCTCACTGCCAAGTTACCAGCTGCTGTGCTTTAGGCTTTGAGGGAACCAGCATGGACCTCCTTGGATGGGGAGGGTCTGGAGACATTTGTGCACCTAGGGTAAGATAGGGAGGCATGGGAACCCACCCTGGGCCCTGGATCGTGGCAGACAGCAGCTTCCACACAGTCATCAGACCCAGATAGCTCTGGGGATGCAAGTCCGACACCCAAACCACCAGAGGGGATCAGGAACGACTGGACAATAAGCTTCAGGGCCTGACAAGCCTAGGCAGTGTGTAGAGGTCATGCCATCCTCGGAAGCTCTTCCTTCGAGAAAATCAGACCGGCCTGAGCACGTAGAGGGCAAGCCGTATTGAGCCATACAGATGATCAATGCCAGGGGCAGCACCATCAACTGGGAGGGAAAATGGCCCCTTCACTGCAAAGAGATTCCTTCACAAGGCCTGTATGAGCACCTGGGATTTCTTTACCTTCTTGTGGGACTGACCAGTGCCCTCAAAGAGCAACTAATACTGAAACTAAACTGTGCAGAGTGAGTGAGTTTGGTGTGGGGAGGTTGCAGGACCATGGTCCATGTTTTCAAAAGGCTTCCCTGGAGATTATACCACAAAGACTAACTGGGGACTGTTTGCTCACTGGAACTACCTTCTGGCTCAAAAAGTCCATGGCCCAAAGAGTTCTCTTCCATGAAAAGGTGTCCATGGATGGAGAAAGGACAAAGAATGTGAGAACTGGTACAGGCACATCAGTTGATACAGGAATTGATAAACGTGAAATTCACTGCCAAGGTATAGGTCCAAAGTAGGAATTCCAATTTGCCAATATAGTAATGCCATCATCAAAAATGAATGAAGTCTTTCATTCCCAGAATGGTATGAACCTCATAAGCAATGTGATGGCATTAGCCATCCGTAGAGGACGTTTGACATCTGGGCACCCAGCATATGTTCCCCATCCTGGTGGTGCTGTATTTGGGGGGCCTTATCTTTCCCCCAATGTCTGTAGCCTCAGGATACAGACTGGACTGCTTCCATGAGATCTTGTTTAAAGAAGGTAGAAATTTATTTCTATCTTGTAACATAGATGTTCTTTCTTATATAACATATATAACACGGAAGTTCTTTCTTATATAACGTACATAATACAGAAGTTCTGGCAGTATTCGAGCGGTGGCCCAGGCCTGAGTGCAGCTCGAGAGCACTGAGCACACAGCCTCCTTCCATTCTCTTGCTTTGCCATCCCTAGCGTATAGTCCTTGTCCACAAGGGCAAAGATGACATCCTGCAGTTTTTACATTCAGCTATAAAAAGAAGGAATGAAGAAAAGGGAACATAAGTATCTTTCTTTTTAAGGGTACATTTCAGCAGTTGCGCCATTCTTGCTCATGTGATCCCACTGAGTAGAAATAAGATACATACTTTTGTATAAAGGAGGCTGGGAAACAATGTAGGCTTTAATCCAGCTAAAACTTTTCCTAAAACCGAAGAGGAAAGCAAATAATGGGGAAAGAGTTACACTCTGTGCCATAAAGGGTAAATCCCCAGTGCCTGCTTTCCACTAAGCATGCCAGAGGGCCCTTCCTTCCTTTCCCAGCACCAAAGCCACCAGGAGTTGAGCATGTAACGAACTGTGGTCAATTGAATGCTCTCTTTCAGGGCTTCAAATCTTGAGTGAGTAAGGCAAGGACAGAAAATAACCTCAGAGGTCATATATTGCCTTGTGTGCTGAACCAAGTCGCTGGTAGGAGAAGGTTGTCATTCGTCTTCCCAGCCCTGGAATTCAGTGGGTCCCTGCCTGTCCCCAAACCCAGCCTCAAAGCTTCCCATTGCTTCTACAGCCTGCTTCATCAACATTCACTACACACTGGATATCTTTCCAGTAAGTTTGCTTTTGCTTTAGTTGGCTAGATTCCATTTCCATTGCTTTTAATAAACAGGCTTAAAGATAGGGATTTAGCCTCAGTCTAGAAAAATAAAGAAATTACATAAACCTTGGCATGTGCTCTGAGCACCAGGCTACAGTGGTGCCTTGGAATCGTATCATTCTAACTCCCTTGTTCAGAGACCTAGGGCCCACTCCAGAATTTCTCACTCCTATTGCCCTCCTGTGTATATTAGTTATCTTTTGATACACAATCAGTAAACCTTCAATTTCATCATTTAAACCAATAAGCATTATTATCTCACAGTTTCTTCAAGTCAGAAATCTGAGTGTCACTTAGCTCTGTGTGCCTGGCTCCAGGTCTCTCATGAGGAGAAGATCAAGCTGTCGGCCAGGGCTGTGGTCCCACCTGGAAGCCCAGCTGGGTGGGGAGGGGGTGGCAGGGGGAGATCTGCTTTCCAGTTTGTTCTTGTGGTCATCAGCAAGCCTCAGTCCCTTCTCATGCAGGGCTCTCCACAGGTTGCTCACACATGGCAGCTGTTCCCCAGGTGAGACATCTAAAGGAGGGCAAGAGAGACCACCAAGATGGAAGTCATGATCATCGACAACCTAATCTTAGAAGTGGCATCCCATGATTTCTGCATGTCCTACTTGTTGGGTGAGTCACTAAGCCTAGCCCACACTCACGAGACACAGGGCGTGAACACAGGAGGCAGAGAGAAGTGGGGCCATTTCAGACTCTGCCTGCCATACTGTAACCGTCACTCCCTACACATAAATATATCACCATCAAAGGAGGAGGACGAAGGGGAAAGCCCCCCTAGAAGTATGAGTTCTTTTTTTATCTTTTTACTAAAATGCCCTAAAAATATTTAAGTGACAATTTTGCTTTCACAATATCAGGCAGCAGTTGTCAGTTTTCTTACTGTACTATAATTCACATTGCATTGCTACGGCTGCTATTTTATGTGACATTCCCAAGGATATTTTAAACGATGATAAAAAAGACAGTTATGTCAATTTCTTGAATTTTACTATTATTAACAATAATAACAACCAGATGTGCAAAGAGAGGTAATGTGTCCTTTTCCCCATTTATCTTATTTTAGTCCTCTATTATGATTTCCTTAGCTGCCACTGTAGCTTTCAAAAAGCTAGTTCAATTACTGAAGTACTACCCATTAAATGAGAAATGATGGGTTTGCCAGAGAAATCAGCTATTATTTCGAAATAAAAACGCATAGGCAAAGATACTGCTAACCCTCAATGAATTTCCGGAAGTCTTAACGCCTTTTCAAAGCCATCGTGAACAGCAGAACTAAGCTGATGCTTTTGAAATTGAGCAAATTGTTAAAGGCACGAAAGTGACAACACCTGTAAACAGCTAGGTTTTCTCAATTATCTAATAAAAGAGTTCATGTGCAAGTAAAGTACTGTTTAAGCATCTGTATGCCAGTTGTTCAAGCATGGGAATCCTTGCTACCTTCCTAGTTTTCATCTGAACAAGGAAGTCAAGGCCCCTGATTAATGAGGACCACACCCCCATCCTCATCTGCCTCTTGGGGTGGCCAAAAGCTGTGAGAGTTCATGCAGGGTCAAGAAAATTTATGCAAAATTTTATTTCAATATATGGAAGAAATGAAGGGAAAAATTTATTGGCAGGGTGCCCAGACTTTCCCTTAACAAACAAATTATCTAATTTAATCCAAGCTTAAAGGTCACTTTCCTTAAAGAAAACTTGCTGATCATTCTCTCAAAGATCTCCAACAGGCCCTGCCACACACCCTATTCATTTCCTTCATAGCATTTACTTTCATGGCAATTATGCCATGTGTTCCTTGCATTGCTCCTATTACTCCTGTGTTCCTTGCATGTGTAACACACTAGCTTGTAAGTTCCATGATAGAATCTTCATCCTTCAGAACCAGACTGCCTGGGTTCCCGTCCTAGATGTGTCAATCACCAGCTGTGTGACCTGTGCAAGTTTCTTAGCATCTTGGGGCCTTACTCTTGCCATATGTAAAAAATCAGAGTAAAAGTAGCACCCTCCTCCCAGTGGGATTAAGTGAGCTAATGTAATTAGCACATTGAAAACTGTGTACCACTAAGCAAAAACTATTTAGATATTAGTTATCATTGAAGGCATAGCCTGGGGCTCAATAAATGCATGTTAAAGAAGGAACTTAATTCTCACAATAGTTCTACCAAATAGACATCATGGTTTCTAAGACTGCAGATGAGTAGCCCAAACCTCAGAAATCAGCCAAGATCACATACTAGTTAGTTGTCCTGGGCCATGTCTGGGTAAGTTCAAGCAATCCATATTTCTCAACCCAAATGATCTAGTTTTATATTACTCTTCATCTTGGTTTTATCTCCATTGATTCCCAGCCTTTAGTGAAGTTTTCCAGCCTAACTGTATTATGGGGTATTAAAGGGAAAAATCGCTTGTACAGGCTTGAGCTTTAGTATAAAACCTGGACAGTGGTGCCCCCTGCTGGAGACCTGCAAGCAGTTCCCAAGGCGAGGGGATCCTGGGGACAAGTGAGAGTGACAGGAGAAGGGGCTAGGATCCTATGCGTCTAGGAACGTTTTCCCAATTTAAGGTTTGGAGGAGCTGGGCTTTATTTATTAAGAACTCAGCAGCTTCCTTTCAATAGTTTTGTTATTTTTACCAGAATGCTGCTAATAGGTATTACCTCTTTTTATAGATGAGGCTGAGTAACTGCCTCCTTCCTTTGTAAACTGACAATCCATTTGATTCCAAAATATAGGGGCCCCCTGAATTAGCACTGGAGTCAAGTACCTGCTGCTCTGGACCCTTGTCCACCTGCTTACCAGCTGAGGCAAGTTATTTACTATCTCTTAATTTAGCTTCCAACCTGGAAAAGAGTAGTAATAAGAACTACCTCATTGGGTTGTGTAATTTAAACAAAGTCTGCTCACTCCTTGGGGCACATAGAGCTGAGGTCCTACTTCCTTATTGTCTGTCTACTGGGGACCACCCTTAGCTCCAGGAGAAGTCTCTCTGGTCCTCGCAGGTAGTCCCCTACGTTTCAGAATCAGCAGCTACACAGCATTTCATCCCTGATGTCCACATCTGCTCCTCTTTCTCTGTTGCATCTCTCCAGCTGATGCTTCCACCTGCCTCTTCCACTTTTAAGGTTTCATGTGATTACATTGGGTCCACCAGATAATCCAGAACTTCCCTATTTTGAGGCCAACTGATGAGTACATTTAATTCTGCAAAGTCCCTTCACAGTAAAATCTAGATTAGTGCTTGATTCATTAATCAGGAGTCATAAATCTTGGAGGTCCATCTGAAGAATTCTGCATCCCAGAGTATCTTCTTATTAGAAAAACACCTACTGAGACACACGAGACTCCCTTTCAGTTACTCCCCGTGTCTCTGGACGACTGTTACCAGCAGGATGACATGTGTCCAACAAAAGCTGTATTTCTGGGTTTTTTCCTTTTCAAATATGCAGGTGCTGAGAAACTTCGTCCACATAAATAAGTAAATAATAACGGGTGGAGTTTTGTTATAGCAATGTAAAGGAATTCTTTAAACTGCTTCTAAATTAATCTATAAAAATATCATGAAGTGCTATATTATTTGAAGTCCTTTTTCTTAATGATCCATTAACTAAAAAGCTACTAAGTGTCTCCAATTCTGTAGAAAGCAAAGAATTTAAAAACCATTGGACTTGCAATAGGATTTTTACCCAATAAACCTTATTCTCAATTTCTGGGATTTACTCCAAAAAGTATTAACAAGATTTACTGAGTGAATTTACAAGGTCTATTACTCTTTTACTTATGAAGATAACAAAAATAATTTTTGGCACAAATGAGTTTGGGGAGAAAAAGAAAACGTTTCATTCCCCAGCTGTGGTTTAATATGTAAACAGTATTTTAAAATGTAAGTTCCCAGTTCCAGAGGTTGCAATGGTCCCTCCAAATGACCAAAAACCCACCTAGACAAAGCAAAGGCAAGGCTTCTTTTATCACACATGAGGTGAGGAAAAATCCAGAAGGGGTTTAAACAAAATCTAAATTAATCTACCATAAGAAGTTTTTTTCCCTCAGATTGGCAACAATAACAATAATAAAAAGACTTCCTCAAAAGTAAAAGAAGAAAACTAGTCCAAGAGGCTAATGAGCTGTTGCAGAGACAACATAAGCCCCACAGAGAATCACTGACAGAATAAAGACAGGAATTGAGCAGGGTCTAGGTTATACAGCCCAACCTCCAGCTGCAGTCTGAGAGATCACACAGCTACACCAAAGCCAGAATCCTTTCCTTAGACCGCCAGACAACTTGCCTGTCACTGTCTCAAAAATATCCCCAGTTACAAGTTTATTGTCAGTCTCATTTCCAAAATCAGTCTTCATTGCGTGCTTGGCAAAAATCGAGGCGGATCCTTTAGTTTTTCTTTGCCAGGTGGGATGATATTAATCTGCACCAACAGAGGGCCCTGGAGAGACATTGTGGGAGCAAGGTTTTCTTTCCTAGTTCAGAGGGGGTTTCTCCGCAGGCTCTTATAGCTCCGATGACTTCTTCGCTGCCGTAGGGTGCGGTGCCTACCCCATCGTCAGGTGCCAGCTCGTGCAGCATTCACAGGGGCCCAGGTGCCAGCAGCTCCCCTTGGCACCCCTTCTCCAGGAGCTTTTATAGCACAGTGCCCTCAATGAGGTACCTGCCCTCCTATCAACAGAGTTCCCTGGTGCCCTAGAGGGTGAATTTCCAGCAAGTTCCAGAGGGTCCGTTTCCAGCAATTTCTACCAGAGCAACACCTTAGTGGCTTCTCTGCCAGTCACTGAACTTCAGTTATGCATTCTCCAACACGGACTGATTCCTGACCTGGGGATCAGTAAGAGTGCCTCTTTCCGGATACCCTGCCCCAGGCCTAGAATGGCTAATGGCTGCGTTTTACACCTGCTGTTCCTGTATTGTCTGAAGTTCTCTTCTTACTAGTTAATCCTTTGTAACTCCAATTCCCAGTTATAATTTGATTCTTTACATTAAATTTCCCCTGTTCAAGTTTCTGTGTGGTTTGGTTTTCCTCTCCTGGTTGACCCTGAGTTGGCCCTAAAACCAGTACCTCCAAGAGAACTTCCCTCCACCCAGCTTAGATAGGTCTCTAAGATTCACAGAGAAAGAGGTTTTGTTTTAAAGATATTATAGTTTCCCTTTTTAATAGATCACATTGTCTAAGACAAATTATTATTTTTAGCAAATTCCCTTATTATCACAATGAATAATCCCAATCCATTAACTTTTCTTCACAAGCTCTTATTTGATTCATTCAGCACTTTTCAGTGGCCTTTTGGGATTGCCCAAATGTGAAAAGGGATTCTGTGATCTCAGACTCCAGACACGCTGCTGCGCACCTCTGTTACAATAGTTGCATTTCACAAACTATGAGAAGTGAGAAACATGCTGAGGCAAAGGCAAAATTATTTTAATGGGTAGAAAAGCCACTGTTTCTTTTATCTTCCTTTATTTAAAAGGAAAGTGTGGAAAGCAGAGGAGAGAAGAAGAGAGACCACAAAATGTTCAGCAGCCTCACCACAGAAGAGAAACTGGTGGTGCTTGGACATGAAATGACAACATGGAGGGAGAACAAGGGGTCTGTAGAGCTTCTAGACCTAAATTCTGACTTTAAAGAAGATATCTAGTTGCCCTTGGAATGATTGGAAGGACCTTAAAATATATAACCTATCGTTTGAATGAACCCTGCTTTTGCTATTTTCTTCCCAAACAAGACCAGCAAGTTCTTCAATACTTCAAGGTAATTTTCTGTGGCAAGGGCAGTAGAATTCTGCAGCTAATGTAAGTTGATGCAGCAGCTGTAATAACATAAAGCCATCTGTAGTCCTACATTTAGTATGCAAATGAGAGAAAGCAAAGGTCTAGCATTCAATGAAAGATCATATACACACACACATACACATATGGTTTGGTGGCATCAATGTGTGTATCTTCATGACGAGATCAACTTCAGTGGCTACTAAGATGGGCATTGTGACGTGAGCCAATGGGCGGGGGGGGCAGTTAGGAAGAAGAAATTGTATATAGATAACTCCAAGGAAATTTAGTGATGGAGGGAGGAAAGAACTGGAGCTATAGCTGGAAGGAATTTGGCGGTGAAGGAAGGGTCATTTTTAAGATGGGGGAGAACTGGGTATGTTAAAAGGAGTCAAGTATATAAAGGTTCGAAGAGGAAGGAGAGGACTTTTTTCTTTGTATTAAATAAACATTTCTATGGCACCTAATGTGTGCCAACCTTCTTGTAATCATTTTACCAAATTATTTAATGTTTATAACAACAAAGTTAAATATGTACTATTTTATCCCAATTTTCAGATAGGGAAACTGAGACATGGGGCTTTAAGAGATGTGCTGAAGGTCACACAAGTTCTAAGGGACAAAGCTGGGATCTAGTTCCAGGCAATGTCTCTAGACAATGTCTCCAGTGCTAACTCCAAAGAGAGGAGGGAAAGGCTCTATTTTGGGAAGGGAAGAAGGGGTGGAATGCAGGGTGCAGGTGAGGGATAAGCCAAGAGGTAAAGAAACACAGGTTCAGATCATAAGGAGATTTTCACCTGGTGGCTTCTATTTCTTTTGATCTGAATAAGAGATGGTGCTGTTTGCTGAGATGAAGGTGGAGGGAGAAGGAGCGTGCATTTGGGGAGAGTAGAGCCTGTGTAGGCACTGTGAGCACTGGGGAGGCAGCTGGCTAGAGAAACGTCTAGGGTTGGCTAGCTGGCTGAGTTGGAAAGCTGCTGAGGCCGGTAACCATGAACTCAAGTGGTTACAGTCAAAGCCAGCTAGAGTTTGCAGAGCCGAGCGCACAATGGAAACACAGCGTCCCTTGTTGAGAAAGCAGAAAAAGGACTACCAAAGTAATCGCATACTACGATATGCAACTTATTTTCTTTCTTTCACAGCCTCTCTCTTGGCCCATTGTGGTGTTTTTTCTTTGCTCTGTAATGTCTTGCCCACTCAGGCATGGGACACTCTCTGGAGGAGAGGAGGCCCTCACCAGGCCCAAGGACCCCACCCCGTGACTCAGTGCATCCACGTGTGTGCAGCCCACCAACCACTGGGTTCGGCCTCCCACCAGCCTCTGGACTGAGACTCCTTCCCACATGCCCACCCTAATCTGTCCTGCTCATCTGGGTCTCAAGTATCCACTGGTCCACTTCCTGTCTGACTCTAACAGCGGTTACTTCAACTTTGCATCCTTTTAACCCTAAAATCAGCTTTTATTCTCAGACAATTTGGATAAACTTAATCCATTACTAGTTTCACATGAGAATAAATTCCATTCATAAGGCAAGTCTCTGAAACATTCCCCCCAAACAAGTTGTGTTTACAATATACTATTACAAGGAGTCATTGCTGAGAGAGAAGGTGCTGGTCTGAAGTTCTCAGAGATTCTGCCCACTGTGGAACTCCTCTGAAACATCAGGCGACACCGGGAGAGTGAAAGGGCCTCTGGCGTCTCGCCGCCCCATGCTTCCTCTCCGGAATCTTAAAACAGACATGAAGGGATTGGACTGGATTATCTGTCTTTGGAACTGGCAATGAAAAATTAGTAGTTATGCAATTTAAACAAAAAAATAGCTTTAAAATTATAGGCCCTTCCAAAATTGATTGAATTTGAAGAAAAATGTGTATCTTTTTATTACCTCTGAACTCGAGGAAACGGAACTGAATGAATTTCTATATTGAACCAAGAATAGCAGTCTATTTAAACTATATAAAATAGTGCTGATTTTCATGGCTCTTAACTAAAAATTCATTTCCCTCACTCTTAAGCCTAAATCACATTCAATTCTATTACTCTATGGAATGATTGTGACTTGAAGACTTTTATAATCTAACTTTTACTGATGACCTATATGCTTTAAAAAGCTGAGCTGCCTTTTCCATAAGAGAAACGGCAGTGGGGTTAATCCAGCTTATTTAAAGGGCTGCTAACTCCCAGCCCCCGTCCAACTTGGTTAATACAGACCACTGGTAAAAGCATTATTCTTAGAATCTTTGAACTAGGTGAGGCTTTAGAGATCATCTAATACAATGTTCCATCTGCCTTCATGAGTTTCACACACTTGCAAATGAGTAATTCTTTTTCCAAATGTACAAAAAGGCACAAAAAAAATAACCTCAGAGAACCAGAAGTGCCTGATTGAGTATGTAGAAACTGTGAGTATCCTCTATATCTAGCACATAGATGGGGGAAAAACCTTGTATTTTCATCAAATTTTTTAAAACATATGCTCTTAGTCAATTATTTCATTTTAAATACTGCATTGTTACCCAAGTAAAAGAATCAGTATTTATTATTACACATTATAAATACTGTTTGCCTCCAAATTGTTTCAAGCTACACCATATCATCCATCATGTAAAAGGTACAAACTAATGTTAGTTTACTCTGATATTTCTCCCAAAGAATAATAAAGAAGAAAAAAAGAATATCTCACTCTCTTCTTAGAAGAAAAATGCTTGATTTTGTTGGGGAGGAAATATTTCTCTTCTGCCCTTCTAAGTTCTTTTGGATGGTTTACGAATTAAATTGACATGATACAAACTAACAGGAAAAGTTACATGTAATTTTATACATATAGAGGCTCCATAAGAATATGGGGACCCACAAGTGGTCAGGCAACTGAGGCTTATACACCACTCGGAATGAAGGAAAGTGGGTGGAGTCTGGGACTGCCAAGGGAAGGCAGGCAATGGACATAGAGATAGAAAAACAAATGTTTGGTAAAGAAATGTTTGCCAAGCCATGCAGAGACAGTGGGACACCAAGATGACTCTGGTCTCCATGGCCTGTGAGTCCATCCCCTCCCCGCCCCCCAAAAACCTAGCTTCATATTTTCTGTAGATATCTCTGGTGATGGTGCTGTTCCTGGACCAGGCCCTTTACCTAAATTATCTTGAGACAGTGAAGGGGAAGATATAAAGCCCTTCCTCAGACCACTTCTTAAAATCAACTTAAAATAATCCTCATGCCAAAGAGACATACTTTGTGGTATCAAAATCCTGCTCCCCTACAGTTTCAAATAATGTTTATGCTACAGTAATTTTCCTCTTTTTAATATTAAATGGCAAATATTGGAGAAACTCTAAATGCTCAAGATAGAATCTCAATAGATCATATTCCAAAACAACGAACAACCCCCCCCCCCAAAAAAAACAGTCTTCACTTACACCGCACTCACGTGCTGGTTCCTGCTACCCCAGAGGTTCCTTCTCAGCACCGTTTACTAGTCTGTCCTCAGCTTCTCAACTTCTGAACATTGAAGTTCCTCAAGACTCCTTCCTGGGCTGCTTCTTGTCTCCAGTTGTTACTTCATTGGTCCTGTCCAAGGGCATAGTTTTAACTGCCATCTAGTTACGGGAGAGTCCAAATGCATACCTCCAGCCCAGAACTCTTTCCTGGATTTCAGGCTCATGTGTTGAACTACCAACTTGATATCTCCATTTGAATATCTGACAGACATCTCACATCTAACATACACAGAATGAGCCTCAAAACCTTCTTCTAGAATCATCCCCATCTCAGTTATTGGCAATTCCACCCTTCTAGATACAAGAAAAAAACCTTGGAACTGTCTCTAACTCCTCTTTCACTAATATTCCACACCCAATCTGCCAGCAAATTCTGTCTGCCTTCTCAATAAACACAGAATTAAACCCCTCCCACCACCCTGGTCCAAGCCACTATCAACTCTGCCTGGATTATTACAGTGTCTTCCAAACTACTGTCTTTGCTTTTCTATCTAAACTCAACACTGCAACCAAATGATCTTTTTAATCCCACCTAGTTTTGTTCATCCATGACTCAAGTATCATCTACCGATAATGTTCCTACCTTATTCCCAGAGTGCATACTGCAAATTCGCTTGAGTCATATTATATCACACCACTGCTGAAAGCTCACTCACTTAGAGTAAGCCATACTTTACAATGGTCTATAAAGCCTCATGTAATCTGCATATACATGCACAGACACATACACACCATTACTTCTCTGATGTTATCTTCTATTACTCTTTTTCTTTCTTGCTCTACTCTTATCTAGAGTGTCCACTATGTTGGTCTTAAGCATTCAGGACATACTGCTGCCACAGGAGGTTTCCCCTGGCTATTCCTTTTGGTCCTCCCACGCTTCCTCACCGCCTTTGCCTGTATTTCACCGTAAGAGTCTCTCCTGATCACTCCATTTAAAACTGCAGTGGCCTCCTAGTCTCACAACACCCTAGTCTCCTTCCTCTCTTTTTTCTCTTTAGCACTTGTCAGTTTCAAATATATCTTCTAAGTGCATGTTGAGTTTATTCATTTGCTTTCTTGCCCACTAGGATGCAAGCTCTACAAGGACAGGTATTACCTGTTCTATCTGTAGTATCAACAACTGTACCCAGAAGCACTCAATAAATGATCACTGATGTGAATTCAAACATTTTTTAAGGAGTCAAAGTGGTATTAAACAACTTTTGGGGGTAATTTGGTCTTCTTAAAATTGTACACTTTTAAAATTATAATTCTTGATTTTTGTCACATACATAGTCTAAAGAATCTTCTTTCATCTACTACATATTAGAAAAATAGGTATAGATAAAGACTATAGTTAAAAATAGTGAATTTTGTTTCAACTTACTTTGGTTCAATTTTGTACTTCTATAAAGATCAGTAAAATGATTTTTTTCTGACCCTAGACAGAATTTCATATATTATATGAGGCTTTTTCCAACCTTAAAAAGTTTATTTTCCAATGAACAAAAAATATGGAAACATAAGGTCACTTTCTTGAAAGCTCTAATTTAATAAAGGACAGTCATAAAGTCTGATACAGGTGAGATGGGCTTGGTTTACTTACACTGTGTTCCAGAGATTCGTCTGCCAATCTACTGGCATTATTATTTTTTAAAGATTTTATTTATTTATTTTTAGACAGAGGGGAAGGGAGGGAGAAAGGAAGGAAGAAAGAGAGGGAGGGAAACATCAATGTGTGGTTACCTCTCACATGACCTCCAACTGGGGACCTGACCCACAACCCAGGCATGTGCCCTGACTGGAAATCGAACTGGTGACCCTTTGGTTTGTAGCCTACACTCAGTCCACTAAGCTGCGCTAGCCAGGGTTGCATTATTATTATTTGATTGAGTGTGAATTGAATATTTGAGCTTAGATACTCATAAAGTACGCTGTGCTATTATCTAAAAACCAATTATGAAGTTTCTGCTTATTGCATTTACTGCCTGGTACTAGGGAACCAAGGGCAACAAGATTTTACTGTCTGTCTCTATCACACACACACATGAATGAGCACACAGGCACAAACATAAACAGTCTGAGAACTTTTACCACAAAAGGAAAATATTTAACTCTATTTTTAAGAGAGTGAATACCAGAAAATGGATTACACACTAAAATGCAGAAAAACAATGAGAAGAAGAATAGGACCGTTATCTGACTTCCAGTCTCGTGCTCAGTCCATGACCAGAAGAAGCATTGTTCCTTCGAGAACAATGTAAAGAACAGATAATGTTAGTTGGGTCAGAGACCTCAGCACTGCTACCCCTATTTGCCATCTACCCATCACTCACAAACACAGTGTTCAAAAATGGTAAATCAGTAAAAAATCTGGGTGGATGCTACAAGAGAGAATTTTTGGAGAATTCAAAAGTGGGAATCCCAAAGAGTTGATGTTTTCCTCACAGTTGAAGAGAATTTTTCCCATATTGTTCAAACCAGAAGTTGGTCTCTTCTCCCACTAAAAAAAGAGAATTCACATAGACCAGCCTTCTCCATCATGGGACATAGGCAGTAATGATCTTCAGGGGGAAAAGCTTCGGATGGCACTACTACAAGTGGGCATCGCTGAGAAAGAACATTGAAGAAAAGCCCATCTCCTTCTATTTCTGCAGCATAGATGAGCTAAGCTAAAGGATCAGGTGGCCAAGTCACTCATAGGAATCAAGGATCTTACCCATATCAAACTTTACTAATAACCATAAGAACTCAAGTAGCTCAGGGCCACAGGCACAGCAAGGTGAGGTCTGAAATGCCAACTACAGCCCTCCAGGTCCTTACTCTCTGCATTCGTTGAACCCTCTGTCTTGGAGCAATGGATCAGTTCCCTGTGTGAAATATGGTTTTCCCTCCTGGCAGCTAGCGTTTCAAGTTATAAACTATCTCTGAATAATATCTAGAAAGTTACATCTGTGACATCTTCTAAGAAGCCATGTTTCATTAATCCACAGATTCTAGGTCTGTTTACCCTAAGCATTCTAAATCAGGGACATGTTATTAAAACGTCCCACTGATAAGAATCCCTCTCCTATAAAATACCAGTAATTAGGCTGGTTATTTTCATTTTTACCTGCATATCGTACCTCATCACTTGTATTCTCTCTTCCCTGGGAATTGACAAAGATACCTTGACCCAACTCTAGTCAGTCTCTTCTGAGCTCTTTTTCAATCAGCTTGGCTTCAACTTCTGGACTTCTGGATTTGTCTCTGGATTGTTCAGTTTTAGCAAGACTCCTGACAAGTTAGTTTAACCAGAATCCCCCAACCCTACATCTGCCATATCTGATCACCCTTGACATCTAATCGGGCTCCTCATCCCCTGCCACCCCCCAGTGATGCTGGATCACCCTGGCCTGCTTTCAGCAAGAATCCTGTTAAGTTGTTTGAGCCAGAATACCCCCGACTCCTGATGTTTCCTCTGAGTAATTTTCCATCCACTGACCCCACCTGCTTCCTGGCTGTACATTTCTACTTTTCCTTGTGTTTGGAGTTGAGCCTGATCGCCCTCCCCTGCTGCAAACTTGTAGTCGCCCATTGAATAAAGTCTGCCTTACTGTCTTTCCTAAGTGTCAAGGGTAATTTTTTAATGGCAAGCACTTGCATCTCCTCATAAAGGGATAGAACAGACCATAGGCCACTTTCTTCCTCCTAGTAGCAGATTAGAAATAGCAGTGACAATTACTATGGAAATGTAGCTAATAATCACCCAGTACTTAGAGTTCGAACCTTAAACAAATGTAAACAAGGTATGTGGCAATTCTTGGCAATTAGTACAAGAGTATTGATATGAGAAGAACTTTCCAAAGCCCATGAACACAAGTGTGAAACTCCATGACAGATCAGTAAACATCCCCCCCCCAAAAAAGAACAAGTAAACACATGCCCTTCATAGGACCAACACAGGGCGAACACCCTTAGCCTATCCACTATACATTATTTTAGTATGCTGTCTACCAAATTATGTTTAAATTAAATGTTTATTAAATTGTATCAATTGTGTGGGTTCTGTTTTTCTCAAGAAGTCCTCTCATTGTCACCGATGTGGCTCACATTTAACGACTCCCTTCTGGGATAGTTCACCTGAACCAGATGATTTACCAAAACATTTGCAGTGTCAGGATTTCCACACCCCAACTTGGTTTCTAAAAATTATGCCCTGTTGCTGCTGGAGCATAGTGCACATTATGCACTCGTCATTTTTTATAAAGTTCTCCCAGGTACCTTAGGGAGCAGCGTAAGCACGCCTGGTCTTTGCCCCCCAGGGAATCACAGTTCAAAGGGGTCAACGAACTGAGATGTCAGCAGAGTGACCATTAACACTCTGACACACCACGAAGCTGACGGGGAGCACTACACAGAAGGACATCTGTCCGTGGACAATGGAGACCTAACTCCCAGCTCTGCCTCCAACTCTCCCAACTCTCTGCTGGACCCCAGCCTGCCGCCTCCTATTTCTGGATCTCAGTCCTATCTGTGAAAAAAAAATGACATTTGGGTTAGATGGTACAGAACTCCCTTCAAGGTCTAAGTTCATGGAGGAAATACGTACCATAAACAGAAGAGAATTAGCCGTCTTGATGCTGGCATTACGGAACATGTTATTGAGTCCCAAGAACTAAGTACAGCGCAATGTGCATTTTGTTTGGAAAAGCTGAACGAGTCACTGCACGGAGAAAGGGTTGGAAGGTCTTGGCTCTAGTGTTTCTATAAAAATAATACAATTGTGGCTCACATTTTGGAATCCAGTTATGTGAATGCCATGAACCCTGGCCTTAGCCTTGCACTCCACAGGCTGTTTAGGTAAAATGTCTTAATAAATTTATAACTTAGGTTAGCTGCATACAAAAATGGCTTGTTTGTAGAACAAGCAAACATCATTCAAACTCAAAAAGGGACACTCAAAAGTCTGAGGGAATACGCACAATCATGGTTCCCACCCAAGGCTCTCCCACAAGAAGCTGAACTATTTTTGTGAACACACGAAAGTTCACTGTTAGCGGTTCCACATGGTGTGGCATACTGAAGACCAGGGATCTGCGTGCTCTAATCACAGGGGGCTTTTCCCCATCCCTGACCAGAGTGAAAGAGATTATTACGCTCAGTGAAATAAGCCTGATGCAGAAGGACAAGTGCTGTGTGATCTCACTTATATTGGAATCTAAAAATGTCAAACTCATAGAACCAGAGAGGAGAAAGGTAGTAGTCAGGGGTTAGGAGTGGGGGAAATAAGGATATCTTGGTCAAAGTGTACAAAATTTTAGTTATGAGATGAATGAATTCTGGAGATTTCACATATGACATGGTGATTATAATTAAATACTAAATTGTATACTTGAAATTTGCTAAAAGAACAGATCTTAAGAGTTCTCACCACACACGCACCCGGAAAAAAAAACAGTAACTATGTCAGGTAATAGATGTGTGAATTAACTTGATGGGGGTAATCACCTCATAATAGATACACATAGCAAGCCATCACATTTTACACCTTAAATATTAATATGTAATTTTTATTTGTCAATTATGCCTCAATAAAATTGGGGTAAACAGAGGAATTATTACTGAAGAGTTAGAGCTTGAGCCTGACAAAGCCCAAGCTGACTGCTGAAGTTATGTAATTTTTTTTTCTGAGCCTTCCATAACTCTAAAAATAGAGGAGGAAAAATCCAGTTTGAGTCTTTTTTTTAAACACTTCATAATGGCAGACATTTGAATTTCTTAACTGGAGCACAAGAGAGAAAAATAAGACGAGATGGGTAGAGATTTAAATTCCATTCTTTTTTTCTATTGTGTGAGACTACAGCATCAACAACTGGCAATTGAGAGAAGAGATACATCATTATGCTTATTTATAGCATTAACTACTTTACATTCATCCACACGGTGGAACTGTAAAAAAATTATAAAGGGAGTGTGTGGTTCTTTCATTAGCTTGTCTGTAATGCTGGATTGGTCCATAAATTAATGTGTATAAGAGGATGGAAAAAAAATAGAACTCAAAGCTCTGCCATCGTAATTACAGTTCTTTAAATATCAAAAGACACAAAGAAAGATTCCTTTTGAAAAGCCTACAGACTCTCTTGGCAAGACACTATTAATTACTCGCATAAATCTGCAGTGTGTACACCCAGAGCTATGGGTGACATTATTACATTACCCAAGCTCTTAATAGTCCCCCTTGGTCTCCACATGTGTTTGTTTAAATTCCTGTTTACCAAGCAATTCCTCTGTAAACTTCAGCTTCCTGTTCAGAGGGAATGAGCAGAGCCCTGGGACAGCAGGTAGCTTTGAGTCACCCATCACAGTCTATAACTCACACAATTCAATTAGAGAAACTGTATCAGGCAAATTATTAAATCAGACTGGAGATTGCCATGAGCAGTAATAATATCACAATCTTATTTAAAAACAAGACATGTAGCTGTCATAAACAAACTGTTTATAAATAAACCACATGGGCAAATGGAAAACACAAAGTGGGCCTCGGATCTAAATTAATAGTTAGAGCCCTGGAGAAGGGACATTAGTGAAGTAGCTATACCTTAGAAAATATTTGCCTCCAAATTTCTAGCTCTTATATACAAACCTCATTAACATTTCTCTTTTGAGTATCCATTGCATAGGAAAGCTTATAGAATTTAAATCTGGCCCACAGCTCTACATTTTTGCAATAAATACAGACTCTAGGGAACATATTCCAAGCTGCTTTGGAGGAGACAGGGGGAACGTGTTACTTGATAAAATGAAAACCTAAATTCAAAGCAGCAAATGTGTCCCCTGCTATAACCAAGTGCCAATTTCCAGCTTTAATTATGCATAAGAACCTTTTGCAAAAGAAAAATTAAGGAAAATGGATTTATGACCAAGCTGAACTGGTCCACATCATCTGCTTGGAGAGAGAGAAGCAAGAGAAGCAAGAGAAGCAGACGGCATGTAAAAACTTAAATTACCTGAAGGACCTTATGCCAAGAAGGAAGTGGTAGATGCTCTTCCTCCTAGACAGCGGTGCGAAGTCTAGGCTGTGGGGGCAGGCTCCCCTCCCACCTTGTCAGACCCCTGTGATGACTGTGAGCGTTAAAGATTCAAGGAGTGCTGTCAGAGCTAACCTCACTCTCACAACCATGACTCCTAACGCAACACCATTTAATAACACAGGTTGTTATATTCCTCCTAATCACCACAAGCCAGTTAGTTACAAGACTTGGCCAACAGCCAGTTCTGTTGATATCATGAAGCTTAATCATATAATAGAATGGAAAGTCTCCATTACATCTTCGTAATCTTTTATGCTTCTAATCGCTAGATGAGTAAAAGAATACTTTGTAGTTTGGAGGCCTGGGGAGAAGTTGAGAGTTTCCAGGTATGTGCATCAGTAGATAAATTCGTGTGATTGCATTGACCCAACAGTACAGACTACAAGGTAAAAATGGCTGCCGTCTTCAGCAGATATCTATATATTTGTTACAAATGTGCTTACAGTATCCCGATACCTCCAGGTCCTACCACTATTTAGAAGGCAGGGAGAGAAATGGGAAGAGGCAAGGAGACCGAGATAGTCGGTGAAGTAAAAGGAGAATGAAGAGACTGATGACGAAGGGTTCATCAAGCAGGAGGAAGTGGTCACCTGGTCAGATGCTGTCGGCAAGTTAAATGAGAGGAGGTCTGAGCACCCATGGTTGGAACTGGCAACATTGGGACTGGCAGTGCAATAACACCACAAAAGCAGTAGGCTAAAAAATATCACAAACTTTCATTTCTTTTCTAAAGATACCCAAAATTTAACACATGATGATGCTTTTTTAAATTTTATTTATTGATTTGAGAGAGAGGAAAGGAGAAAAAAAACATCGATTAGTTGTTTAAATGAGGCTTCTTTTAAGTAAGGTGTATGAGAGGTATACCTTACTGACTGCCATTGATAATGAAACTTTAACCTAGGAAAAGAATCTAGAGATTTTTCAACTTTAAATACCTCTGTTGTAAATGAGCACAATGAGCTAAGTGAATTATTCGAGGTCACATAGTTAACTAACAGAATGAGACTGAAAATTCTTGACGTACCCCTGCTCTTTCTGTACGTCACGCTATGCCTTTGATTTCCTACTTCAAGATGGATGATTAAAAATCCTAAATGCTACATAGCAATACTTCGTATAGCTGACCGCTCTTACCTGAAGTCTGTTTATTAGTACTTTCCCTTACTTAAAAATTTGTAAAAAGCTTTTCTAAAAAACATCCATGGGACATTTTTTTAAGCCACTGAAAGAATCAACATGTAAAAGACACAGGGATACTGCCATGGCAGTTCCCAGAATTTAATCTGAAAGCTCAATGATGCCAGTAGGATTATTTTAATTAAAACAACTGCCATTGACTGCACGATTTTAAAGAATGTTCTACAAAGTTAGTGTTTCACTTATAAAATCACTTCATAACATTTTTCAGAAATTATTAATTATCTTGCTTATTTAATTATTACTATTGTTTCCATTGTGCTAAAATGCAGACTCCATGAGAGCAGGGATATTATATATCTTGCCAACCTCTGTATCTCAATGTACATCATAGTCCTTGAAAAGTAACAGAAAGCAAACTGTATTTGCATGATGAATGGAAGTTTGAACTGGGTCTTGAAGAACCTAAGTTTGAGATTGGTGAGGGGTCTGGTCCCCAGACAGAGGACGATTGAGAGTGGTGGGAGGTGGGGTCCCACAACTCTACCCCACCCTGTGAGGGCTTGTGGGGTAAAGTCCCTCTGTTAGACAGGACTAGGGTCTCAAGGTCTGGGCGGTTCCTACTAAATGCTATTCTTGTTCAATGTTAAAATGTAGCACAGCATTTTACAGATGCAGCTGCAACTGGATGAGCTTTACCTGAACACACTGGATAAATTTAGCCAACTGCAAAGGAGAAATCAATGTGTAATTAACCAAAGAGTGTATGTAGCAATGGCTAAGCCTCTTTGGGGAGAGGTAGAACTTTGAAAACTATCCCCCTGCCTCCTTTACTTGTCACAAGTAAAAATAAAAACTTTTTCTTCCAACAATACTTGTGTTCCTCTTTGGCTCAGACACTCTGAGCAGGAATCCATTGTGTTCGATTACACTTGAGAGGCAGGTGAGGAGTTCTGGCCTCCATTCTAAAAGCTCAGGGGGCTATTGATAGGAAGAGTAATAAATGCAACAAGACAGGAATTTCAGAAAGGACCTGAGACTGAGACAGGAAGCAGGAAGATTTATTAGAACGTTTGGAACTGATTCTTTAAAATACGTCATCCATGTACTCAAGCTATAGCAGTGATCAAGACGTTGCCCTTGAGGAAAGGACAGTCCAGGGGAGAGTCACACGCATGCCCAGGCCACTGCTGCACAGCGTTGTAAGTAATGAGTGGAGAGAACACCGAATGCAGAGTGCAAGAATGAGTTCTGAGCTCAGTTTTAGTTGCCAGTGACATCCACCCTGACTGCAGGAATGCGAGAACTGATGGTGCCGAAGGTGGTCCAAGAGGAAGAAGGAGCACAATCCTGGAATAACCACGCCCCTGTCTCAGAAGGGAGAAAGGATGCTCAGTGGGAACAGAGGAAAGGAAGGCAGTGAGGGCCATTCAAACTACAGGATCATAACGATTCAGTGAATGTGAACACAAATGTTTCCAGAACCAGTAACGTTCTCACAGGGAACTCCCCAGCCTGCACCTGCACCCCTACCCACTCTCACGCCCACCCAGAGGTAACCATTATTCTAACTTTCATTACCAATAGATTAGTTTTGATTATTTAATAATTTCATATAAGCAGAATTATTTCTCTGCCATCTTAAGTTTTGCTCAAAGCTCCTCCCAACAGCTAGAACTCAGAGCTCCTTAAATGTCTTTAAAGGCTCCATCGTAGGGTCAGATTGTACAACATACTTAACAAAAGCAGCTTCGTATCCACAGTATGACATTTACTTTCCTGAAGTGCTTACAGATTTTAAACAAACACATGTTTCTAAAATAGAAAACACTTCTGCCAATCTAAAAATCGGTTTAAAAAGGAGGATGAACCAATGTTACCCCTAAAAATTTAATAAAATTTAAAAAGAGAGGGACAGTATAAGTGTGGTTTGTTTATATTTTGTTCTCAAAAAACACAAAGAAATTTCATTTGACATAAATATTTTATACACCTACTAGTAATTAATAATATTTATCATTGTAAACTTTGCTTTTATTATTAGCAGATATATCAAGATTCACACACAGAATACAGCAAAGGTGGATTTAGATGTGATGTTAAAAGTAAAAGAAAACTAGTCAAGATGGGGCGGTGGGAGGTTAAAAAAACTTTGCTAATGTTTTATGAAAAATTTAGAAAAATAAGATTTTGTAATACCTAAGAGACAACGAATAAAGATCTTGTTTCTTCTATCTGATGAATCTGGGAGCAGCAGGGAATGTCGTTCATTTTAACCAGCCTGAAAAAATGATCTTATAATATTGCCATCTGTTGGCATATGACAGACACAGCATTCCAACGACACAGATAATGAAGCAAAAATACAGAAAATTAAAAGGACAGATGTGAAAAACTCACATGCTCATTTGGCTTAGCATTTCGCATCTGTTCTCTCAGAGCCTCCCCAGCAACACACATCTAATTCCTGGATTCAGTATCTTGATGTTATGCTTTGCAACAAGCAACATGTCTCTGACTTACTGACGAGCCACTCAATCCTGCACGCGCTGTGTCTTCTCATCAGTCCTGGGAGTCTTCTCTCCAAAACCGGTTTCTGCTGTCAAGGCAGAATGCGAGGAGGTATATGTAGGTGTATATTACGTTCAAGTTATTTAACCATGCTTCCAAAAATTTGCTTTACTGGCATTTGAAGTCCACTGTGACCAGAAGTACACACCAAAAAATGTCATCTATGTACTTTACATACCTTTCTAAGATTATTCACCTTTTTCATTGACAGATTGTTGAAAAACATTAAGATGAATAACCAATTCCTTGAATAGCATACACATACATTCATTTAAGTATCACATCTCCTTTTTATACTTTTAAAATTTTGGACCATATATTGTCTATTCAAAAATGTAGTTAAAAATGTAATGGAATAAATATTTAATTATTTCACAACACTGGAGCCACACACTTTCTGTGCACCTTCACTGTGGAAGCAGTAAGACCAGTTGTTCCCAACATGAAGCCCACAGACCCCTTGGCATCCATAGCTGTGCTCGTTTCTCCCTCCCAGCTCTTTTGAAATGTAAGTGACACAGAGCATTGTGTGAGTTTAAGGTGGATAATGTGATGATTTGATACATGTATATCTTGTGAGATGATTACCAAAATAAGGTTAGTTAACACACCCCGTACCCCTCAGTTATCACTTTTGTGTGTGATGAGAACATTTCAGATCTACTTCCTCAGCAACTTTAAAGTACACAATACTGTAGTGTTAACTAGTGTCACTAATTCTGTACATTAGGTCCCCAGCTTGTTCATCTTCTAACTGGAAGTTTGTACCTTTCCCAACATCTCCTACTTCCCCCACCCCCAGGCCCCGGCAACCACCACTCTACTCTGTTTCCATAGTTGGCATTTTTTATGTTCCACATATAAATGAGATCATACAGTATTCGTCATCCTCTGACATTACTTTGTAATAATTTTTTCTAATTTCAAAATATTTTGGTAATTTATATATTCCATATATAGTTCATATATAATTTATAGTTATAATGTCATAATAATAACTATTATTTCACTTTGCATAATGCCCCCAAGTTCCATCCATGTTGTCACAAGTGGCAGGATTTTCTTCTTTTTTGTAGCTGAACGGTATTCTACTTCAGATATATACATATTTGCCACACCTTCTCAGTCCATTCATTCATTGACTGCCACTCAGCTGAACCTGACCTTGGCTGTTCTGAATAACACTACAGGCAACATGTGCATGCACGAAACTCTAGAAGGTAGTGATTTCATTGTTGTGGACATATATCCAGAAATGAGATTGCTGGATAATATGCTAATTCTATTTTTAATTTTTTGAGGAACCGCCATACTGTTTCCATACTAGGTGAGCCAGTTCACATTCCCACAGACAGCGTGCCAGCGCTCCCTTGCCTCCACATCCTTGCTCAGCTACATTCTCAACAGCGTGGCGATTCCCCGCAGAATATTTAAATTTTGTGTCTCCACTAAACTAGTAATCTTATTAAAAGTAACAAAAGCATAGTTTCAATCACATAAATAACAACCTTATTCATATCGCTTTTTCCTTTTATGAAAGTTTTTCTTTTGTTGTTGTTGTTTATTGTTGGTGAGAATTTTTAATCCCATGACATCAGAGATTTACAGTTTTTCTTTTAAGAGGGTCTGTCCATTACTAAAATTTGAGAATATCAGTAAAATGCCTGCCAGAGCACTTGTTTTTATAAATGTGTTGGCACCAAGTTGCTCTACATCGAAGATTAATGTAAAATCAACAGAAGTGAACTTAAGATGGAAATCCTGTGTTTCAGCCAAATGACATCGGGGCTGCAAGACAACAACTCGACTGCAGTCCCTCTGGGAGAAGCGGCAGGAGAACTGAGCTACCACGGGGCGCGTGGCAGAAGACTGATGCTGACCTCAGAAGCTCTTGTTCCTTTAGTGCTCAGTTCCATGGTCCCGTGGTGATGAATAAAGCAGTAACATCTCCCACATATTATCAAACATATACTTAAATTTCAGCTTATGAAAATTTAGCAACATTTAACAAAAATCATTTACATCCATCATGGGAATCCGAGAATCCTCTCTCCCCACCTGACCCCACCCCCACCCCGCACCTAAAGGATTTAGTTAGTACATTGCTTAAGCTTGAGAAAAACTTATGTCGATGTTATGGTCACAACTTTGGGGCACACCAGCCTGGGTTCCCCCAGGCTCTGGCTCTTACTAGCTCTCTGATGTCAGCTAAGTTACTCAATGCCTCTAAACCTGCCACTTCACTTATAACGTGGAAATAGTAACAAATTACTTCATGGCTTGTCAGGAGGTTGAAATGCTAGCTCATTTGTTTATATCATGTGTTCATAAAAGACACAGCCCAGAGCCTGGCCCAGAGCAAGATCTCAGTTATGTTACTTATTTTATCAGTATTTATTCTTCACAATAAAGCCTCAAGGTAAAACTTATTGAGCCCATTTTACAGGTGAGGAAACTGAGTCTCAGGAGTTTCTAATAACAGCAAGGAATTATGACAGCTGCAATGTAAAGCCAGGCCTGGCAGGCTCTCACACCTGTAATCTTCCTACAACACCACACTGGCCCTCAGGAGGTTGCTGAAGCTACCCCTGCCTGGCCACTGGCCAGTACCACCAGCTAGAGCTTCATTTGCTTTGTTACAAGAATCTGGACCGGCACTTCTGACTGCGGCAATCAAAGGTGACCAGGCCAAGCAAAGCACCAGTGATAACCTTAGCAAGTGCAGCTTCTCTGGGCAAGGCAAAAGCCAACTATTTTCTGATCAGATAAAAGCTCTCTGCTCCGCTTCCTCCTCGGCCTCCCTGGGCTACAAGAAGCCTAAGCAGAAAGGCAACAGTACGTTATCTCCCTTCAATGATGGAGAAAGGGTAAAGAAAAACAGGCATGAACACTCAATATATGTGTCCTTTTCCTGCCAGAGAATATTCCTGGCTTTCTGTTACAAGTAGAGGATTTGTTGTTTTCATTACCAGAGTAAAAATAAATAGGTGTGGACTGTTTTTGTTTCTGAAGAACCCTCTTCTATACCTTGATGTGCCCTCAAAAATCAACGGGGGAGACAAACGGTGGGGCGAACTGGCCGGACAATGAACGTGGGCTCTCACCTCACACACACCGCTGTCTCCTCTGCACAACAGGGAAATAAAATTCTCTAGCCGATCCTCTGTGATGAGTCTGCAGTAACAGCCAATCCTTTTTATTTCTTGTGATTAAATGTGTTCTACCTCAGTATAACACGTAATAATTGTCCACGGAATGGATGCCTTTAGAGTGACTTACTTTCAGCGAAGGAGAAATAATAGAGAGCTGCAATGTGGAGTCGTCAGTGGTGGTGATGAGGGGAAGGAGGCAGTGCTTTTGAGACACTAAAGGCGGGCTATAGAAAGGCCTTGACCACCATCCGTGACAGACACTCTACAGCCATTTTTTTAAAAACAAATACTTGCAACATTATCCTTCATCTTTGTCCAGTTTCTGTGCGATCCCTGTCAGTGGCATGAGTCACTCACACTGTGGGGCGGGAGACCTTCACCGTAAACACTCATCTTTGCTGCCACTGACACAGGGAGACTCTGAGGCACACCAGGGCGATGCAGCCTGTGCATGAACCCATGCGCTGGGTGTACTCTACTCTCACCCACAGAGTCAAGTTCTGCTTCCTAGAAGGAAAGTCCCAGTCCTTAACACGTTCAGTCAGACTTACGTGAGCCTGTGTCATGCCAGGTGGTGGGAAAGGCCTGCGAAGGATGCAAGTCCCAAGGAACTTACAGTCCATTGGACTGGCCTCCGCAGTAGAGTGTAAGTAGAGTAGAGAGCGCATAACAATAAATGTAAGTGTGAGGCTCTGCAGGAGCCCGTAAAAGGGGTTCTTAAGAGGGCCAAGGGAAGACTTCCCAAAAGAAGTGCCATTGACACTGAGACCTGAGGGTCGAATAGGAGATATCCAGGTGAAGAGAGGGTCAACAGGAATGTGTCTCTGGCAGGAAGACATCATATACAAAAGCACAAAGGCCAGCACCACAGCGTGGAGCTTTTGACAAACAGTAAGTGATTCTGGATGCTTGGGGAAAGGGGCCAGAATGAAGAAGAAAGTGGGGCCTGAGAACCAAGAAGATGGCCAAGAAAACACACAAAAAACTTGGCATTCTAATTAAGGAGATTGGTTTTTCGTCTAAGGGTAATGGGAAACTATCTAAAGGTTTTAAGAATGGGAGTTATTTAGAATGAAAGGGTAGATAAAGTGCTTCCCAGATAAGGAGAAGTTAAAGGAATTCATCATCACCAAGTCCTTGTTATATGAAATGTTAAAGGGACTTATGTAAGAAATAGAAGATCAAAAATACAAGATCAAAAATATGAACAGTGAAATGACAACAAACTCACAACTATCAACAACCGAACCTAAAAAAAAGTAAGTAAACTAGAACAGGAACAGAATCACAGAAATGGAGATCACATGGAGAGTTATCAGTGGGAAAGGGAAGCAGAGAGAATGGGAGGAAAGGTACAGGGAATAAGTAGCATAAAAGGTAGGTACAAAGTAGACAGGGTTAGGTTAAGAATGGAATGGGAAACAGAAAATCCAACGAACTTATATGTACAACCCAGGGACATGAACCAAGGTGGGGGCATGATGGTGGGAGGGGGTGCAGGGTGGCAGGGAATAAAGGGGAGAAAAAAATGGGACAGCTGTAATAGCATAATCAATAATATATTTAAAAAATAAAATATATAAAATAAAAAAGAATAGCAGTCACATAAGCCAGCTACCAACTTAGGAATATCATTCTGCAAATAAGAAGAATAGAATAGAACAGAATAGAAGTGAAATGCAGTGAAAACTAGGACCTACTGCAGTTAGGCAACAAGGGCAAAATCTGTGGGAAAACCAAAAGTGGTCTGCATTAAAGGCCTTACTCAGCACAGTGACGGATACATAGAAAATGCTCAATAAATGATACATTACTAATAACACTAACAATAGTGTGATAGCAAAAAGAATGGATTGAGGTATTTGAGGATGAGGAAGATATGGACCACTCACGGTCGTTCAGCTGTAGAAGACATGAATGCAGGAGAGATCAAGGCAGCATGGGCTTCCTTGCCTGGGTGACTGAACGCTTGGTGTGGGAGTCGCCATGATGAGGGCCTGAGAAAAGAAATGGGTTTGGGGGTGATAGAAGAAGCTGGATGTATTTGGAGCCATTTCAGCTCGAGTCGCTGTGAACATTTCTCAGTTGATTTTCCCTGCCCCCCCTCTTTTTTATAAATTCACATTTTAACCATCTTAAGCCATATAATTCAATGGCTCTTAGCACATTCACGATGTTGTGTAATCATCACCACTATCTAGTCCCAGAGCATTTTTGTTATCCCCAAAAAGAAACCCCATATCCATTAAAGACTCACTCTCTATTATCCTTTCCCCTCAGCCCCTGGCAATTTTAATCTGCTTTCTGTGTCTATGGATTTGGCTTATTCTGAATATTGCACATAAATAAAATCACATACAATATGTGATCTTTTGTGTCTGACATACACAAATGTTCATATCATTATGCATAATAGGCAATAAATGGAAAGAACCAAATGTCCATCAGCTGATGAATGGACAAACTGTGGTATATCCATACAATGAAATATTATACAGCCACAAAAAAGGAATGAACTACTGACCCATGCTACAACATGGGTGAACATTGAAAACATTATGCTAAATGAAAGAAACCAGACACAAAAGGCAACGTATTGCATGTTTCCATTCATATGAAATCTCCAAAATAGGCAAATCTTTAGAGACAGAAAGCAGTTTTGTGGTTGCCAGGGACTGTGGGGAGGGAGTAATGGGGAGTGACTGCTTAATATGTACAGAGTTTCCATTTTCAGTGATGAAAACATTTTGGAACTAGATAGTAGTAATACAACATTATAAATGTACTTAATGTCACTTTAAAACAGTAAATTTATGCTATACATATTTTACCACAATTTAAAAATAAAGAAAGGAATGAAGTACTGATACATCCTCTTTGTCCATTGAAGAGCAGCATTCCCACCTTTGAAGGGAGGAGGAGCACTCTCGTGGTTAATACAAGTTCTGGAGTCCACCTGCCTGCATTTGAATCACGGCTCCTCCTCTTACTAGATATGTGACTTTGCACAAGTTACTCCACCTTTCAAACTCGGTCTTCATTTACGTAATGGTGATAGTAATAGTACCTGCACGGGGAGTAACTGCAAAGAGCATGTGAAATAATACCAGTAATATGGTTAAGCACTGTGGCTGCCACAAGAAATGTGTTTAATAATGTCAGCTATTCTTTAAATTATATTATTATTATCATTCCATAGTAAGTAGTCTGTAAGATAGGAATATATAAGACAGACCAGCAGGGTCCTTCCCAGGTATTTTTTAAATGTAGTTGAAGAGAAGAGCCTCTTTCCTTTCCTGCTATAATGCTCTGAGACAGGAATCTAAGAGCTGCCAGCAATAATATTGAAAAAGCCAGGAAATGTTTGGCTGGAATAAAGCCAATACAGCAAGAGAAGCCAGGAGAAGGGATTCGGGCAGGTCCAATGCAGTGGAGTCCCTGATTTTAGGTGCCCACCCAAGACTTGGTCACATAATCAAATAAATTCCCCATTTTGGCATAAGCAAGTTCAAATGTTAATTTCTGTTCAATATGGCTTTGCAAACAAAGAGTGCTGAACAATGCAGCTGTTGACTAGTGAGGCCGGCAGGACGCTGGGGGAGAGTTATTCAGCAAGCAGCCCTCTGGATACAAGCTTCAAAAATGGAACCCAGGATAGAAATATCAGTTTAGGCATCATTAGCTTAAAATGTGACTTCTTCATGAGAGTAAATGAGATCATCTGGAGGAAAGGCATAGACTGAAAAGATAAGATGCCATAAAATAAAACTTCAGGGAACAAAAATATTTAATGGACAGACAGAGAAAAATGAGCCAGGAAAGAAGGAGAAAACCCAGAGAGTGTAGTTTTCCAGAAGACAAAGAAAGAAAAACCTTTGAAAGGAAGAGGTCAGTAGTCAAATACCACAGAGAAACCAAGTACGGGCAGAACTGAAAACTGCCCTTTGCCTTTGCCACAATAAGACTCTACAGGTTTCATGAGTACAAGCAGTTTCCGAGACAGATGCCCGGGAGACAGATGACAAAGAAACTGACCTGGAGAGTGAAACAACATGGTCTCAGTTATTGTTTTGATTCTAACACCAGTTGTGCAACTTTGGGCGAGCTGTTCAACCTTACTGGACCTCAGTCTCTTTGCCTATGAAAACACAAAAGAGAGGATATAATTTAAGCAACAGGTACTCCACCCTTCACGGGGGTCTAGATAAGTATTAAGATAACTGATGGGGATGGTAAACCCAACTGGGCTCTGTTCGGTAATTCCCTGAGGCTTCCTAAAATCCTCTTGGCATAAGCCCATCTAGACTGCCTTAAAAAACCGGTGCCCTGGCTGGTGTGGCTCACTTGGTGGGGCGTCATTCTGCAGAGCAAAGGTCGCCAGTTTGACTTCCGGTCAGCACACCCTCCTGGGTCGCAAGTCTGTCCCTGGAGAAGCAACCAATCAATGTTTCTCACATAGATGTTTTTCTCCCCCTTCTCTCCCTCCCTTCCCTCTCTCTAAACATAAGTAGTAAAATGCTTTTTAAAAAATGGTGACAAGGACTTTGGGATCTGTGGTCAGTTCTGGAAACCGAAGCGACCCTGCATTGCAACTCCCTCAACCTCTAAAAGGAAGTAATGGGTGCTGTGGCGTGGGCCACCCAGATGCCTTCCTTAAGCCTGAAACACCGACATTGCCCTGCTGAGGGCTCTGGGGCAGGTGGCACTCAGCTCCCTCCTGACTCTGGAACTGCCCTCAGTCAGAAAGAATCCTGTGGCCGAGGCCACACCTTTCCTGGGGTGGGCTGCTTCCCTGGACTGCCAAGTGTAGCCGTAAAGGCCAAACAGCCATCCCTGTGCCAGAGAGCCTAGAAATGGGGGAGCCTGGGCTCAGCACCCCATGCCCAGGCCTGCTGTCTTCACTCCCAACAGGGACTGGTCCTGCCGGTCCTCCCAGGAAAACTCCTACACCCAAATCTTCATCCCAGAGTCTGTTTCCCAGGGAACCCCAACTAGGTTTATCTTGAATGAGAAGGAAATGCAGGCAAACAGGAGTCAGGAATGAGTCAGCTCCTACTCTGGCCCCAAGCATTTAGGAAACACAAGAAGCACTTTCTTTCAAGATACCACTTAGACCAATGCTGTACCCTGGACCATTCCCTGGAGACTTAAACCTGGAATGCCCAGCAGCTCTTTGGAGAACCTAATACAACATGTGTATGAGTAAAAGTGGTCAAAAGGGTACAAACTGGACTTCCGGCCAAGCTGGAGGCATAGGTAGACACACTGTGCCTCCTCGCACAACCAAGATATGAACAACAACAATTTAGAAACAGAATAACAACCAGAACTGACAGAAAATAACTGTATGGAAGTCAGACACCCAAGGAGTTAAAATAGACACGTTCATCCAGACCGGTAGGAGGGGCGGAGTCGGGCAGCCAGGCTCACGTCCAGGAGCAGAGAGCAGAGAGTGTTGGGACCAGACGTGCAAGGCAACCGGGGTGCTCAAGACCGCAGCAGGTGGACCATGGGCGCACGAGCGGCAGCTGGCAAACCCCGGCTGATGGGTGGCAACCGGCAGACCCAGCGAGGCGGTGATTGTGAAGCAAGGCGCTGAGTGCAACCCAGGATCCCAGCGCTGGGAAACAGAGCCTCGGGCACTGATTGAAAACACCTGTGGGGGTTGAGACACAGGGAGAGACTCCCAGCCTCACAGGAGAGGTTCTTGGAAAGTCCCACAGGGTGCACAAGCCCACCCACATGGGAATTAGCACCAGAGGGGCCCAGTTTACTCAGGGGAAGCAACAGAAGGGACTGAGGTCCGAGGGTCAGCAGAGCAAGTGCCACTGTTCCCTCTTGGACCCCGCCCCCACATACAGCGTCACAACCCAGCCACTGGGTTGCCCCGCCCTGGTGAACACCTAAGGCCCTGCCCCTCATACATAACAGGCCTGACCAGACAAAAAAAAAAAAAAAAAAAGAGAGAGAGAGAGAGATGGCTCAAACAGGAGAACAATTGAAAGCCCCAGAACCCATCCTTTTAAGTGACCGAGAGATAGCCAACCTATCAGATGCACAGTTCAAATCACTGGTGATCAGGATGCTCACAGAATTAGTTGATTTTGGTTGCAAATTAGATGAAAAAAATGAAGGCTACAATAAGTGAAATGAAGAAAAATGCACAGGGAACCAATAGTGATGGAAAGAAAGCTGGGTCTCATATCAATGGAGTAGACCAGAAAGAAGAAAAAAACACAACCAA
>CM052544.1:86421045-86456535 GCA_028533065.1 Trachops cirrhosus | reverse complement strand
AGCTAAAGAACTTATGACACATGGACATGAACTAGAGGGGGGGAATGTGGGTGGGAGAGCGTGTGCAGGGTGGAGGGGAATGAAAGGGAGGTAATGGGACAACTGTAATAGCATAATCAATAAAATATATTTTAAAAAAGGGTACAAACTTCCAGTCAGTAAACAAAGGCCCAAGGGTGTGGCGTACATCATAGCGACTATAGTTAACAACACTTGAACTTGTCTAAGAGAGCTCTCATCACGAGGGAAAAAAGTGTGCAGCTATGTGTGGTGAGGGATCTTAAGTAGAGTTACTGTGGTGATCGTTCCACAGTATAAACATATCTCAAATCATTATGTTGTATACTCAAAACTAATACAATGTTTTATGTCAATTATGTCTCACTGAAAAAAAAGAATCTGGAAAGTGAGAGAGTCTGCCCCCAGCTGGCCCTGGAGGGAGACGCAAATCTGCAGAGTTAAGACTGGCCCTGGCAGCAATAGGAGTCATTTAAGAGCCACCAAGAAAAAGATAGCCACCCAGGGGCCTGCCAGGGAAAGTGCAGAGAGCAGGTGAGGGCTGTGGCGGGAGGGAGCCTGGCCACCACACTCGCCCGCCCACAGGCAGCACGCCGGGCGGTTTGCCTGCACATGCGTGCCCAGAGCCATCTGTGGCAGATGAGAAGAGCGACCACATGTAGCAACACCTGCACAGAGTGAACGTGAACTTCACAAAGCCGAGGCCACTTGCTTCTACTGAAAGTTTCTTTAAAAACAAAAATCATTCTATTGATGTTATCCTAAATAGTTGAAAAATAATTTACTTTTTTACTTCAGTTGCAGGGGGAAAAAATACCAAAACTTTTGAAAGTCCTCTTTCCCTGTCTCTCATCCTTCTCCCCCATAGCCTTGCTCCTCAAGATCCCTCCTCTTAAACCCAATCCGCTTCCAAATCTATTTTGCTCCTTCACCCTTTCTGTATTTCTTTTATTCTTGCCAGGGGCTCACCAACCTCTCAAATATAGCTCCCCACAACTTCTCGAGCTTCTTCAGTCTTCATGCATGTGAGTGTGTGTATGTTTTTGGTAGAGAAACGCTGTACCTGTCACCCTAACACACGGGACACGGGGCTCTGGCCTTTCACTGCCACGTGACACAGGCTCCTTCCGCACTGAACCAGGCGGCACCTTTGCTTTCATGCCTGTCATTTGAGATGGGTTATGTTTAAAGCCTCTCTTCTATTTCAAAATTACATCCTCCCTACCCTTTGGGTGCTAACTTACCCTGTCCTCTATGAAACGGTGATGACAAATGTAAGGTGTTTTTAACATACTTGACTAAATGAAATATTTGCAGTGCTGTGTCAGCCCTCAAAACTTTCTTTAAATTTTGCAAGTTCACAAATCAGAAGATCTGGGAATCATAGCAAGACAATATGCACACCTGAAACTAATATAATGCTATATACTTCAATAATTTAAAAAAAACAATATTCTGAGAAAGAATACAAAGCAGGGAGATTTTGTGACTATCCATCCTCAAAAGGTTGACCGGTGTTACTCTTGGAAGAATTGAGGAGTGTTAAAAATGAACAGAAACGAGCAAAGGGGTTTAGAAGGGTCGGTCCGAGGCATTATGTGAGGGCTCCCTGCATACATTTGCATACATTATCATATGTAGATGTTAACACCTCCATGTTACTGATGATGAAACTGAGGTTCAAAGAGCCCCCAGCTGGAGGTGGAGTGGAGCCCCCACAGCAGGGCAGAAAAACAGACCTGATTAGTGGCTTGTTTTTAGAAAGAGTAGAATTGATGGTTAGGTCCTAAGACACAGTGTATAGGACCCCCAAACAGAGTAGGAAGAAAGCCTGCCCAATATCTCCTCTAAGGACAGGCATGGACATTCTTCTGAGAAAGAACCCAGTTGAACAGACTTAGATATGGAGCCAAACAAATAAAGAATTATTATCCTCAACTCAGTAAATCACCAACTTCACATGTGTGCACATGGCCATACAGAGGGCCCAAGGGGCATTTAATTCCCTGTCCACCAAGCGTTCCCGCTGAATCTCAGCCTCAGAACCTTGCTTCAAGTTATCAAGAGCTTTTTTCTTTCTTTCTCTCTTTTTCACTGAGCTAACTCTACCACCACATCCTGACAGTATAATTAACACTAGCCTGGGGAGAGGAATTGTTCTGCATTTAAAAATAAGTATTATAGACAGATACTTTTAGATCTTCTTGCATGGCTGAGAAAGAATCAGTACACCGAGCATGAAGTCAAGAGAAGTCAAAGAACAAAGAAGAAGGAACGCTAATGAATTCTCAGATGTGCTGGAAATCTGTTAAGTCCTGGGTTTGACATTAGATGTGGAGTTAAGTGATTTTTAATTTTTTTAAATTGTAATTTTAAATTGAATATAATCCAAGAATGCTGTCTGTCATTTCGCAAAACCTCACTAATGGTTGCACACGATTAACTCCTACCCAACGGATTCCCTGCGGAATCAATCATCTAAGAGTTTGGGACAAAGGTGATCTTCAATGAATTATGCACCTATTTTCCTGTGTGTATTTCAAACTGAGCTGTTTCTGTTTGTCATTGGGGCCATATTGCAAGGTCACAAGGTTTGGGGGAGCAGAAAAGAAGTTCGTCTAGTCCGATACCTTCGTTTAAAGGGCCAGGAAATCAGCATGTCGCAGTCCAACCACTAGACAAGTGACAAACTCAGTATGAAAATCCAGCTGCTGTGGCTCCTGGTCTGGGATCCATTCCATGTCATGGCGAAGAGACAGTTCTGGGACGTAAGGGAGCCCTTAAGACCACCGTGTAGGCTGCCCTGTCATACTGAGTGGTGATCGAATTCTCTCCTCCACAAATCAGCAACTTCTTAATTGTATGCAATGACATTATTCTTCCCCAATTATCTAGGAAAGTTAGAAAAAGCTAAGGAAGTATTTCCTGAATTAATATTCTAATATCTTACTGAATTTATATATAAATCAGTCTACTAGCTGTGAGTCACCAAATAAGATAGAATATAAGAAAATGCTTGCTCAACTCTCCAGAACACCTTTAATAGTATATATTATTAGTATCATTATTATTACTAATCCTTCCATTACCATATTTGAATCTGGTGTTGAAACATATAATAAAACACTGATTCAGACTAAATGGGAGAGGACAGTGTAAATCATATGCTGTGTTATTAAAAGGTAGTGTTACTATCGGGAAGTCCATAGTCTAACTTGAACCTACAGCCAACAGACTGCAACCAAATACAGACTTTTCTCCAATTCTACTTCAAGACAAGAAATATTTTTACTTAAAATTATATATTTACATGCTATAACTAATGTGCTAGATTCCTTAAAAAGAAACTAACCTGTTAATTATTATAAACATATCTGTGTATTAAAATTTCATTAATCCAGGCTTCCAATAATTCAGAGTTTAAGCTCATTTTCTCAATGCCAAAATGAAATAAACCTTTCTTCCCAGATAATGTAAAGGTATATTTCCGTAGGGCACAAGTTGAATCAATGAAATTTAAGGATTTGGTCTCTGGGAAGAGATTTTATTTGAAGGCTTTCAAAAGCCTACGCTGCTGCCATCTGGTGGTCAATTGTGGTTCTATACAATCATTTTAAAGTTAAAACTATGCATGAACAGCAGCATAGATTAGACTCAAGGAGAATGCACAGCTCTTGTCTGGGCCCTGACTTTTCAGTCTAACCCGAATCTAAAGTACAAGTCAATCACTCACTTTCTACCCTTCTCACATAAACACATAGGAGGATTCTTTGTAACTACTGTTCCTATAGGAGTTTTGCCTCTTGAAAGGCAAAATAGTCCTTGGTATTTTCCAAATAGCCAGGAATATAAGGAATCCACACTCAAGTGTGGGGAAAATGAGGAACATCCACTGAGTTCAACCTACACCTTTAAACTACATCCCTAAAGGGCAAGGTTCTCAGCCCAAAAATCTTTCTCCCAGTGAGCCCGTTAAGAGAGGCATTCTGATTCTGCTAATTCTCCACCTGTCGGAGAACTTGAAACAGAAGGGGGTGTCATCTGGACCGCCAGCTGCTACCCCTGCCATGCCCTAACAGAGGTAATTTGCTACCCAGGAGCTAATATTGACTCATCAGAAATTGTTTCATACACTCTGGTTTCCCAAAGGACACAACTCAGATGTTGAGCCTCAAATTGTTATTTCTGCATGAAGACGTTGTGGTAGCAGGAAAACAGCACGAGAGGTTTTACCTTATCAATACGACTCTCTCCTGTGGCATAACCCCGCCCAGGACGCGCAGGCCAGACTTAAGCCTCCAAACCTGCAAATCAGTAATGTTCATCAAGTGTCATATGTACGAGTATGCCTGTGTGGATCACAGTCCCAGGTGATAGATATTGGCCCAAATGAATAAACTAAAGACATTATCCTTATTTTTAGGTAACATAATGTCTACCTGGGAGAACTGAATAGTAACAAGGGAAACACTAAGAAATGGCGTGACTATAATGCAGACAGAGTACGTGACTCTTTGTGATGTAGACAAGGGAGAGACTGGAGGACCCCAACATGTCTCTAATCTTTGAGTGTCTCTCACCCACGGTTAGCATGATTATCAGGCACTTGGAATACTTCTGTCTGCCTCGAAGCTCATCTCCAGTCTATATCTGTCCCACCCTCTGAAAGTTTAATAGTTAAATCACTTAAAGAATCTTTTATTAGTCACCAATTACCATGTAGATGGAGCCTCTGAAAAAATCCAGCCGAATAATCTTGTTCTAGGGGCATATAAACAGAAATTGGTTTATAAATTTCAGTTAATAAGGTTGAAAACAAACTAGAGAGAGATTAATGTACAATTCAAGTTTGTCATAATCAACCCCTAGATGTGAGAGTCTAGACAGGGAATAATAAAGATGAACAATCTTATCAGGATTATGAGGCAGCAAATTATTGAAAAAGGTATCTTTGATTTATTATAGTGAACAGAGGAGCTATTCCAGAGCTATACAAACTGATAGGAGTTAAATTCCAGAAGGGACAGAGTCACCCAATTGTTAATCACCAAAATGATGTGTATCTTGGTATCTCAAAAATTATTTGAAAACACAACAAAGAAATTAATTTTGTCTATCTTGAAAAGAAGATGTAGGCAAATTGTCAGTACATACTTATAAGAACCTGAACTACATCGAACCCACATCATGCCTTTTGTCACAATTTAATAAATACGTAGGAGCACCAGAGTGATGATAATCTATTTATACCTTCACAAAGCACTCAACACTGTTTTGTGGTGAAAAGTCTATAGCGATGTGGATAATGGAACTGAGAGTGACACAGCAGTTAACTAAATGGTTTCCAGAAAGAGTTAGAGAAGTAACGGTGCCATTGCCTCTTCCCTTTCTTCTAGTGCCAAATGGCGACATGGGGATTGGTGCGGCATCCCACCTCCATAAACTAGAAGATCTGCCACGGAGCACCTACACTCTGTGCTGTGACGCACAAAAGCCTGCGAGGCGGAAAGGAAAAGAGGGAGGCATGCAGTTGTTGAATGAATGGTAAATATGACCAATGCACTTACCGAAATAATCTATCTGCTGGGTACAAGATGAATACTTCTAAATCAATAGCTTTTCTCTGCAGTAATAATAGCACTTACAAATGTAAATGGAAAATATTCCATTTGCAGAACTGACAAAAACTATAAAGCAGTGACAAGAACAGCATACATATGAAGAACAGCACAAATATTACTCAAAGACATAAAACTAAATTGGAACAAATGCAAAGATATAGCATTGTTGAGTGGGGAGACAATAATAAAAATGTCAATTCTCCCGAAAGTGATATGTAAATCAATGTAATTGTAATTAGTATCCCACAGAAACCTTTTATCTAAATTGGATTAACTTGAATTTTATATGGAAGAATAAATATCCAGAATAGCCAAGAAAACTATTTAAAAATCTAATGACATCGGAAGATGTAGTATAAAGCCACTGTAATAAAGCCACTAATAAATCAATGCAATAAAATACACAATCCAGACTGGATCCCAGTGTACATGTGACAAAGGGATACATTAATTTTATGAGTATTGAACTGATTATTTTAAAAAGCATAATGTCTTAGCTGGTGCTCCATAAGAAGAAAGTAAAGTTGGGCGGGTCTCTACTTATACTATATGCAAAACCATCTCCATGTGATTACAGAGCTAACTGTATAAATTAACAAAACGAAGTCAAATAGATTAAAATGACAGAAGAAAATGTGAGAAGCTGCACATACTATAATCTAGGTACAGAGGAAAAGTTATTAGCCAAATAGGAAAAACAAAAAGCTGAAAGAACCAAAATTAGGAAGGGAGAGAGTCAGGGACCGAAGGAGTGAGGGCAGGGAGATAGATTTGACAATATGAGTTTTTTATTAGGGTAAAAGTACCATAAACAAGCGTACTGGATGCCCATCAATTTGAAGAGTGGTTAAAAATACTGAGATTAATTTACATCACGAAAAGTTTTGCATTACTTAAAAGAACAAGTTAGAATTATACACATGCTTGGGAAGAGTTCCTTGAAGTTTTCTGAGTGAGGTAAAGAAAGTGCAGGAAAGTACAAATTATATAATACTACTTTTAAAAAACAATTGAAAAATTGCCTTCTCTTTATGTGCTCCTGCATATATGAGTGTGTCTGTCTATAGTCTGTTTGTAATTACAGAACATGAAGCCAAGCATTTGTAAAGGGTAATTCTCCCGATTTGGGGAGCAGGAAAAGGGGGAGGCAAGAGGAAGCACACAAAGAAGAGACATTACAGTCCTAAAACAAATTGTTATCCCACTTATGTAAAACTATACGTATGCATATGTGTGTATGTTGGCATATATATCAAGAAAATTTTTAACTTAAAAAATTAAATAGTAGGAAAGAAAAGGCGGGAGAGAGGAGAAGTGAGTGAGAGGGAGAGACATGGAGATAGAAATGGAATCATGGGCATCGCACTCACTAACTACTTCATTTGCTGGTGACTTAACACTTAACCCTCACAGCTTCCAACAATGTCACTTACTTAGATAAGTTTAGTCCAAAGTGTGAGGGTGGTTTTAGTTTTTGTAATTTTTTTCTTTTTCCTAGTTCCCACCTCGCCTTCCTTTGAAAACAGGTGAAACATATTGCCAATGTTGAATGCCACCTCCATGGCTCAGAATTTTAGCTGATTGCATGGAAATCTGTTAAACTGATATGTCCACAGACAGATTCTCTAAGCATTTAGTAGCCTGTATGGAGTCTCCCATAATCTATTAGGTGAGAGGCTTCTCCTAAAAGCAAAACTAAATCCAAGAAAAGTTTGTTTTTGCAAAACAACAGCAAACACATCTATGTCTTCTAAGTAGTAAAAGACTTGAGACTATGTTTCCAGCACAGAAGAAACAATTTCTGAAACACCTTAATAAATCTCAATAATTGTTAGAACACCATGAAGTCAAGCAGAAAACAAAGAAGGATATCAATTTCTCAAAAGATCAAGGTTATAAAATTGGTTTCAGCAACCATTCAACAATTTATAATGAGATCAAACTTGTCACCGAATATCTTGGGAAAGTAATTACAATGGACACACTTTGAGGCTATGGGTTAGCATAAGATGTCACTGAGGAATTAAGAATAATGACAATATTATCGATTTAGAGAACAATGCATGAGGAATACGAAAATCTAGGAAAGAGGTTTTAATACCCACATCAAGTCTGCCGAGTAAAATTAATATAAAACTGAAGTCAGGTTAGTATCATTCCAATAATCTATGTCCATTAAAATTTTATATTGAACCTTCCTCTCATCATTCATTCAACCTGCCTCCCTCATCTTCTCTCCACTTTAGCAAGAATAGAGGACAGATCCAAAGGTACCTCGATTAATAATCTCAGCTTTTCTTGGTTGAGTCCCTGTTCCATAAGAAGCACTCTTTATATCCTATCTCACTTAAGCATAATTGTGATTTTATAGAATAGGTATTTCTTTCACCATTTTACGATGGGGAGATTGAGGCTTGGAGAATTACAATGAATATGACCAAGGTCGCACAGCTAGTAAATGTCAGAGCAGGACTCAGAGCTATGGCCCACTCAAAACCTGTGCTTTTCCTGCTCCACTGCTTTGGGTCTCTTGTTAAGTCAAGCCTGCCCTGGAGGCAGCCTCACTCAGAGAAGCTATCATGTCCATAGCCATTGCTGCTTAGAGTCACTGACCCAGTATTTTTCAAATGTGGCCACTGTTGTTAATTCAACATCTGCGTAGTGGATCAGAAGAAGCGACTACCCATCGTCATCAGCTGATCCTCCGTAGACATCCATCTAGTGGGGGCCACTCAGCCCTCTGCCCCAGTCAGTGCATGCCCCACCCCCACCCAGCCACCATCAGCATTCCAGACCCCCAGGCCTCATAGGCAAGCGACCTCATGACTTAGTCATGACTCAAACTCATACCTTCTTTTCTTGGGAGACACAAAACGTTTTCTTTCTAATCTTAGAAAATTGTATGAAGAATATTACCTTCACAAAGCACTCAACACTGTTGAGTCATAGGCAAATGAGTCATTACAATAAGGTTCCAGAATCTTATCCCTGAACATCATGGGCCAAAGCACTCAGATTCCATGAGCTAGAGGCCTCTAGGCCAGCACTTTCATTTTTTCAGCCGATGAAACTGGGCTCTAAGAGGTGACACTAAGATCTTTTACAGTGTGGCCCTGCCTACCCTTCCAACTTCCTCTCATCCCCCTGCCATAGTCCTTGTCCCAATTACATCACATCTCCCAGGGCACAGCAGCTAAGCACAGGGGACAAAGGGCTTGCGGTCCCTGCAGTCAGGCCATGCCCTCATTTTCAAAGGATAGTTCAGCCATAGGTCCTTGAACACATTTTTGTTGAGATTCTACAACATCAGGAACTTTTTAGCCAACCTCACCCATTAATGAAGTTTAAATTCCATGTAAAGCTTTTAGCCCAGGAAGTGCTAAATAGTAATTTCTCTATAAGTTTATTAGCTATTATTAGTATTTTCATCTCCTTTTCTCACCCCTCCACCTTCATACATGCTGCCCTGTCTACTTGAAATGCCTCTCCCCAGCTCAATCACTCTTCAGGACTTAAAACATCACCTCCTCTGTAAAGCCTTCCCCTTTTTCCCAGGAACAGTTACTGGCTTCTTTCCCCTCCTCTGGGCTCTCTCTGTACCTACAGCAGGTCCTCGATTAACATCTGTCTAGTTCAATGTTGTTTCCTTATAAAGTTGATGAGATGCCGTAGAAACTTAATTCTCGCTTATATCAATTAGCTTATGGCAAAATTGTTTTCATTTTATGTAGTTTTGCCATGGTTCCAAGAATCTATCAACCTCATTAAGAGAGGACTTACTGTATATTGATTGTAGAAATATCCACATTATAATACTTTTTCCACATCTGTCTTCCCCCTTTCCCCTGGGCACTGAGTTCCTTGGAGGCAAACGAGGATGTTTTATTCATGGTAGACTTTCCTACATTCAGCACCATGGCAAGAACAAAGCAGATTCTCCCGGAGAAGTGAAGGGCCTGCCTGAGCTCTTGTGGGCCAAGGGTTCCCTGCGTCCCTGCCCCATGCTCTTCTCTCTGTCATGATGCTTCTCTGAACCCCTGGGGAGTGGGGTCACATTATGCTGGTGTCCAGACTCTACAGAGCAGCCTGTGCTTCTCAGGAGGCCTTGGTCAGTCTGGATCCAGTCAGGAGACAAAATCTACACAGTGACTTACACAGGAAAAGTATAGTGCCAAGAATTACTACCCAATGGTTTCAGAGTAAATTTTTTTTTTAAATTTATTGTTTTTCAATTACAATTGTTGCCATGTTCCCCCATTACTCTACCCTGCCCTACCCAACCCCCACATTCAACCCTCCCCCACCCATTGTCTTTGTCCAAGGGTCTTTTGCACATGTTCCTTGACTTGACCCTTCCCCTTCTTTCCCCCATTATCCTCCTGCCCTCTTCCCTCTGGTCACTGTCAGTTTGTTCTTTATTTCAATGTCTCTGGTTCTATTTTGCTTGCTTGTTCATTTTGTTGATTAGGTTCATGTTAAAGGTGAGATCATATGGTATTTGCCTTTTACCACCTGGCTTACTTGACTTAGCATAATGCTCTCCAATTCCATCCACACTGTTGTGAAGGGTAGGAGCTCCTTTCTTTCTTTCTGGTGCATAGTATTCCATTGTGTAAATGTACCACAGTTTTTTGATCCATTCATTTGCTGATGGGCACTTAGGCTGTTTCCAGTACTTGGCTATTGTAAATAGTGCTGCTATGAACATTGGGGTGCATAGGTTCTTTTGAATTGGTGTTTCAGGATTCTTGGGGAATAATCCCAGCAGTGGAATTACCAAGTCAAAAGGCAGTTCCATTTTTAGTTTTTTGAGAAAATTCCATACTGTCTTCCACAGTGGCTGCACCAGTCTGCATTTCTACCAACTGTGCACTGGGGTTCCCTTTTCTCCACATCCTCGACAGCACTTGTTGTTTGTTGATTTGTTTATGATGGCCATTCTGACCAGTGTGAAGTGGTATCTCATTGTGCTTTTAATTTGCATCTCTCTGATGGTTAGTGATACTGAGCATCCTTTTGTATGTCTCTGGGCCCTCTGGAGAACTGTCTGTTCAGGTCTTTTGCCCATTTTTTAATTGGATTGTTTGTCTTCCTGGTGTAGAGTCATGTGACTTCTTTGATTTAAGAGTAAATCTAATATATAAGAAAACTGTATGTGGTATCCTAGAACTAAGGAGAGTACTCAAGGAAAGACAAAAAATAGACTGTCCCCTTCGCATGGCTGGGGTTCAGATCTCAGAAGGTATCATTGCAGTCCACTGGGTGGTAGAGAAGTGCACTGGTCCACAGTCAGAGAGCAAGCAGGAATCAACCATCTGTGGTGCAGGCAAGCTGTAACTAATGGGCAGGTACACCACTGTGATAAGGAAGAGGGGCACCATTGTAGGCAAGAGTTCTAGGGCACCCAATGTCTGCATCCAGAGAGTTTCAGGAGATGCCTTGGGAGGGAGGGAGCAGGGGCCATCAGGGTGCCAGTGTGGGCTGGGGGCCTAGAGTGCACAGTGATCCTGATCATCAGTCCAGACCAGGCTGCAAGGTCACCAAAGCACCATGCATTCTTGACTCATGGCCAGGGCAGAGCACCAGTGAAGTCCTGCCACCCACACTGCTGACAGACTCTGCAGCCAGCAGCGCCAGCACAAAAAGCCCTTCCTCCTGCAGTGTCCTTCCAGCACCCTCTATAAGAGAGCTGAATGACATGCTCACTGTGGAGGAGACATGTTTAAAGTTAGCCTGTCCATTATTGCGGAACATGTATTGAAAGATGAATTTGGAGCTGACAGGAAATAAATGGATAACTGGCACAAAGCCCAAATGGAAACTTCAGGGCGCAATAACCACTTATCCTAACTGTGTTAAAGTCCATGAAACTGCTGGTCAGAAGTGAACAACAGGGTTGGTCTGAAGAATAATGAGATAATACAGAGAAAAGTGTAGCACAAACTGTCTATTAACATTTTATTTGGTTCCCTTAATATCGTTATAAAAGTTTGCTCTATTAGTTTCTATTGCTACGTGTCAAATAATGCCAACACTTAGTGACTTAAGACAACATGTGTACAGGTGTCCTGGTTTCCATGCATCAGGAGTCCGGGCAGGGTCTAACTGGGTCCTCCGCCTCAGAGTGTCTCACAGGGCTTCAGCTGAGGTGCCGTCTAGGTCCGTGGTCCCATCTGGAGGCTCCACTGGGTGCAGATTTTCCTCCAAACTCCCTGACATGATTGTTGGCAGAGCTTGGTTCCTCAAGAACTCTTGGGCTGACGGCCTCGTTCCTTAGTCAGGGTCGGCAGGAGGCCGCTGTCAGTTCCTTCCTGCAGAGGCCTCTCCCAGAGGCTTGTTTCATCAGAGCCAGCACGTGAGACGAGCCAAAGACAGTGCACACGAGACAGAAGCCTCGGTCTCCTATAGCCTGAGTTTGGAAGTGAAGCTCCTCACCGTTACTGTATTATACTCTTTAGAAGCAGTCACCAAGGGCATTAGAAGCAAGCCACACCTTAGGGGAGGAGATTCCACAAAGACCAGAGTACTGTGAGGTGGGGTCATTACAAGCGCTGCAGAAGTTATCTGCCACATTGCCTTTGCTTTTCGGTTCTACTTTTTTCCTTAAGAATGTGAAATTAACACATGAAATTATGATTGCTTTCAAACCTCTCTTAGAAATCTAAATATGTTATTCTGTTTAGATAACAATTAGTTTTGTGGAGTGTGTAAAACCAAATGCTTTACAATCAACGCTTTGGCTACCAATCACAAAATCTTCAAGTTAGACAAGTTCAACCATTTGAAACAGATTATGAAATGTTTTGAGTAAATCTATTTTAATCCCTAAATTAATAATATATATTGCTCAACCATGTATGCTTTTAAATTCTTTCTCAAAGATTAATTAACCATGCTATATTTATAGCTACCCAATATAGTTGATTACAAAGCACTATTTTCACAGTGAAAGTGTACTTATTAAGCGTTCAGTTATGTTCACTGTAAGTATCCACATGTAAGGGTGTTATGTGCTAGCAGTTCACATTCTAAAAGATTGTACCCTGATGCAACTAAGTACAGATAAGCAGTAACAGAACCTTATATGACTCTTTCCTGTCTCCTCACAACACCCTTCCAGGATCAACATTCAGAAAATGATATATTAAACAAATGTGAATTCAACAGATATTTGTTAAATGCCTATCATGTGCCAGAAACTCCACAGGGCACTGGGAATCCAGTGGTTAATAAGGCAAAAAACATCTGATGAGACTGACTCTGCAGTGGGAGAGCTGGACAGTAAGTCTAAACAAATAAAGGATATCACTACAGATTGAGATAAGTGCTAAGAGGGAAATCAACAGCGTTATGAGATAACAGAAAGAGGATAGCTTACACAGGTTGGTCAAGAAAGGCCTTTTTGAGGTGATATCTGACCCGAATGACAATGAATTAGACTTCCAAAGAGCTAGGAAAAAAGTATTCCAGGCAGAGGGGAGGGTAAGTACAAAGACCCTCTATGGCAGAAGGTTTGAGTGACTAAGAAACAGAAGAAGAGACTGTGCCCGGTGCATGATGGTGAATCGGGAGAGACTCCAGGCTCACAGAGGTAGGCAGAGGCCCAATTGTGCAGGGCCTTCTGGGTCAGGGAAAGGATTTTAGACTTCAGTGTAGAAGCAATATAAACTGATTTATATATATATTTAAATCTTCCTGGTGGCCCTGTGACAAATGAATGGAGTTTGAAGTGACAGGACCAATGAGAAATCTGTCAGAGGGTACAGGTGCCAGAAGAAAGACTTGAACAAGCCCTGGCTGGTGTGGCTCAGTGGATTGAGTGCTGGGTCTACAAACCGAAAGGTCGTTGGTTACATTCCCAGTCAGAGCACATGCCTGGGTTAGGGCCAGGTCCCCAGTAGGGGTGCTCAAGAGGCAACCACACATTGATGTTTGTCTTCCTCCCTTTCTCCCTCCCTTCCCCCTCTCTAAAAATAAAAAAATGAAATCTTAAAAAAAAAAACAGACTCAGACAAGACTTGTGACAGTGGAGCTGGAAATAATGGAGTGATATCAAAACCTGTATTTGAGAGGTTAGATGTGAATGGGGAAGAGAGAGGCAGAGTCGGCTGATTCCCAGTTTGGGGCCTGCGCATTTACTGTGACTGAGCAGAGCAGAGTTCTGGGCAGAACAGGGACAGAGGCTTATGCGGGTGGGGAGATCTATTTAAAACATGTTCAATTTGAGATGCCTATTACTCATCCAACTGGAGATGTTAGCAGTAAGATTTACAAGGTTGTAGCTCTAGGGACAAAATTTCACTGGAAATGTCGATTCTAATGGAATCAGCAAATAGGTGGTATTTCAGACCCTGAGAGCAGATGGGACACCCGGGGACAGAGGGACAAGAAAAGAATGCCCAGGAGCAAACCCTGAAATACTGAGTCATTTAAAGACTGGATAGTGAAAAAGGAGGAGGAAGAGGTAGAGGAATTAGCAAAGGACATTAAACAGGAAGAAAACCAGGTGGATGGAAAATCAGGCAGGCAGTGTCAGGGAATGCAGGAAAGGAGAGAATTTTAAGGAAAAGTAATGGTACCAAATACTGCTGACCTAAACCCTCAGAACTGTCCTTCACAGTCAGCAGGAAGGGCATTGTCGATGATCTTGGCATAGGAAGTTTTCATGCAGTGGCACAGACTGAAGTAAGATCTGAGTAGACCAAAGAGCAAGTGGAGGCTAAGAAAGTGAAGACAAGTAGAGACACCTGGTATGAGAAGTACTGGGAACTGAAAGGAAGACTTGAAATGATGGCATTGTCTTCAATCTCTTTGAATAATTCAGGGCATCCAACAGAGGTTCTGCAAACAGTAAATGGAGATTGTATTAGTCAGGGTTGTTCAGAGAAGCAGAACCAATCGGAAATATATAAAGATATGTAGAAAGATATATTATGAGACGCAGTTCCACAATCTGCAGTCTGCAAGCTGGAGACCCAGAAAAGTCTGTCATGGAGTTCCAGTCCATCCCAAAAGCTTGAGAACCAGTGGAGGACTGAGGGTGTAAATACCAGCCTGAGAACCAGGGGCACCGATGTCCAAAGGCAGGAGATGTTGATGGGTCTCTGTCTCATCTCTCTTTCCCTCGACCCTCCCTGTGGGGGGGCTCAACCCACAGGGCACCTGCCCCATCCACCACGGATGAGAATTAGTCTACCAAGACATGATCTGCTTGGGGAGGAAAGGTGGCCGATCTCTCAAAGGAGAAGGACCAGGAGCCTCTTCCTCAATGGGCTTTTATTGGGTTCATTTGTACAGGATTACAGATAAAACTCATTAACCCTTGTCAAGCAGTAAGGATCAAACAATAGATAACAAAGAACTCTGAGGGCCTATTCTGAGTCAGGGTCAGATAGCTAAAGAGCTGTAAAGCTTTGAGGAACAAACTCACTTCTTGCTTGGACCCTTATTTAATTGAGAGCATTCTAAACAAAGCAGATTTCACAGGATTTTACATATTCTTTCTTAGGCCTGGTCGCCAGGGGAACCAGCCCTTTCCAGCACAGGGCTGCACCACCCTGTCATTGTTTCAGGCTTAGGTGGAGCAAGGGAAGAGAGGCAGCTGAGATTAGGTGACTTCTCCCAGACAGAATGAGGACTCAGACTTTGTCAAAGCTGAGGGGTGAGGGTCCATCACCTCCTTTTGCTGTACCCCCCAAGTCCTTCCTTGGGGGCCTCCCACATGATTGTGCCTGTCTTGGGTCATTCCCGTCTTAGGGAATCTTACCCATCATTGGCTAACCGACCAAGCATTGGGGGCCAGTTATGGAAAGAGGAGCAGAAGCAGTGCTCCTGCCAGGGAGATGAGCTTTTTGTCACCTTGCTGTCTTATGGTCCAAGGTCACTCCCTCAGCCTTAGCCTTGGAGGGGGTTACAGCTTCTGAAATCAGGCAGGGAGGTTCCCAACACCTCCCCATTCTGTCTCTGGCCCTCTGACTTGTACAACTCCAGTACATAAAGCTCCTGTTTCTTGTGGTCTCCATCACCTCTTCCATTGCCCTTCACTGATTTTACAATTCGGCTGTCATAGCTGACTGGCCTGATAAGGATTTTGAACACGGGTGACCTACTTCATCTTTCTTGTTACAGAGTTGACTCATGAATAGAGAGGGGTGAAGTGAGCCAACCCCTGGGCAGCCAAAAATTCATGTATAACTTTGATTCTATAGTCTGTCCTTGGCATTCGCAGATTCAACAAACAAAGATTGGGAAACAGTATTTTCCATCCACAGGAAGGCAAAAATAGTTTCTGATTTCTGGCTGGTTGTATCGTAGATGCCAAATTCAAGGATAGGATAGGCCTGCTGTTTTTATTTTTAGAAATCTGTGAATGAGTGGACCAGCACAGTCCAAATCCTAATGTTGAAAGGTAAACTGTATGTCGTTAAACTGCTCTACTTGCAACTGTGTAGACAAGCTTAAACTCATTTACTGTTGACTCGGAAGGCATGAAAGCATCTTTAGAGTCATTTGTCTAGAAGGTTACACAAGGGCACATAATTGGAACTACTCACTGGTTTGTTTCAATTCGCTTTATTTATCATTTCTACCAAACTGCTACTGTTGTTGCAAACTTTAAATATTTTCTCATTTGATATAAATTCAACTTTCAGAGTCAGGGGCATAAAGCAGAGTATGAACACCATTATCAAAATATTTTGCAACACTTTATGAATACAGAAAGATATACCAATGTAAGAGAGAAGATCATTTCAGTTCAGAGACTGAGGAGGCCTGACACAATGGGGAAATCAGGTAATCATAAAGGGGCAAAGAAGGGGAAGGGTCATCAAGGAACACGTATAAAGGACCCATGGACAAAGACAAAGGGGGTAGAATTGAGAGTAGGAGGTGGGGGGGTGGGGAAGTGTAAAGTTATGGTGGAAAAATGGAGACAATTATACTTGAACAACAATAAAAAGAAAAAGAAAATCAGTTATTCACTCTATCTCCTTCGAGAAACTTGCTACCATTTCTAATGAGAGCAATCACAAATGTTTCTTCATGCTTCTTTGAGAAATCATTCCTAAACTCCCTAGATATATACTTGTGTGCATATATAGAGAGAGACAAAAAAAGAGAGAGAGAGAGCAAAACCACATAGTGTTAAGTTAAAAGTCCCTGAAAACTCCAAATATATCATTTTAATTTTTTTCTCTACATAATATCCCATGGTTAGCAGAGATCCAGGACACCAAAGAGAATCTTGTCACTAGGATTGATAGAATTTGCCTGGGTGTTGTGAACCAAGGGTTATCCGGAGTGATTCCTTTTCTGAACAGGCACACAATGGGTAATTTACGGGGGGAAACATGCCCCTTTTGAGCTTCGGGAATTGTGGAAGAAACACCAAGAAACTGCCAGGCCTCGGCTTAGCAGCTTGACCCATGGAGTTTCCCCTCCCTTGTCTCAAAGAGACGGTGCTCCCGACTGTCCCTTCTTCCTTGTTCTTTTTTATGCCTCTAGATACAGAGGATCTCTGTTACCTGTCTTTTGTTTTCCACTGTACAAATTGCAACCTATTCTATTGTACTATCATATTTTTTTACATTTCTATCTTCTGTCAACACTCTAAGGTGGTGAAAATGTTCTCAAATGATGAAGAACAATGGGATTTTTTTCTAATTTTAGTGAGATATATTTGACATATAACATATATTCAAGATGTACATGATTTTGATACATGTACATATTGCAATATGATTACCTTAGTAAGTTTAGTTAATATTTACCACCTTACATAGTTACACATTTCTTTTTCTATGGTGATAACTTTAAAGTCTACTTGCTTAACAACTTCCAAATATACAATATGATATTGTTAACTGTAGTTACCATGCTGTGGATTACATCCACAGAACTTATTATTGGAAGTTTGTACATTACCCAGTCCTCCCACCCCCAACTCTCTGCCCGTGGCAACTACCAACCTGTGCTCTATTTCTACGAGTTCATTTTTTCAACTCCACATATAGGTGAGATTACACAGTATTTGTCTTCCCTGTCTGACTGATTTCACTTAGCATAATGCCCTCAAAATCCATCCATGTTGGTACAAATGGCAGGACTTCCCTCTTTTTTTATGGCTGAATAAAATTATATTGTATGTGTATGTCACATCTTCTTTATTCATTCATCCATCACTGGGCAACTAGATTGTTTCCATGTCTTGGCTATTTTAAATAATGCTGCGATGAACATATGAATTCAGATCTCTTCAAGATAGTGGTTTCATTTTCTTCAGATATATACCCAGATATATAAAATTACTGTATCATATGTTCGTTCTATTTCTTTCTTTCCTCTTTTTTTAGGAATCTCTGTACTGTTTTCAATAATGGCTGTACCAATTTACATTCCAACGTGATACAAGGGGTCCCTTTTCTTCATATCCTCGCCAACCCTTGTTATCAGTTGTCTGTTTGATGACAGCCGCTCTGAGAGGTGTGAGATAATATTGCATTGTGGTGTTGATTTGTGTTTCCCTAATGATTAATGATGTTGAGCACCTTGTCAGGTACCTGTTGGAAATTTGTATGTCTTCTTTGGAAAATGTTTAATTAATTTCTTCACCCATTTTTCAACAACACCAGGATTTTTTAAACACTGCTGGTAGGTATATAAACAGCTACAACAACCTCCAAAAACAATTTGACAAAATCTAGTGAAGCTGAAAAAGTTCATACCCTAAAACCCAGTAACCCATTCCTACATATGTGCCCTAGGGAAAACTCTTCCATATCTACATGGAGACAGTGCAAATGTTCAAGGCAATCTCTAATAGCAAAATAAAATAAACACCTAAATACCCACTAAGAAGATAATGGATTTAAAAAATTACAATATAGTCCTCTACCAGGATATTATGTAAAAGTCAGTGGATTACAGATATATATATTAACATGGATGAATGTCACAAATATAACATTCAACCCCCCCAAAAAATAAGCTACAGAAGAAAAATGCAGTATGATAATACTTATGTAAAGTTTACATAACTTTAAATCTGTATGGGTCCTTTGAGTGGAACAGGCACAACACCTCTAATAATGAGAGTGAGAATATCACATTCAGGACGGTGATACCCTGTGAAGAGGGCAGGAGGACGTGTGAGGGAAGAGACACAGAGGGAACTGGGTATGTTGGTGTCGACATAAGGAATGTCCGAACCAGTAGAGAATTTTTATGAGTTTATTTGAGCCAAATTGATGACAATTGCTGGAAAGAAAAGTCTCAACGGATTGAGAAAATGCTCCAGAGAATGGCATTTTTACAGCTCATTTTATACATTAGAATAAAAGGAGGAGCCATAAAGAGGGTTACATGAAATCTATTGGTGGTAGATTAAGCAGGTGGGAGAAAGCAAAGCCGGGAAATCTCTGAGACTGGATAGAAAGAAAATTGTAGAGACACATACTTCTTTTAATTGGTGGGTACAGAATAGCAAACATTTTTAGCAAACGAGGTGGCATACGAGGAGCAAGATAACAATAAGGGGATCTGTGGTCTCCTGCTCTGGTGACTGGAGGGATCTGAAAAAGATTACTCTGACATTTCAAGGGTTTGATATCTTAGGTGCAAAAAAGATGAGAGACCGGCTCACTTAAGGTAAAGATTGACCTTTGTCAAGGAAGCTACAGGTCTAGGGTATGACTACCCACCATAACTTGCTTTTGGTTAGAAGTTTTAATTTCAGACTGTCCTATGTGACTACTTTCAGTCTCCAAGTCTGTTAGGCCACCATGCAGGCCTTTCCTGCGGGTATCAGGTTTAGCATGTGGCCCCCTTTTCTAATCTTCACCTGAGAATATGTCCATTGATTTTAGAGAGAGAGGAATGGAGAGAAACATCTTTGCATTGCCTCCTGCACCCAACCCAACTGAAATTGGACCCACAGCCTAGGTATGTGCCCTGCCTGACCTGGGATCAAACCCACATTTTGGTGTGACGCTTCAAACAACTGAACTACTGGCCAGGTCTGTGGCCACTTTTTCATCCATACTGGTAGTGTTTTCTTTTTAAGCCAAGTTATTAAACTCATGAGTGTTTGTTACATTCTTATTCTAAAGTAATGCTGTTATTTATTGAGCAGCTACTCTATGCAGGACACATTTCTTTTATTGTTAGATATATTTTATTGATTGTGCTATTACAGTTGTCCCAATTTTCCACCTTTGCTCCCCTCCACTTGGTACCCAAATTCCCTCCAGCACTCCCCCCCTTAGTTCATGTCCATGGGTCATGCATATAAGTTCTTTGGCTTCTCCATTTCTTATACTGTTCTGAACATCCATCTGTCTATTTTGTGCCTACAATTTATGCTTCTTACTCCCTGAACCTTTTCCCTCATTCTGCCCCTTCCCACCCCCAACTGATAACACTCCATGTGATCTCCATGTCTATAATTCTGTTCCTGTTCTGGTGGTTTGCTTAGCTTGTTTTTTAGATTCAGTTGCTGATCGTTGTGAATTTATTGTCAATTTAATATTCATAGTTTTGACGTTCTTTTTCTTAAGTAAGTCCCTTCAACATTTCATGTGATAATGACTTGGTGATGAAACTCCTTTAGCTTTACCTTGTATGGGAAGCACTTTATCTGCCCTTCAATTCTAAATGATAACTTTGCTGGATAGAGTAATCTAGGTTGTAGGTCCTTGCTTTTCATTCCTTTGAATACTTCATGCCAGCCCCTTCTTGCCTGCAAAGTTTCTTTTGAGAAATCAGCTGACAGTCTTATGGGAATTCTCTTGTAGGTAAGTGTCTGCTTTTCTCTTGCTGCTTTTAAGATTCTCTCTTTATCTTTAGCCTTTGGCATTTTAATTGTGATGTGTCTTGGTGTAGTTCTCTCTGGGTCCAACTTTTTTGGAACTCTCTGTGCTTCCTGGACTTGATGTTTATTTCCTTTACCAAATTAGGGAAGTTTTCTTTCATTTTTTTCAAATGTATTTTCAATTTCTTTCTCTTCCTCTTCTCCTGGCATTCTTATGATTCAGATGTTGATGTGTTTAGAGATGTCCCAGAGGCTCCTTATATTATCCTCATTTAAAAAAAAATTTTTTTTTTCTTCTTGCTGTTCTGGTTGAATGTTTATTTCTTCCTTGTGTTCCAAATCATTGATTTGGATCCCAGCTTCATCCTCTCCACTATTGGTTCCCTGTAGGTTTTCTTTATTTCATTTGTGCAATCTTCATTTCTTCCTTTATGTTGTTGCCATATTCAATGAGTTGAGTATCCTGATCACCACTGTTTTGAACTCTGCATCTGATAGGTTGGTTATTTCCATTTCTTTTAGTTCTTTTTCTGGGGTTTTGTTCTGTTCTTTCCTTTGGGCCATATTTCTTTGTCTCCTAAAGTTGGTAGCCTCTCTGTATTTGTTTCTGTGTATTAGGTAGAGCTGCTTTGACTCTCTTAGTGGCATGGCCTATTGTAGAAAAGGCACCTGTAAATTGTGTGGGGAAGTGCCTCAGATAATCTCCAAGGTGGGGCAACCTGTTTCACTGCTTTGTGGCTCTGTGGCAGGGAGGTCTCTAAGAGTGGATAATGTCACTGCCTGTCTTCTGAAGGTTTGCCCATCCCTCACCTTGTTTCCAATCAATTTACTTACTTCTAGTATACAGCTGGTACCCTTCCAGCTGTTGTCCTGGTGCTGAATCCCAGAGGGGGTAGGTCTGCATCTGTTTTAAATCTGTATGGGAGCTTTGAGTGGAGTCTCCTGAAAATCTGGCAGTTTCTTCTGCCACCCTAAAACCCACTGGTTTTTATAGCCAGAAGTTTGGGGATTTATCTTCCTGGCACTGGAAACTTGGTCTGGGCATTTTGGCGTGGGGCTGGGATCACTCGCTCCCAAAGTATCCCTCCAGATTTTTATCCACCACACGTGAAGGTGGGACCATGCGTTCCGCTGCCACCACCTCTCCATGCCTCACCACATCCCTGTGCCTCTCCACCTATCTCCTAAGCAGGACACATTTCATCCATTATGTTATATATTCAAAACCTGCAAAATACATATAGTCCTTTAAAGGGAAAGGAAATCCCCAGAGAAATGATTAATTTGCCCCTGACCACACAGCACGAACAACAAATGTGGGGGTTAAACACAAATCCACCTAAAAATCAAATGTTATGCACTTCCCACTACACATCCATTGTGTTGACTGATTTCTCTGTGTGGAATTGACTATGCTTCAATAAGGCTTTATGGCTGACTCCATCCCCCAACTAGGCATTCACAGATACCTACCCAATCACAGTAATTTACACTCTCAGATAGAGTAATAGATTCAGAAAAGGACCAATGACACAAGCCAGGTCAATGAAACACGATCCTGGGACCGTTATGAAATTTGGGAAAAAGATATCTTTTATTTGTGTTTCCTTAAGTACAGGAGACACTGAAGTCAGTTGTTGTAAGTTGCAGGTGGTTAGGTGAGAGTTGCTAGTCGTGTAGGCTGTTAGCTGTGGCAGCCACTGCTGTCACCCCTTGTCAGAGCTCACTTCAGAATGAAGATAGCTCAGAGAAGAAGATCATAGGGGAGGAGAAGAGAGAGATTCCTAACAATATTACCATCTGAGGCCTGGACTCTGCTCTAAATGACCATTCCCTTTTCTTTAGTTGAGTTTCAGTTGGTTTTCTGTCACTGGCAGCCCAATGTGTCCCAATATATCAGTTTATTGTATTATATGCTTTCATATAACTGTAGTCCTTTCCTCATATATTAGTGTTAAAATTCAATTATTTGAATGTATTTCAATTGTCTCTCCTCCTCTACACAGGAAAGTCCATGAAAGCAAGAATCATGTTTTACTTTCCTCACCGCAGTTATCTCAGTATTTCTCAGAAGAACCAATAGGTGCTTATTACATATGTGTTGAATTAATAAGTAAATAAGTAAGTGAGCAAGGAAACAGAGTTCCCACTCAACTATTTTTTCAGAAGTCAATTATTTAATGTCTGTTTTTAAACATTTCAGCAAACTCTACCGAAGTGGCACTAAAGTTTTATGTTGTTTTACAGTTGTTCCAATTATTTCCCCTTTTACCCTCCTTGCACTCAACTTTTGCACTCATGAAGAAGCTCAATAGCAGAGAAAAGCATCATCTACTGCCTATAATAGGCCACCTAGTCTCTCATACATAAACAAATGTGAACAACCAAAGATCACTAGATATTTGAGGAAGACATTTCATAGAAGTCCTGGGTGAAGAAATCTATCAAAATGTCAAACTTAAAAATAAAGAGAATGAGCCCTGGCTGGTGTAGTTCAGTAGATTGAGCATGGGCTGTGAAGCAAAGGGTCACTACTTCAATTCCCAGTCAGGGCTCATGCCTGGGTTGCAGGCCAGATCCCCAGCAGGACCATGTGAGAGGCAACCACACACTGATGTTTCTGTCCCTCTCTTTCTCCCTCCCTTCTCCTCTCTCTAAAAATAAATAAATAAAATCTAAAAAAAATAAATAAAGAGAATGAAATTTTGATAAAAGAACAAAAGTAAAAGGAGCCCTACTTTGGAAAGTTCAAATTATCTAATATAAATTGCAATAAGATAGAACAAGTAAAGTAAGGCCAGAAGACTATCAAACAAATGCAAGAAGAAATTACTACAAAACTGAAGAATGGCATAAATTCTCAGTTTGGAAGTGCCCAGAACCATATATGAAATAAAAAATCCATATGTAGACAGATTTGTGGAACTCAGAATACTAAAGCAAAAAGAACATACTAGAAGGGAAAATTAAAATAACTTATATGTAAAGGAAGATGCTTCAGGTTGGTCTTAGAATTCTTCCTAACAACTAAATGTAGGAAGACAGCAAAGTAATGGTTCGACCTTCTAAGGAAAACAATTTTCATTCTAAAATTATACATCCTTTTAAACTATCAGCTAGAGTGACGGAAACATTATACTTCTCACACCTGCAAAGACAGAAATTTTACTGTGTACTTACCCTTTATGAAAAAATATTTACTTGATTATGTCATGGAGCAGAATGAAAAAAGGAATCCAGGAAAGAGAAACAGCAGAGCCAAGAAGCGATGTAATTAACCCAGGAGTGTGCTGACAACTAATCTCAGAAGATCAGTGAGCAACAGGAGCAAGAAAGCAATCAACCCAAATGAAAGCAGGAAGCCAGAAGTCTCTTAGGATAATGACCTCAAGAAAAAAGCAAATTTCACATAACCAATGAAGCTGTTAAAATCCTGAAGATTTTAGTCATATGGATAAATCAGGGATAAACTTCTATCATCAACAAGAAAAAAGATAGTCATTGAGTATAGGAAAGGAACCATGGAGGAAAATAGCTGTACAAAAAAATTATAGTACCAAATCGTAAATTTCGCATGTTTTTAAACTGATTTCTATGTAAGAAAAAGTAAATATATTTGACCTTGTCACTTGGGACAGAATATGCGTTATGAACCTTGACTATGTGGAAATCATGCTACCCCTGGCTGAAGCTGGGAAGCTGAAGGAAACCGGGAGTGCAGGGACATGTGGGCATGCTGACTTCCTCACCTTACCCAGTGAAGTCAGGAGATGCTGTGTAAAGATGATATTGCCAGCATCCTTCCCAGCCTCACTAAAATGGCCTTGAGTTCTTTCCATCTTCTACCCAACCCGAAGCCAAACCCACATGTTGCAGGATCTTGTGGCAGGTCTCTCACAAGTTTGTATTCAGGATGGGACGAGACTGAAGTCATCCAGAGGCTTTCCTGGGACGGATTAGTCTCTCTCCATAGGGTGTCTGGTGGTCTCTCCAACAGAGTAGCCAGCTTTTCATGTGGCTACTCAGGGCTCCCAACAATATAAACCCAGAAGTTTCCAGACATTCTTAGGTTTGCCCCCACTGAGGAAAGTGTCACTTGCACAGCCTTCTGTTGGTTAAGCAGTCACAGGACAGGACAGATTCTAGGGGAAGATAAACTCTACTTCCCAATCAGCCATGTTTTATCCACTCCAAACAGTACCGAAGATGTACTTAAGGGAGCATTTCCTCCCAGGTATATAGCTTGGAACATGGACTTGATTGGCAAAGATTTTGGCGTGGTGATCTGGGAGAATCATCTGAGCTGTTTGCTAGCACTGGGTTCCTGCTAGAACAAAGCATTTCATTAAGAACAGATGCTGCTGCTGCTTCTATTTTATGCAGACACATTTTCCCTGACGTGTTTCCTGGGATAACAATCTTAGCTATCGAGAAAAATAGACCCTTAATTTCTTTTTGGCATGCAGGTTGGGGGGCAAGGTTTAAAACAGAGATTAAAATGGAAGATAAAACAACACATCTGTTGTTGCTGATAAAAAGTGAAGTGTCAAAAGAAACAAAAAGCTAAAACCAAGCACACTTCCAGCTTGTTGCTGAAGGGAACTAAGGCAACAGGAAGCACTGAATTTTCACAGGATCTATTTCTGACATGTATTTCACTCGCCTGGATGTACCACCTTGCCTACCAAATTAATGCAGTACCAGGTTCCAGAAGCACCTTCTAAACAACTGAACTCTGCCGGTAGCCTTTATACTTTATGGAACAATAAAGTTGATCAGAGGTTCTTGCCACCTAAATGCTTCTGAAAAAGCAGAAGAAAATGTTTGTTTATACCTCATTAAACAAAATGACATAAAATCACGTGCTTGGGAATATTATCAGACTTGGGCAAAATCATAGATCAATTAATTCATTCAAAATTTTATGCTGACAAGACTCTGCCACAGGACAAATGTTGCTTGCAATTTCAAAATAAAGCTTAATAAAAAGCAATACAGGAGCTTTTAAAAAGGGATAACTCCCAAGATGGGGTGACACTATTAAAATGACAAGACCACACACTATCTCCAGTGTGGGCTGGTGACACCTTCAGGAGCAGCACTAACTTGACTGCTGCCGTCCTCTGCTCCATGCTGACCAGACAGAACTCACACCATCAGTAGTAAAAACCTCCTATATAGTTGATAGTTGATTTGAGAATGCCAAATCTTCCTTCCGAATTTTCTATAACTTGCTCTTTCTGATACGGTGACTGGCTGTCACCATTAGGTTCCCCTCTGAGCTAAGTCATTAGAGGCCTGTTAGAGACATATCAGCAGGCTTTGCTATTTGGCCACAGTCAAGATTGTTCATCCAAATAGCTTGCTGAGATCACAGCTTGAAATGAATGAGACACAGTACAGGTACAATTTGACTCAGAAATTTGGAGAATGATGTCATGCCACAGAAAAACACCTGCTGTAAAGCATTACTGCATTTATTCAACGTGTCAAAGTCAGAATAATGGATCTCCATCCTCACAAAAGTACCTGATACCTCTCCTTGGGCACCCACATCTGCTGGCCATCACACTGTACTATGAGCCTTTGCATAAATTTACTCTGTCCCTCACACCCATCTTGCAAGAATGGCAACAATATTCCCAGTCTAATGAAGGAGAGACTCAAGCTAAAGAAGGTTAAATTTATTGCCCAATATCACCCTGCGGGTAAGGGCTCAGTTGGAATTTTTACCCAGTTATGCCTGATGTCAAAGCCCCTACTGGTTCTACTCAGGAAGCTGCCTCCAAAAGAGAGAGGATCACAATTCAGTCACTACAAAGGACCACTCTCTATATTAGACCAAGGGGATATGAAAGGCTTTAGGGAGACTTGGATGCTGGGATTCAATCCTGGAAGACAAGTAGGTCTCATGTGGCTCAGTTGGGGGGGCATCATTTTGCAAAGAGAAAAGTCGGTGGTTTGACTCCAGTCAGGGCTGCAGTTCAGTCCCGGCCAGACTGCATACTGAAGGCAACCAATTGATGTTTCTTTCTCACATTGATGTTTCCCTCCCCCTCTTTCTTCCTCCCTTCCCCTCTCTCTAAAAATAAATAAATAAAATCTTTTTTCTTTTAAATTTAAATTAGTTTAATTATAAGTACAAGCTCTTTGTAGACAGTTCAAACCAAACAAAGATATAAGACAATGAGTAAAATCTTTCCCCTTTCGTCTCCCCATACCCAGCAAGTCTAACAACATTTTTTCAGAAGTAGCCATTATTATGAATAGCATACAGCCATTAATGCCGATGGCTATATTTCATCTTGTGTATATTTCCAGAAACTTTATCTATAAAACCCTTTAAAATTGCTTTAAACTATGTATTAAAATTATGTGTAAATCTTCTGTTTCAATTATGTGTTAAATTTAAAACTTTATAATATAGATCATACAGATTATATAAACTGCGACTATTTTAATTTAGGAAAAGACATCAACATATTCCCACAAATCGGCACTAATGGCTGCATAGTATTTCATTGTTAAACGTTCCACAATTTATTTTTCAAATAAACAGATTCATTTCCATTTTCTAATTGGCTATTACAAAAGGGGAAATTCCTAGAAGAGGAATTCAGAGTATGTAAGTGGTGAAGAAGTTCAGAGCATGGCTGAAGTGTGGAGGATGGGCTTGGAGTGGGGAAAACTCGGAGGCTAAGCGTCCGGTTAGCAGGCATGGGGTCAGCAGGTAGGGAAGGGAGAGACAAAGATGTCAAGAGCAGGAGTAGACTGTACACATGAGCGGGACCTAAAGAAGACTGTGGAGAAAGCTCAAAACAAACTTCCACTGCCCTTCCCTCACCAGCACCCACCCACATGCTACACACACACCTGCAGTCACCCATGCACACACCAGATCTCGTCCAAGTTCAGCGCCCCCTTCCCACTTCTAATGAGGGTTTTCACTACATGTTTGAATCTTAACCCTTTCAGGTCTCCTATTCCAGCACATATAATTGAGTGACAGTGATCACTCAGCAAGCCCCTTCAGTTAACCCTCTGAAGCCCAGCAGAAGTCTCCAAGAAACCAAAACACAATTTGGGGCAGTGGCTTGTAGCGCTGCTAACCCCACTGACCCAGATTTGTTCTAATGAAGTCGTCTCATTTCTAAAATTGTAACTGTAAAGCTGTCATTACTTTTATTATACCAACAACTTTTATAGGAATGTCGGGATGATAAGGGAATTGAAGGGAGGCTGGTAGAAAATATGCCTCATTTTTTGCAATCCCCAAAACTACAAATACATCCTCAAATTTCATAGAACTTTTCCTGAATGCCAATAATTGAGATGAGAAAGTCTAAGTCAAAATATTGCAGTTTAAAAGAAAAACAAAGGTAAAAACCTCAACCAGAGCAATGGAAAACATACTCAAACCTCAATAGCTCCCTCTGCTGTCTCTTTGTGTAATTTTTAAATTTTGTGTTTTATTTTCTTTATGTCTGTTTTATTTTGTAATTGTTCAATAAAGAACCACATGAAGCTGGGTAGTATAAAAGCCAGTTGATAAAATCCTTCCCACTTTATATAAAATTGGAAACACCAATCCTGTATCATGAATAAGGACTATCTTATGTTCAAAACTTTTTCTATATGGTAGAGGTATTGGTATAATTTAAAGAACTGCTTACATTTTTAAAGTGAAAAGCTTTATACACACATACACACACACACACATATATATATATATATATATATGCTTCAACAACAAGGAAACATAAGCCTCTAAAAACTAATTTGTTTAAAATAAAGCTTTTAAAGTTTCACTTGTCTAGACATTTCAGTCATATTAGAGCCAAAAGCTAATGGCTTTTAAGAGGCTCTTCAGTTGAATGTGGAGAAAACAAACATGAACCAAACTAGGGAAATAAGTTTTTCTCAGTGAGGATGCAGTGCCAGAAAGAGAAGGGGGGTTGGGGGCAGGGACGCGGGGAACAGAGCTCACACACACTGAAGGCTTCGAGATGTCACGCAGTGAGCATTTCCATCTAATGCACCAAATAGATCTGAGTGAGGCTTATTTGTCATGAAATTGTTTGGTCAGTCAACAACTAAGTAGTGGGTTTGGGCACTGATTTAGAAGCCTTTGGCTTTGAAGAGGGAACTAGAAAATCTGGGCTTGAAGTTCTCGTTCTGTCACTAACTGGGACCTTGCGAAAACCAAAGCCTCTCAGTCTGTTTCTTCATCTGGAAACTGAATGATTTGATCAAATGACTTCCCAGATCCTTCCCAGCACTTTCAATCTCATGGTAAATCACACTGCATAGCCCCACCTTTTCTGACTCAGAGAAAATCCAGTTTAAATGAGAATCTAAGGCAATTTTAGGAGAAAAAAATGGAAGGAGAGAAGGGAGGGAAGAAAAAGGCAGACAGGCCTGCAGGCAACAGGAGACTTCGAAGACCAGCCAAATAGAATATCGAAGGTCAAATGGGAATATTATCAGACAGTCAACTTGCCGTTTGGTAAAGAAAATAAAAGTCGCACGGCTTTTTTCCCAGCAACAATGAACAGGACCAACTGTTTTCTCCTCTATGCATCACCAGTTCATAGACTGACTTCTGGTTCCCAAGCAAGGAGGTCACCGCTGCAGCATTAATAGCAATGGCTCCCTTCATCACAACCTAAGCAGGGATTTCGGGAAGTCCATGACTCACCCCACCAGTCGTCACTGAGAACTTTATGTGCCATGCAGTGTTTATGTCAATTAAGAAGACAAAGTCCCCTAACCTGTGAATCTCACAATTTACAGGACAAAGAGGCCATATACAAATAATTGCAGCTAAGTTGTATGAAGAAAATGGAAGGTAAGAGAAAGAGTGACAGTGACTATTTAGATTGGTGACCAGGAACATACTCTCTGAGAAAGTTATTTTAGTAGAGTGACGCAGAAGAGAGCAAATCTCGATGCAGGCAGACAGGACAGAACCCGGAGGTGGGAATGAATCTGAAGTTTGTGGGAAGACAGGAAAGCCGGTGTGTCGGAAGTGCAGGAACAAGGCGAAGGAAGGCGGTGTGAGTGGAGACCTGAGCAGGAACAGGGCTGGCTAACATCAGGAGTGAAGAGTGCTGCATGGGACTGGAGAAACGACAGCCCGGGAAAGTGGAAAAGAGGAGTCACTAATTACGTGACAATTTCCCCCTGCTTTTGTTACCAGTACCTTTGCTTAGAGTTTGGTAACTTACATTAGTGGTCCTAAAAGAAGTGCATGTTACCAGACTAAAGGGGTCCATTTGCGTGCATCAAAGCTCAGTGAGACAGGAACAGGAGCTGACAGCAAAGAGAATAAAGGTTTATTTTTAGGAGCTAGCCCATGCCCAGAGATACAGGTGAGCTAATGCTTAAAGACCTGGCTCTCCTATGGCTTCCAGGGGATGCATTGTGGAAGGGTAGAATAATTAATCATGGTGACTAACAGCATTAGGGTCATGGTCAGGGTCGTGGTCTCTACTGACTGGTCGGTGCCAGGGTAGGGGGTAGTTGATCGTTGCACCTGGTCCTGATGTCAGCTATGGCATCACTTCATCAGGCTTCGCTGCTTTTCTGGGCTGAAACACAGCTGAGGCCTATACGTTACCTATAGTTTGCCCCAAACTCCATCTCCGTGGTCAACAGACCCAAGATCATCTTGAGATAGATCATCTTAATCAAGATTAAATAATCCTGTTCCTAAAATTATTTAATGCTGACCAGAACCTTGTTGTCCTGAGGGATTAATGATTACATGAGTGTTGATGCAAGAAAGGAGGCAGGAGAGTCAGGATGCTAGTCAAGGCTAGTTTGAGTCAAAAAGAAAGGAGAAAAGGTCATGTTAAAGAAAGAAAGCTTCTACAAGGTTACAAGCAGAGAAAATGGAAGTGACAGAAAGCCAAATGGGAGACTGGGGAATAGGACAGAAAAGGAAGACCAAGGATGAAAGCAAGCATTCCCTTGAGAGATGCAAAGTATCTGCAAATAAAAAACTCTCACAAAAAGGAATCAAAACTAATTTTCAGTGTTAACCACTCATGTTCTTCTCAGACAATAAAGCACCAGATAGGGTAAAAAAATGATATAAAGTTAAAAAAAAGCTCAGTGATATTTAAAAGCTTTGAATCAATAGATATCCTATAATAAATATGTTGATTGAGATGTGTATTTGACTTTCTGTTAGTACATCAAGAAAGGACTGGTGTGGTCTGCAGGAAGGTGAGGGGGCCATGTATATATACAGTGCTAACTCGGTACTCATGGACACTCGTGACAAGTGCCGGAACCAATGATGCAACCAGTACTGATTGATGCATTTTCTCTCCCAAGGCGTCGTGTCTCATACAAGTTCTAGCAAGTGCGACAATTTCCAAGCAAGCGCTGAGTGCTGAAATATTTTTTCTCGTCAAAATGCAATGAGTACAGGGTTTGACAAGTTCTAAAGTCGACGGGTACCAAGATATGACTGTACAGTGGAGAGCTGCCGAACAGGCCTGCCTGCTCAAAAAGTGGTTCAAAAGATCGTAAGGAAGATCATTTACACAGGACTACGAACACCGATTCGTCAATCAACATGTTCCCAGAGGAGTGGCTCCCAAAGGCAGTCTGCAACACCAAGTTCATATGCAGTCACATTAAGGCTCTTCACACTCATTCTCTCTTGAATGTACCATCTAGTTTCCCAGAGAAAGATTACATGACAAATGATGTTGCAACAGAATGAACAAAAGAGATGAAAGCCCAACTGTTACTACATAAAACACTAAGAGCTTTAAAAGTTTTTAGTTTCTAATATGATAAATACAGATATAACCCGCATGAACAAAAGCTGTTTGGGTTTCTATGTAACTGGCTCCTGAGACTTAAAAGCTCAAGTACTGCCCAACCTAATATACTTGAGAATATTAATATTACATATGAAGTATATGTATACATTACAAATATGTAAATATTACAAATATGATATTTATTGATAATTTCATTATTAATAAGTTAGGAGAGTCCATTAAGACTAGATACTTGCGACAGCAGATCTAAATTATCAGAACCATTCAAGAACCACTCTAAGGCAGTAATTCATGTTTATGGTACCCATCCTGAATGGTATAAAGAAAATATACAAGGAAACACCTACAACTTTCCTTGAAAATTGTGCAAGTTGCAACTTCATCTTCTCTGGGAATGGAAGAGATTGCTCACCTAACCATAAACACGAACTGAAGAAGAAGGAGGGGCTGTGTGTTTGCCTGTATGTGAGTATGTGACCGCAAAACCAGCTCAGAATGGTCCAAAACCACACATCATGCAGCTGAAGCATGCAGAGGATATAACTTTGACCTCTAGCTGCACATGAAACCAGTCTCGAACCCCACCCTCTACCCTACCCCCAACCAAAGGACCAGGACATAACTGGAACTTGAACTCAGGACCCATTTCCAAAGCCAAGGGTCCATTGCCCAAGAAGATCTGGTGTTGACACCCATTACCATAAATGGCCAAATTCTAAGGTCCTCCAATTAAAGTCTGATACACCAGCATTTCTGCATACTTCTCCCCAACTCCCCCAGCCCCTTAAAAACCCTTAACTGCCCTGACTGGTGTGGCTTGGTGTTTAGGCATTCTCCTACAAACCAAAAGTTTACCAGTTCGATTCCTGGTCAGGGCACATGCCAGAGTTGCAGGCCAGGTCTGAGGCCAGGAGGCGTGCAAGAGGCAACCAATTGATGTTCCTCCCACACATTGTTTCTCTCTTCTTCCCTCCCTTGCCCTGTAAAAATAAATAGAATCTTAAAAAAAAAACAAAAACAAACCTCCCCTTAACCTAGTCTAGCAAGAGGGATTTGAGGCACCCCTAAGTCTCCCAACTTCTCAGTTGGCACCTTCTCCATCAATAAACCTTTCCTTACGCCGAACTCTTGACATTTTGAGTTTTGGCCTTTCATACCATTGGGTATATGAATTTTGGTTTGGTAACAAATAAAACTTGATATTAATGTCTCTCTTTAAATTTTTGGGCCTTTGTTATTAGAAAGATGTTCAAAATGTCTTTTGCGAAATATTTTAGAAATCCAGTTGAAAATAAATATTGATGCAAAATTTCTACATGTTAGTATGCATTCCGTTGGGTTTTTATATTTTCAATGTAGCCTTTCAAATATTGCCTGGAAAGCACATAATTAAAAATCAACAAACCTATCTGTAAAGCTAGGCTACATAATTCCATGATAGGTATTTAATGGCTAACTTCCTCTTCCTGCTGCATTGTTTTCCTTATTAAAGGGAGTAATGGGGGTGGGGGCACACCAGTTCATATAAGCTCTAAGAAATGAGACGTGTGCCTTTCCAAAGGAGTAATGGTTTACTCAAGGCAATCTCCAAGACTTGACATGGTTTCAGTGGCTTTAAATTTAGAAGCCAGGAATTGTTACTGTGTTACCTTTCTTCTCTCCAACATTTTATACAAAAAACATTTCTTGCATAAGTTTAGGTATCTGAAATAAATGCATAAGTGGCATTTTATTTTTCCAAGTAGTGAAAGGGAGAAGTTGCCACCCCCAACATATGCTTATTTGGGGTATTATTTCAGGCTGGTTAGTTAAGAAACAGCAGACCTGGAAGAAGCTCTGATAACCAGGTAGAAGTGACCAGTTAGTTGTACAGGGCATTTACACTTGTAAGGGAAATATCCACTTGTGAGGTGTTCTCTCATTGTACCTGGCCTGCTTTCACCATCAACAGAAAAAGTAACTCTCCACCCACATCTTTACCTGAAGGATGTATTTAAGGTGACGGCTTCCACCATTTTGGTGAATCACTCTGTTTTCATGAGTCTGTCCAATGTGTATGAGAGGTATGCATGTTATTAAAATTCAATTTTTCTCCTGCTAATCTGTCATGTGTTAATTTGATCATTAGTACAGACAGAAGAATTTGAAGGGTAGAGGATTTTTCCTCTCTGACAGTTGTATGAATACTTCTTAATTACTGTTATTTGCAAAGAAAGCATAACAGGTTATAATCACACATCATACATGCAGCCACTGTGGAAAACGGTTAAGCTTCTTAATGCAGAGTGAAAAAAGATTTTGGATTTGAGAAAACATAATTTAGGTTAAAATCTTAAAACATAAATGACATTAAAGAATGGAACAGCTGTTAGTTAAGGAGTAAATTCATAAAAAATGATTCAAACAAACCTTAAGCATTTAATTGGAGACACATACTTTAATTTACCAATTATTTGAGATAGGACCAAGACTTTTTCTTTGAATAGAAATCTCTTGGTTTGAGTGCCCAATATCTTTCTTCTATAAACCACACCTCCCTTTTAATGCAGAGTCTGAATTCTCAGAGAACTGAAAATACACTTGTCAACTCTGTCAGTTTCTCTATTTTTATGACTTTCCTGCCATTTTTAGCTTTATGTTTTATACCTAATTAGAAAACTCACCTAGATCAGGTATTTCCAAAGCAGCCAATTTAATCTTCATGGAAACAACTGTCACATTTTACCAGTTTACATATTCAAATCTCATAAAAGGAACAAGTACCACTGGAATAAGCAAGTTTAGAAAGCACAGGTGAATCCTGGCAAGGATACAGACATGTGCAAACTAGGAAACAGCTGCGAGATGCACGGCTACTTGTGCTCTCAGCACTGAGCACTTTACAGAGGAAACCCAGTCAATACAGCAAGCCAAAGCAGAAAAGGTAACCTTAGGGACTTCTGGCCAAGATGGAGGCATAGGTAGACGCACTGTGCCTCCTTGCACAACCAAGATAGGGACAACAACACAGAAACAAAATAACAACCAAAACTGACAGAAAATTGAAGTGTATGGAAGTCAGACACCCAAGGATTTAAAAATAGACACGTTCATCCAGACGGGTAGGAGGGGCGGAGTTGAGCTGGGCGAGGGACACGGAGCAGAGAGCTGAGCAACTGGGGCAGTGTGCAAGTCTACAGCAGGCAGACCTTGGGCGCACAAGCAACAGTGGCTGGTGGGCCCCGGCCAGGGGGTGGCGACCGGCAGACCCAGCGAGGCGGCCATTGTGAAGCAAGGCACTGTGCGCAACTCAGGGTCCCAGCGCCGGAAAATAGAGCTTTGGGTCAATGACTGAAAAGGAAGGTCCCACGGGGTGCACAGGCCCACCCACACCGGAATTGGTGCCAGAGGGGCCCAGTTGGCTTGCGGAAAGCGGCAGAAGGGTCTGAGGTCCTACAGAGAGCAGAACAAGCACCATTGTTCCTTCTCGGACCCCACCCCCACATACAGCATCACAACCCAGCCACTGGGGTGCCCCACCCTGGTGAACTCCTAAGGCCCCGCCCTTCACTACAGGAGCTCGACAAAACAAAAAACAAAACAAAACAAAAAACAGCAAAAAGATGGCTCAAACAGAACAATTGAAAGTCCCAGAACCCATTCTTTTAAGTGACCAAGAGATAGCCAGCCTATCAGATGCACAGTTCAAATCACTGGTGATCAGAATACTCACAGAAGTGGTTGATTTTGGTCACAAATTAGATGAAAAAATGCAGGCTACAATAAGTTTAATGAAGAAAAATGCACAGGGAACCAATAGTGATGGAAGGAAAGATGAGTCTCACATCACTGGAGTGGACCAGAAGGAAGAAAAAGATGTACAACCAGAAAAGAATGAAGAAATAAGAATTCAAAAAAAATGAGAGGGTTAGGAACCTCCAGGACATCTTGAAACGTTCCAACATCCGAATTATAGGGGTACCAGAAGAAGAAGAGGAAGAGCAACAAGTGGAAAACTTATTTGAACAAATAATAAAGAACTTCCCCAATCTGGCAAAGGAAATAGACTTCCAGGAAGTCCAGGAAGCTCAGAGAGTCCCAAAGAAGTTGGACCCAAGGAGGAGCACACCAAGGCACATCATAATTACATTAGCCAAGGTAAAAATGAAGGAGAGAATCCTAGAAGCAGCAAGAGATAAGGAGACAGTAACCTACAAAGGCGTTCCCATCAGACTGTCAGCTGATTTCTCAAAAGAGACCTTAC
>CM052544.1:86316360-86420545 GCA_028533065.1 Trachops cirrhosus | reverse complement strand
AAAAAGAAGATAAAAAACGTGTAGTAAAATGACAGCAAACTCATAATTATTAACAACCATATCTGAAACAAAAACTAAGCAAACAACTAGAACAGGAACAGAACCACAGAAATGGAGTTCACATGGAGGGTTAGCAACAGGGGAGTGGGAGGAGGGGAGTGGGAGGAGGAGAGAGGGGGGACAGATACAAAGAATAAGTAGCATGGATGGCAGGTAGAAAATAGACAGGGGGAGGGCAATAGTAGGGGAAATGTAGAAGCTAAAAAACTTAAAACACATGGACATGAACTAAAGGGGGGGAATGTGGGTGGGAGAGGGTGTTCAGGGTGGAGGGGAATGAAGGGGGGATAATTGGACAACTGTAATAGCATAATCAATAAAATATATTTTTAAAAAAGGTAAGCTTAGTATAGTGGGAGACTACAGCGTTGATGTTAACATGCGACAGTATCATGTTGAAGCTTTACGTAAACTTTTTACTTCAAGATATAATCTTCCTTCTGGATATATACTAGAAGAGTTAGAACAGCCATCTTATATTTTATGTCAAATATCTTTTTTCTAAAGTTGCACAGTATCACTGATGACACATGAAGGTAACACATCCATATTAGTTTCCACTCTGAGTTGTTACTAAATATTCATAATGGAGCTCTTACAATTTACTAATATCCTTAAATAAAATTACTATCAACAGGCATTTGCAACAAGCAAAAGAAAAAATTTCTTCTTGAACTAATTTTCATCTTTGGCTTGTCTTCCATTGTTGATAAGTTTTCTTGTTATTTCCTGTTTGCTTTCCTTTTGGTCTAATTTGCCTTTGGTTCTGCCATCTGCTCTGCTCTAGCACGATAAACTAACTCTATGTTGTAATATTTTACTTAACAAAAGCATGGCTGACAGTCACTGAAAATCCTGGAAACCAGAAGTCGCAAAAACAAAGATAAGTAATAATTTAACTAAGATTTATTCAAGCAGTGACTGGTCTCTGGATCTCAATGATATAATATAAATTGAGAATAATCAACATTCTGTAACCTTTAAAATTGATCAAAGCTACAAATATTACCCTAAGAAATCTTCAATGGCAATCAAATTCTAAATTCTCAACAAACAAGATAGTTAACATTTGATGACAGTTAACATTGGCTTACTTGCCTCAGGCCGAGGGTTGTGCTAAGCACTTTATACTATTGACTTAATCTTTCTGAAATAGGTTGTATTGTAATGCCCTCATTTTTTTTTAATCTATAAGGAAATCTAGCTTGGAGGTAGTTTAGTGGACCCACGGCTCCAGAACAGGTCTATGGGACTCCAAAATCAATGCTGTTGCCCTGGCTGGGTAGCTTAATTGGTTAGGACATTGTCCCGATACACCAAGGCTGTGGGTTCAGAGCACATACAAGAATCAACCAAAGAATGCACAAATAAGTGGAACGACACATCAATGTTTCTCTCTCCCCTACTCCCTAAAATACATTTTTAAAAAACCTTTATGCTCTTGGCCAGAATAGTGCACAGCAGCCTAATGAGTACTTCAAAAGCATTCCATTAAAAAAAATGCTATTTAAATCACCTTTTCTTAATAAAGGAATGCACCACTCTAACCATATTACTGCTTACCTCAGGTTTTTCAACCCTGCCACATTTAAAAGACTATCCATTCTTACCTCTACATGTTAAGATCAAGATAATTTGACATAATCTGAATCTTCTCTTTAATACATTCTTAATTCTTTATTAAAAATCATAGCCCCACTATGCACACAATTAGAATTCAGGGAGTAGGTATGAGTATCCATTAAATTCTTCCAATATACAATTGTTCTGTTGAAAAATAAGGGGAGAGAGTGGGGGTTCTAAAAAGACATAAAAGGAAAATAAATGTATTCACACATAAGCCTGTTGAGATGAGGCTAAGTAGTAATGAAAGATTTCTGTATTCATTCCCCTTTAAAAACACAAGGATAAGTGGGAGCATAATTATACACTCAAAGGGTGACTGTGACTTCCCTCCAAAGAGTAGAGAGAGTATGAAGAGGGAGGTGGGGAAAGTTGGAATGGAGAAAAAGACATTATCTCAGCCAGGTGATCAAGGTCAGGATCAACAGGATCATCAAGGTCATGGAGGTGGTATGGAACCTTGAAAATGATGTGATGGAGATGGCACTTTACTTATGTGGGCTTCCTCCCCAAAACTCATAACCGCAGTCTAATCAGAAGAGAAACACAAGACAAATTCCAAAGGAAGGGCATTCTCTAAGATATCTAAATTGTATCCCTCAATACTGTCAAGGACATCAAAAACAAGTCTGAGAAATCATTACAGCCAAGGGGAACCCGAGGAGGCAGAGCATCTAAAGGTAATGTGACATCCTTGCTGGCATCCTGGAGCAGAAAAAGAACATTAGGTACACACTTCAAAAAGTGGTGAAGATGTATCAATAGTGGCACATTAATTGTAATAAATGCACCCATCACTAATGTAAAATACAAATAACAGGGGAAGCTGGGTCAAGGTACAGGGGAACTTCTGTACTGTCTCCCCACTTCTTCCGCAGACCTGTTCTAAAAAAATAAAAACCATTTAAAAAATAAAAGTATAACGTAAAATGGCAGAATAAAGCTTGGATTTCTTTAGCACACATTCTCTTGCTTCTTTTTACCAACACTACAGAAAAGATGGGGATTTTGTACACCAGACTTCAAAATTAAGGGAAATAAATAGTGGCCATATTTTGTCAGTCTCAACAAATAAAATACAATTTGAAGTATTCATTACCTACATTCTCAAAATAAAGGATGAATATTACAAGTTATATTGGTTTTCAAACTTATTTACAAAAATGTCATAGCTTTTCAAAATTGCAAAGAACCTTAGATGCATTCGATGCCAATCTTCTGAAATTTACTGAGCACTAACAAAAGAAATGATTTGTCCAGCATTGTTCTACCAGTTAGAAGTAAATGAAAGTCTGGTCTTTCTACTCCCAATTCTAAGATCTTCCCTTATACAATAATCCCATTGTGGTTACTGATGCATCAGAAATATGCAGTGTTTTAAAATGGTACATGGATATATATGTCTCTGTGTATTCTACCTAAGGGGTATCTTTGTAAGTGGAGTAGCTGGAAGGCATGGGGAACCCTACAGTTATATAAACTCTGCACACATCTTCCTTACATACTAAGCTTTACAGAAACAATCCATACTTACATTTAGTCCCAATGTTGCACAGATAAATTATAGAGCAGTCGAACTCTGACTTTAGTGTACTAGTTATAAACTCTATTTAAACCGCCACTCCTAGGTGATATACAGGCAAGTTCTGCTTCCCACTATTGACCAAGAGGACTGAGGAAAGCATACATACACATTGAGATTATGCAATGGCAAGTGATTTGAAAGCAAACCTTGAATTGGTCAGTTAAGTTCTGACTGCAAGAATATTTTAATTCCTAGACTAGAACTGCTAACTAAACCCAGTATCCCTAATCAAGATAAAGCCAAGTCAGTAAGAAGTAGGTTCCCAACTAGAAATATAAGTGTGCTGATGAGACGCAAGCCCTCTCATGATGTGACTAGTAACACGGAGGCTGATGGCATGCAGTGTGGGACACTTGGGTGACTGTAAAACTCTGCCTCAGTCACAGGTCAACAGTGCTGTATGCATCTGGCAGGTTTTGACATCACAAAACTATAATCTCTGGTTTTCCCCCCATCTGAACAAGTACCTTAGAGAACCCAGAAATAATCAGTGTACCATCCAGAGTCACCATGATCCTATTACATAAATTCTATCCCAAAGGACAATGTCCAGATCACCAGAACAGCATTCCTTAGTACCAAGAATGGGGTATCAGGGTTATTAAACAGCCAGTTACACTACTTCTATAACCTGAAAGTATACAGGCTTCTTTCTCTTTGGCTCTAACTTTAGTATTAAGAGGATGTAATTCAATAAAATCACTTAAATGGATAAAGATTAGGATAAACTGTTATCCTCCCTTTAACTTCCCCACTTAATTTAAATGGCCAACTAAAACACGTGATATAATCTATCTGTGCCTGAAAGTATGTCAGTCAAAAAATCCAGAATAGAGTCGATAAAAATGTTATGTTTCTAGCCAACAATACATATTTAGAAAGATAAAATGGAAAGAACACAGATATGAGTGAACAATTTTTATTGAAACCCTCAAAGATTAAAGAGGACCAAATGGTGAGTTTGGGTACCATAACAGAAAATCTCACCCAACTGTACCATCATTCACAGGAATGAACAAACCCAAACACGACAAAATTCAAATTCTCATGTAATTGCTACAAGTGAATGTAAATTAACTAATCATTTTATCATAACCTTTCTGTAATCACATGAAAAAGAAGGGAATTTACATGGCATAACAAAAGATATGCAAAACTTAATGGAAACACAATTCTCTTAATTTTCTCAAACTTACTTTTACAGGATGCACTTGAAATGATTAAATGACTTAAGCTGATTTTTTTTATTGCAAACTGTTTTAACATCAGCTTAACCTCCATGCATGGTATTCAAAAAGAACACAGCTTTTGAATTAGAAAGATCACTTAAGTTAAAATAAGGAATTAAGTATTGAAATGAGGAAAAGGCTGGGGTTTCTTTTGAAAGGAATCTTCAAGTACCAATAAGTATAGAGAAAGAATACTAATTTTGGTTATATTTTTCCCCTTACTGTTAAATATACAAACTATTATACCTTTCAAAATAAAATACCCACATAAGATAACTTTAATTAAGAAACATTCAAACCAGATCTTGGAAAAACATTAAGCGAAAAATTTACTGGGCCAATCAATCATGTCTTAATTTGTGATTATTCAAACATATGATTAAGTGTTTCCTGCTGTAGAGCCCAGGTTCTCCCCTTTTTGGTCCCTACAGTTAAGAAACATTCAGTTAGTTGTGCTATTGAGACAACCTGTGATAATAATTTCACTTAGAGGAAAAATATTTGCAATATACGTATTGACAGACCAAGGAGGAAGAGAAAGTAGGTGCTCTGAAAAGACCGTAAATGAAAAAAAACCTACCGATTGTAAAGTTTTTATTTCCAAAGGAATGCTGCACCCATTTCACTTAATATTAGAAATCCAGGTAAAAGGCACTGGGATGTACTCCTCACGATGAACAGACTACTCAATTACATTAGACATTTCTGAGTCTGCTGTGGCAATTGGTCTGCCTGCTGAGTGTTTCTGTGACAATTCTTACATAGAAACCAAAGGTAAATCAAACGAGTTTCAATCCATTTAAAATGTAACTAGTTTTATAAAAATATTCAGAGTTGCTAATAAAGCACCAAGAAAAAGAGAACCTCAGAGCCAGGACTCAGATCCTTTCTGTGAGGTCACCCCTTGCAGTTTTCTCTAATAGGACCTCCAGAGTGACAACAGTCATCTTTGACATGTCCTACCTATATAACCTTAGGGATGTAGAACATTGCTGTGGTTACTATACCCAAATGCCAATTTTTATTATAAATAGTTAAGAGACATGTTACAAGATAAGATTTCATGGCTTACTCTTAAAAAGGTAAAATAGGTGCAACTTTCCTTTAAGAAAGTCTTTATTTTGTAATATACCATTAATATTTTAATGTTCCCTTCAGTAAACACTGATATAACTACAATGGAACTACCAAAGACCTGTGAAGTAGCTATAATTATCTACAAATACTGCATTTTATTTCACTTGAATACAGTATTTGTACATTTTAAGAAAATATTGTACAAAAAATTATATAAATGAAAGCCTCAAAGAAACATGTCACTAAACTTTTGAACCGATGTGATCAAAGATGTAAATGAAAAAGTTTCTAAACATGATGTAAACATAAATGGAGTAATGCAAAACACCACGGTATTCAAATCTACTGTATTGCTATTTTCACCCTTCTTGTATCTTTCATCATAGCTTTCTCCTTTTGGAATAATATAAGGGACAGTACATTATCTTCACAACTGTATGCCATCAAATCATTTAATACAGATGCTTGACACATTTAATTTATACAAAATCAATTTGCTTCAAGATACAAAATTAATGTTGATATGTAATTAATGAGAAAAATAAGATGTTAAAAAGATAACTATAAGAATACCCAGATATATGCTGTATTCCCATTTATATAGATCTGATCAATAAAACATCAACACATTCACTTAGATACTGATTTAATCCATGGATCAAGGCCATATTTTCAAAGTATTTTAAGAATGCCAGGACACTGCAAAAGCTGGAGAAAATAGCTGAGGAACAGTATATGCTTGCTAAACAAGAACTATGTTTATTTAGCTAGTGAATACCTAGAGTAATAAATTTTTACTTCATGATAGCAATCAGGCTCGCAAACACCCAGAAATAGGAATTAAGGGTTTTAACTGTAGTTATAAAGGTCATAAAAAGTCTGATTAGACTGAGGTACATTTACTCAAAATTTTGAGATTCATTAAGTGGTAGCAAACAAAATAATTCCTCAGACAAATGCACATTTTTCAGTATACATATTATTGGGGCAAGGAAGGGAGAAGAATGTGCATTAACTGGTGAAATCCACCAAGCTGCATATCAACATTCTGTTACACCAAACAGTTTAAAGACAAGGGTAATGTTCTAATATAATCTCGGATTATGTCTCATTTGGCTAAAATAGAGCTTAAGGTTGCTTTGCCATATTAAAAGTTTACTACAATAATTCTTCACATAAACATTTAGACTTGAACTCCAGGACTAAATATGGCATGATTATTTTGCTTTTAATCTGTCAAATAGCTAAAAATCGACAATTTAAAAACTACAACAAAGAAAAGTTGAAGCAGTGTGACTCTTACATCATTGAACCACTTCTAATGGTTAACTGTTAGTATTTAACAAATTCAAAGAGTTAATGAATCCTTGCATTCATTCAGTCTTCTGTGCCTTAGCTAGGATGCATAATTACAAAAGACAGCAGATACTGGTAAAAGCTTCAGGACAGAAAGTGCTTGACGAAGTTACAGTTCTCAAGTGTGTTTGGTGAGAGTATAAGGGCAGATGCGCTGATGAAAACCATTACAAGAGTCAATTCTGTGTTAAAGAGTTCAAAGATGCCACCTTAAGCAGAAAAAAAGCTTTAATAACGTCTTCTTTGACTTATTAGGCATTTCCAGAGTCTACATCATTAGTGTTGTAATTCTAACAGGACGTCTTCATATGGTTATTGTTTGTTTCTATTTCTCTCCTGAAAGAAAAACAAAACAGACAAAAAAAATTTAACAAAATACCATCACTACATAAAGATTTAAATTATATTCACATATAATGTAAACCATACAAAGTTCTTCAAATACTAATTCAAGTAATAAGTTAAAACTGACTTACTATTACCTATACACGCCACAGTGGGAAGATTACCAAAAACATTTTCAAAATAAAAAACTCCAAACTTTTATTTGCAGACAGTAAAGGCCCTCTACATAGCCCTATTTTCACACAGCATTTTGGTTAAGGTGAGATTACAATATCTTTTTAGCCTTTCAATGACTTTCTGATAGTAAGGTATCAAAGAGACTAAAAGGAAGCTCTGTAGCAATTTCAAAACTATTGGCTCAGGTAGGTTAGGACAAAAGGGTAACTGTCAGTGTTAATTAAAAAAAATACTTTGAATCACAAACTTTCTCTGTATCATATTCTCACATTCAGCATAACTTTCCACATCAAGAAACACTACAATTCCTTCTAAGAAAGTAGAAACACCTTGAACAAAAGTTGAACTAAGTGATGTTTTCCTGTTTATTAACCAAACATATTTACAGTACCTACAAAACTTCTGTCTTTCAATTGAATGCATCCTATGGTTTGTTTGTACCATCTTGTTTTAGTGTGTAATTCAGTGGTCTCAAACTTTCCTAACATTCAGAATCACCTGGACAGCTTGTGGAAACACTACTGGGACCCCAAAATCTGAAGCTGAGCCTGTGAGTTTGCAGTCCCAACAAGTTCAGAGGTGATCCTAATATTGCTGGCCCAAGAACCACACTCTAAAAACCACTTGTGTTTAACACAGTATGAGACTCTTTGTTTTCACTATGCCCATTTTATTTTTCATGTTCCATAATAAATAAGAATATACTTTAAAAATGGTCAAATTAGTTTCCTGTACTCTGAAACACCATCAAAAATTAGAGAACTTTAAGTTACTAAATTTCTATCTTTTTTCATTTTAATATAATCCTAGAACCTGGGTAGCAGTATTTAATATAGAAAGCTAATAACTAAATGCCCTATTACATAACTACAAATAATATTATTTCATAGACACATAGTATCAGTGACATATTCTGAAACTAAAGAAAAAAATAAAAGAAGACAGAACTAGCAATTAATCATGTTTCAAAAGGATAAGCGAAACCAAAAATCCAACATAAAGGAAACCAACAAAAACATTTAGTACCAAGAAACTTAATCTAACTTTACAAAGGCTCTAAAGCTTTAAAGAAAATAGCCTAAACATAAAGTTTAGTTCTCAGAAGAAGAAAACAGATTTGTATGAGAAATTCCGAAGCCTGCTTTGAATAGCTAGATAAAAAACACAATTATAGATGAAGCAAGAGGATATAACAGCACACTCCTCATACTTCCCCATACAATGACTGATCGATACTAGAGAAGTTCATTAACTCCACGAAAAGGCCCAAAATTACAGAAACAAAGGCAACACTACTTAAGGATAAGTTAGACAAAAACAGAGGTTTAATTCCAAGGAGAAGATCATTTATACAAATGAGGGTTATATCTATTTAAATAAAAGAGATGCTGTTTCAGTTTGAACTATAATCAACTACACACTCTAATAATAAAATATACAGATTATAAAATATTTAAGACATCTATATATGTAATACATAACTTCTAACTCAGAACAAAAAAGATGAAAATAAAACGAAATTTCAAACAAGACAGAAAAAGTGGTGGTGGGGGTGCGGGAGTTTGAAAGACCTAGATTAATTAGAAAGCACAAAATAAGATGGCAAAAATATACATTTACACCAAGCAATCAAAAAATGTAGAACCATCAATGAAAACACAAACAGCTCAGATTTTTAAAAAAAAAACCTCTAAATCCAGTTACACATGATTTACAAGAAATTTAAAACATAAGAACACAGAAAAGTTAACAGTAATAAAAGCAAACCAAAGACTGACACCACTGTATTACAATAACACAAATGGATGTGAAGGTGAAAACCACGGCTGGAGATAAAATCACCACCACATACTGAGAAGAAGAAATATGTTTTTAAAACATAGAACAGAATTTAACTAAAATTACAACTTTACATATATTAAAAATTGTCAGAATTACAAAGAAAACCTAAGTTTTCTAATTGTAACAAGAGAATTTAACACATTTCTCTTACTAATCAGAGCAGACAGGTTAGTAAAAATACAGGTTAAATATACAGAATACAGGAAACAGCTAAATGACAGCACACACTGAACCACCACAGAAAGCGACTATATGCCAAAGAGTCAGCATCATACAGATCACATTTTCTGACATAAATTTTAGAAGCAAAATAAATAATCCCAACCAAAAAAACCTTACTCACATGTGGAAATTCTAAAACACACTCCTAATAGTCTGCTCCAAAAATCCTAAGAGAAATCTGAAGCATTTTTACATCAGTACAATAAAAATATTACATCTAAGTCCCTCCAATGCACTTAAATATCTAAAGCTAAAAAGTACTGAGCTCATCACCCAACTCAACATCAGAAAATGTGTAACAGTAAGCCCCCTAAAGTAGGAGGAATGAAAGAAGACTGCAGCAAAAAAAAAAAACACGAAACAAAAAAGTAAAAGAGAACCAAAGGACTAAAATTGAAAGCTGGGGTAGGAGAAAAAAACCCAACAGCAGAAATAAATCTCTGGAAAAATGAGTTAAAAAATTAAACATAAAAGGTATCATGAAGAAAGATACAGCTAAAAAATAAGAAAAATATAACTGCCCTGGCCAGGTTGCTCAGTTGGTTGGAGCATTGTAATGTATGCCAAAAAGTTGTGGGTTTGACCCCTGGCCAGGCAACATAAGGGAGGCAACTGATCTATGTATCTTTCTCTGTCGCTCTCAAATCAATTACCATATCCTTGGGTGAGGATTTAAAAAAAAAAGAAAATAAAAGTGAAGATGTAAAAATAAACCAAATAAAAATACTATTAATGTCAATGTGCCAATATTAAGAAAAGTTTTAGACAAAATGGACTTCTTAAAAATACAATTTACCAAAACAAATTAAAGAATAAGACTTGTAACTAAAAAAGTTTAATCAACAATTAAAAATCCACTCCAAACAAAAAAAGTCACCAGGCTCACATGGTTTACAGGTGCATTTGATTAATTGTCCCAGAATTGATAATTAGGTAATTCTAAACTTACACCTGTTCCAGAAATAAAAAAAAAGAACAACTATTTCCTAATATATTTTGAGGTTAGCAATATTTTGATACTAACATTGTCAAGAAAAGCATAAAAAAAAAACAAAAAACAGTCCGGTCTCACTTGTCCCCAAGGACCTCTTACCAGCTGTTCTGCTGTGTAGAACAAAGTGGGGAGCAAGAAGGCCAGTAAGAAGGCTAGCACAGAAGTAGCAACTCAGACTGGGGTGAAAAATGCAGTTAGTGAAAGTGCTTGGAATTGGGATACATTTTAACAATGGAGTCAACTGAAACTTCTGACAGACTGATTAGTATGGGTAAGAAAGAAAAGTGCTAAGAACAAAGAATGAGTACAGTAGTTGTGGCCTAAACAACTAGAGGAACAGCAGTGCCCTACATGATGGAGACAGTCTGGGGTAGGCAAAGAAATGAGTTCTATTAAGTTTAAGATACTTATTAGACAACTAAGTGAAGTTATCCAGCAGGCAACTGGATACATGAATCTGAAGGGAAGAGGAAAAGTCCAGGATGGATATACATATTTGACAGTCTTCAAGTCCATCAACAAATCTCAAGTACTCCAGAAGTCTACGGTCAATATCATGGCTTTTTTTTTTAACTTTTATTTTTTTATCTGCACCCAAACATGTATTTTCATAGCTTTATAAAGATGGGTAGAAAGGGAAACACTGGTGCGAGAGACAGCAATTGGTTGCCTTCTGAATTGGGGATCGAACCTGCAACCTGGTCACGTGCCCTGACCGGAAATCAAACCCATGACCTTTCAGTCCTATAGGACAACACTCCAACCAACTTAGCCACACCAGTCAGGGCAATACCGCTGCTTTGTAACAGGTGCATTACACAGCCAACTTCATAATTACACCTCTTGCTGTGTTGCTGATAACACAGGGAGAACCTGAAAAGCTGAACTACACAAAAGGATTCATAGTCCTGTACACCTGGTGAAGGACTAAGCCTCTCCTGATGATTCAGAATATGGCACTTCAAACATGTACAGGTCTTTATAATACAGCTTCCAAAGTACTTCACAGAACTCAATTTTTCTTTTAATAATGACTGACAATTCAAAAAAGCAATTTGCAGAGGGATCATTTTTCATTAATAGAGCTAGGCCTAACAGAGACAGATTGAGATTTGAGTGCTTTTGATGAGAGTCTCTGGCATAGCGCTCTTCCTCACCCTGAGCTGAGCAAAGGCACTGGAGACCAACATACGACCCCAAGGCTGACCCAGAAATTGAAATTGGCCTGTGGATGTAAACCCAGAAGGAAGTTCACTTGCCGACCAACGTGTTTATTTTTTCCCTTTTTTTTTTTTGACAAAGCTTATTAACAGGTGAGCAAACAAGAGCCAGAAAACAGAAAACAAAATTTTCCTCAGTACCTTCCAAGGGGCCAACAGCTTGCCCTTAACATTACAGATAAAAATAACATATTCCTTTAATCAACAGGTTTATCACCATTAGCAATATTTCAGTTTTCATTAACCAGGACCTGGTCACAAATGAGCCACCAGGGAAAAAGTTAACTTGTGTTTCTAAGAAAACAAACCATGAGAAAGAAGACGAGAATAAACACTCAAAACAATACAATGGAACTGCTAAATGAGGAAGTGCATATTTGAGGAGAAAAAAACAGACAAAGCAAAAGCAGGCACTTGAGATCTAAATGTCACAAAAACAAAAAGCTCTTAGCTTCTTTAGAAATCTGATTTTCAAATTAAAAATTTCAGTAGATAAATTAAAGGGGGAAATGGTCACTGCCTCATTTGGGAAGTAGAATATTAGGTGCAAGAACTATGCCAAATTACATAGTAGGGGAAAAAAGCTGGAAGTCCCACATACACAAAAATAAGAGAACTAAAGAATAGATCCAACACAAAATGAATATTCTAGAAATAGAAAAAAGAACAAATTGAAGTGTTAAATAAAAAATACACTACTTCTTTGACACACCTCCCTGCATAAGGTAGGGCTTAATTTTCTTCCTCTGGAGTGTGGGCTGGACATACTGATTGACTTGCTTCAAAGAACAGAGTACGCAAAAAGGAAAAAAAAGACATTTACTTTGGAGAATCCTAGCAAACACAAACTGAACGAAGTAATCAAAGTTAGTATCACCAGCAATAAGTTATGTATGATCAGATGAGAAAGACACGTAAATCCCACCACCTCAGTCTGCACAAGGAAAGACAGAGAAACTGTCATAGCATTAAGACATGACAACTAAATGCAGAGCTGCTGTTCCAAACCTGGGAACATTTACATAACTTCTTAAGTTATATAAATGTCTAATCACTATGTCCTACACCTGAAACTGATATAATGTATGTCAACTAAAAAACTGTGTAAGTCTGTAGTTTAAACATTATTGTGCCAAAGTTAATTTCTTAGTTTGGATAAGTATACTATGATTATGTAACATGTTAATATTAGGAAAAACTATAAATATAGGACATGCAGAAACTCACTACATTCTCTTTGCAACAAATTTAATAAAGTTTTTAAAAACTCTAGTAAAGTTAGAAAAATACAACTCCCAAATATTATACTGCTGCAGAAATATGAAATATATATATGTTCTCCAGGGTATAGTTATTTTAATGGCTGCCCTGCTTCTCTTTTTATTGTTAATGATATGTGTTAAATTCTGCCCAAGTTAAAACCAGTGAAGTATCAGATTATATATTTAAAGTTTAAAAGAAAAAGGTGTGCATGTTACAAAAAGACTAAGTCTATAGATGAACAAATGACAAAAGTTAAAACATAAATTTAATTCTTCAGGAAAATTAATGACTTACCAAAAATGAAATCTACAGAGGCTGGCTGACAGGACTGGAAAAATTCATGCTAGAGAGCAGAACAAGGGCCATATCAGATGGATAAAACCTCTAGCTCTTCAAAAGCCTACATATTTGTCCAAAGCCATTCAAGTGCTGTAATACTGAGACAAGCACGACATGCACTGTCCCAACACCACGAGGGATCCTTTCGCATTGAGAGCAAAGGACAAAAATTGTAACAAAAACAGACCAATTCTGCACTGCAAAATTTAAACCAAAAAATAATCAAGGGAACAGACACCGATTATGCTTTGGAAGGTTGTTTTTGGAAGTCAACTCTTCAAACTTTGAACTTAGGCTTCCATTTAATCGAGAGTGTCACATTCTTGATCCTCAGCATGAGCACACTATAGTAACTGCTTTAAAAGATTCTAGTGCTTAAATGTGTACTTATAAAATAAAGTATTATTTCAAGTTTGAGAAAATAGATGTAGTCTAGTAATATATACTATCAACTAAAGATCAAATAGCCTCCAAGGGCACTACAAAATGGGAGAGTTGGAAAGAAGTTCAAGTGGTGAAGAGTGGTGCATAGTCACCGCACATGTTAGTCTGAGTGCTCCAAATGAGAGTAAGGATACCGTTCAAAGGCTTAGGACTAACTCATGTTTTGAGCTGTGATTTAGTTTCTGCAAAATGGTATCATTTAACACACTAATTCTTTTTAATGTGTAGTCTTATTTTGGTTTTAGAGCTTACACTTGATTTCACACTTAAGTAACACTATATTAAAAATAAAATTGCAAGAAAAAAGAAAAAAGCAAAGATCAAAAAGAAATTAATGATCTCTACTTGCAGACATGATTGTTAGGTACAAAATCCTAGATGTTCTATTAGGACTACTAGACTTACTAAGTGAATTTAGCAAAGTCACATGACACAGGACATTTCTATAAACCAACTGGTAAGTAAAACTGAAAATGCAATTACAGTAACAATCAAAATATACTTAGCAATAAATTCAACAAGATACATGCTGGCCCTCAACACCACAAACTACAAAAATGAGAGAAATTATGTTTGTCTTTCCAAGCAGACTGAGTTTTAAAAAGGAAGGAGACTGTTTATCTTTAGTAACTTTTAATATTTATCTATTGAATGAATAAGGCGACCCTATATATGGCACTATAGGTTGGCTAGACATGTGCTAGAATTCTCAGGGGGAAAAAAACTGATCTGGGACCTGGTACACACACAAAGCGCTTGGAGCCAAAGCAAAGGAATCCATATGTAATTCTATTTTAAAGCCAGATTTTTGGAGTGTTTACAATAAAATGAAAATGATAAAATGATTACATTCCAGATTGTTGTTCACAAGTGAAACTGTCCACTAGTTTTATGTCCTAGTTCTTTTATTATGTACCTGATAATCTTGTTATTTCAATTATTGACTATCAAAAGTATAAGATACTCGAGTTAACACACCTGTCAAGTTTTCTGCCGAGACAATAAAGTCAGTTTCACTCAGAAATTAGATTGTAATATATAAACACAGTTCAATGGAGATTAAGTTCTGAGAAGTGTGTCATGAGGTGAACTTGTCATGGTATATCAGAGTGCATTTACACAAAGCTAGATGGTATAACCCAGTGGTCCCCAACCTCTCACAAGCAGAGAGAAAGCAGAACTCAGGTGGGGACTGCCAAAAGGCAGAGCTCAGGTGAGTTTCCCACCTGGCCCAGTTCCCAACAGGCCACAGACTGGTACCATCCGTGGCCCAAGGGTAGAGGACCCCTGATATAGCCTACTACATACCTAAGCTATGTTGTATAGTCTACTGCTCCTAGGCTACAAACCTGTCCAGCATGTTACTGTACTGAATACCGCAGGCAATTATTGCACAAGGGTGTATATTTGTGTATCTAAACACAGAAAAGGCATTTGATATAAAAGATGGTATACCTATGTAGGTAAAATTGCAGGTATAATATGCAGGTATAAGTGCAGGGCACTTACTATGAATGGAAGTTGCTCTGGGAGAGTCAGTGAGTGAGCGGTAAGTGAATGTGAAGGTCTAGGGTATTAACTATACACTGCTATGGACACTATAAACACCTTCCCACAAGCTCTCCCCCTGCTTCTTCTGACAGAGCCAGAAATAAAACACTGAAGCTGTCTATGCTGCTCCATGAACAAGAGATATGGACTGGACTGATTAGCAATATCAAGAAATCAGCTAAGGCATACATCACCATAATAGTGATCATCAGGAAGGAGTGAAAGGTGGTCTGAGGATTAATAAGAAATCAAGATGGAGAGATAAAGGAACACAGGGGATTGCCATGGCAATGTGGTTCTGGGTACTGCATGCTGGAGCAGCGGTCAAACTAAGGAACAAGCTTTGTGGTATTCATAAAAAAGAGGGTAGGTGGTGTCTAATATGGAAAGGGCATAGAACTAGAACTCAATAGCCTGACTTTGGAATTTGTTTTTGGTTCCACTGGCTCTGGCACAAAGAGGTTTCTCTAGAATTAAACTGATGTTAAAAATAAAATTTATCTATGCTTTACATCATTACAGTCTGAAAATACTTCCAAAGTACAAGGACAGGCTGGCTCCACACTACAACAGGAAATGCAGCTGTACTATAATCCCACAATAGCACCGTTATATATGCAGTCCACTGTTGATCGAAACACATGCACATGACTGGCTAGTAAATTTCTAAATTAAGAATTATATGTCAAACTTCTAAAGTAAACTATTAATGGGGAAGATAATTCAATAATGTAAGTTTCTTCCTGAAACAAAACTATTTCATATTACTTACAGTTAAATATATACGTATGTTCCTGAAGTGATCATGTATTTTCTGCTGAAGAAAAATAAATGAAATAATTGAAACACCATCAGTTTAATGACTGTTCATACCACTGTAGGTATGAAATATCTCCCAAAGATATATAATTAATCCAGTAAACTACTGGTAGTTCATTTACTAAAAACCTCATAAAATTCTTTATCAACACTGGAACATAATGCAGATACCATTAACTCTCCTATGGGGCAACAAAATTAATCTGAGAAAAGAAAATAAAAACAACATTATAAAATGTTAATTGAAGCACCTCCTCTTTTCCCACACCTGGCTTATCAAAAATATTTACCAAGGTCAGAATACAGCATCACTGCATAAAAATGAAATCATCTTGCCTATTCAAAATATCACTCAATGTTTAATCAAAGCTCCCTTAAACATGTAATGTAAAAGTTTATGGTATCAAGTGTGAGACATCCTGGACCAAAACCTGTTTTCCAGAGAAACATTTTTCAAAGTTTACAGTAAAGATCAAAGAAAAAGCAAGATTTTATATACTGAATTTGTTTCTGTATATCATAATCAATTCATTAACTGAGAACTACAACCATAGAAAAGTTTACCAAAAGGCAATTGAATAAAGACTTCAACCTAAGAACTACAATGATTAACAGGAAAGCATTACACTACATGTCCTACTTGAGAAAAAGGAGTACAGATGGCCTTTGACAATGGTTTGAATTATAGTTTTTTGAATATGCATACTAAATTATACTGAGTAATATTTATTATTATAAAATAGGCTTTGTTTTAGATAACTCTGCCAAATTCTAGGCTAACATTAAGTGTTCTGAGCACATTTAAGGTAGGGAAGCTATGATGTTGTCTAGGTTAGGTGCATTAAATGCATTTGCAATTTACAGTACTTTCAACTTATAGTAGGTTAACTGGGATGAAACCCCACTGTAAGTCAAGGAACATCTGTACATATAGAACTGCTGTCACAGGTATAATTATTGTTGAAGTAATTTCTTATACATCAACACAAACTCAGTATATGTGGGATAGACCTAACATCATCTCATCTCAGAATCAAAGTTATTACAATTGTGAAAAAAATTCTACCGGGTGCTAACATTTATTCTTTGGAAATACCCAACAATATAAAATCCCATACATGACCAATATACCTAGAATATTCTAGAATTAAAACTATTTAATAGAGATTTTATTATAATTATGCCTTGCTTGTCCCTGCATAAATTACAGGGCTTTCCTCTCTTTCTGAGAGAACAGGTATAGGTAAATGCCATATTTTGGAAGTTCATCTCAAAATTACAGGCAAGTGGAAACTTTATTCCTATATAAAATTAAAAGCTAAAAATTTCATCTCACATTTTGTTTTCTGATTAATAAGGATTCATGAAAATCAAATAATATAGTAGGATCTAAATGACTCACATTCAGTACAACAAAAGTGCAATTTCAGAGAAAGGATTATTAGTCAAAAGTAGAATCTAATGCTATTTAGATTACTTGAATTTATAATGGACAAATACACCCAGGACATTATCAGTTCTTTGTTTTTCCTCCTTTTATTTTCCAATTAAACCAGCTTTATCATCAGACACAATACAACAAACATCAAGGTGAGGTTAAAAAAAGCCCCCCTATCCCCTTCTATTTTAAGTTCCTCTGATGGGTTGCCACTGACTTTAAGTAGCATACTAATACATAAATTTCTTGATTTAACAATTCAGACACTATCAATTCCCACTGTAGACAATGAGTAATTTATCACAGTTGAATGTTTTATTCTCCTCTTCCTCCTCTCTACATTAGAAGCCATACTTAGTTCTAATGACTGTTCTTATGACTTTAAATAATATACTTGTTATTATATCATCTCTATAAACTGTTACCTTCAGAAAGATGAGAAAGTTAGTGCATTAATTTACCCTTCCTCAAATCTTTCCTTCCTGCTCCATCTCGTAACATTTTATCTACCTGTAATTAAATCTCTGACATACTATGTCCATTTCTACCAATGGAAAAACCATTTATTTAACTTGAATGATCAAGTACATAGTTCTTAAATAAAGAAGTACAGTAACTAAACCAATAAAGAAAAATTCTATGACATTCAAACTTCCCCCCCAAAAAAGATTTTTCTAAGCTTTTACTCATTAACAAATGTTTATGAAACACCTATTATGTGCCAAGCATTAGGTACTAGGGCTTCACAAGAAAAAAAAAAAAAAAAAAAAGCAAGTCTTGCTCTCACAGAGATAGCTTATGGTGCAATGAGAAGAACAATTAGTTAGACATTTTTCTTTTAAGCTTCCTTCACATCTCCAAGATCAGTGGTTCCCAAGTGGGAGCTCATTTCATTTGTCAGGCTTCAAAGAGCACAGTGGCTTTTAACAGAAAGAACACAGATGCGTACGGTATTGATACACACTATATTTACAATAAAGACCCATCTGATTCAAAATGCACCTGGAGTCACCGTTGAGAAATTTATTTGTTCTAGTATAATCAGCTACTAGGTCTTATCATTCTTGAATTTCTTTTTCACTCTGCTGAAAATGCTCAAGTAACTTTCTCATTAAAGGCCTCTGGCTAAGCTTTATTTTATACACCCGAAGTCTTTATTTTGCACCGCCCTCAATCACAGAATTTGACACTCATCTTTAACAATATAATGTACTCCATCCCCTCTGCTCCAAAACAGATTTAACATGTGAGTATCCAGAGCTGTAGATGAGAATTCCCATGACAGTCTGATTCTTTCTTTCTATTGCTCCACATTTTTAAATTTCATTGATTCAAAATCCTGGATCATCAACTAGATCTAGAACATGAACATCTTTATTAATCTGCCTGTTCACTGCTTTTTTATTTTGAGAATCACAGTTCTCATTTCCAAGAATATTTTCTGGCTTTCTTTTCCTTTTACATATGAATTCTCCCAAAAATCAAATCTAATTTTGTTCTGTATTTTAAGTTAACTTCTGCTCTCTGAATTAAATATTTTAGTGGGTTTATCATGGTTGTTCTTTCAACAAGCTTGATATGTTCTTTTACCAAACATATCAAAACTATGTGTTCAAATCTAAATGTGAAAAGCCACTCAAATACTACAGAAACTGGTATGGATTTCTCCTACAGTTTTAAGTTTTACCTATACCCCTGACTGTAAAACAGACAGCCTGACTTTGTAAGTTTTATATAACAAGACAGGATATGTCTGGTGGGCTCCCCCACAGGGTGCTTTCCTGGCAAGGCAAGCTGGGAAATTCCTCTATTGCCCAAGTAACCAGAACAAAAGAGATAAAAAAAAAGTCAACAGAAGACTCAGCAATGACAAGAAAGAATTAGCTTTACAAAGTCCTCATCTATCACAAGTAAGCTCAAGAATTTATAAAGAAAAACATGAACACCGTAAGAAGAAATGTGAGATAACTACAGTTAACCTTATGTAAAATTTTAAAGTACAAAACTTCTATGAAAACGCATAGGAAAAAAATCTCCCCAAATCTGAGGAAGGCAATTATTTGAAGTCAGACTAGTATAAGCCTTCTAAAACTGTTATCATTCAAAACTGTTTTAGCTATGCTAGGCCCTAAACCGGATCTTAGCTTGGAACAAAAATAAAAAAGGCTTACAGGACACAGTGGATCAGCTAACAGAATACTGCAGTTATGTTAGGAAATATCACTATACTTTTTTGGGGTAAAGAGCCGTGATGTATAAAACTCTCACACTGTTAAAAAAAATAATCATAAAGCAAGGAAGAATGTTAACAGGTGAACCTGGATAAAAGGTATACTAGTATTCTACATACTATCCTTATTCTTAAAAATAAATTATAAATTATATCCAGATAAAAAGATTAAAAACGAAGAGATTCACTCATATTGCCGCATGTTGCTATAGTTCAATCATTCCACCATATTACGGTAGCACCAATGTGTTTTGACCATTTTCCTGCTGACAGACACTTTGGTTGTTCCCTTTTTTGTTTTCCCCATTACTGACTGTGCTTCTAACAACATTCTTGTTTGTCTTCTGGGGTACATGGAAAGTTTTTCTTAGTTATCCTAAAGGAAAACTGCTGAATTATAGTGTATATGATTATAGTGCATAGTGTATAGTGAAATGTCCACCTTCGTAAGAATACACAAAAGTGCTTCCACACATGGCTTTGTCAATTCAATGTTCCCATCTGCGATTTTATAAGAGATTGTGTTGATCTGCAGTCTTCCAATACTTGATACTATCAAATTTCTTAATTTTGCCAAATATAAAATATTTTTTCATTATAGTCTTGTGCATTTTTCTAATTATTATTAAGACTGAATATCTTTTTACATATCAGCCATTTTTATTTCTTCTCATGAAATGACTATCCATATATCTCTTGACCCACTTTTCAACTAGATTATCTTTTCCTTAACCTTACTTATAGGAGTTCTTTATTCTTTTTATTCTTGATACCAATCTTTGGTCAGTTGTGTTCGAATTTTTCCCAGTTCCTAATGTCTTTAAAGAATCTTTTGATGAACAGATTTTAATGTAGTTAAATTTTGTCAATCTATTCTTTTTGATTAGTGTTGTTTTATATCTTGTTTAAGAAACCTTCTTTACCCAAGATCTGAAGAATATGCATCTGAGAGGATGTATGTAATCTTCACATATCAGAAGCTTTAAGGAATTTCAGCTACAATAAGACCAAAGGGGTCACGCTAAAAGAGAAGGCTAAAAAATAACTCCTTTTATTTAAAAGATTAAAAAGCATAACAAGTAAAGAATCCTACCAAAACACCACTAATTTGTCCTTTGGATAGTGCCAAGGAGAACCTAGAATATATACCTTTCCTTCATCACTGGGATATCAAGAGTATTTTGAAAGCAGTTTTGCTGGAAAACCAAAGTGCAAGTAAGTATACTAAAAATCTACAAATTCTACCTGGACAAGAGGTAACAGCCCCAGGAAGAAAACTGGGCAAAGACACATGATAACCCAAATGTTTTAAAATGCAGGGAAAACTTTCCTGATATGATGGTTTCAAACTCAAAGGAATGTCAAATTTCATCTTCCAGCTTATCCATTGTGCTGGCTTTCCCTGCATAGGCTGATGAATTGTTTATCTGGTAAAGTCATTTACATCATGCCTCTCCCATCTCATGCAACTAACACCAGGCATTAAAGTGCAAAGCTAACAAACACCAAGACCAACAAAACAAAACTGCTATTTTGGGGCAAATATCTGACCTGGATGATCGATCCTCTTCTTTGTTTAATGATGAGAGGGGGAAAAAAAGCCAAAATGAGTTAAAAGGATACTAACAAAACTATCATGAGTCCAGGGGATGGCTGCCAGATATTAGACTTGGGGTATGAATGTAAATACAAAGGAATAGTATAAGATAGTTTTGAAGGAATAATGGAACTATTCTGTATTCTGATTGTGGTGGTTACACAAATATACAAAATGTGTTAAAATTCATAGAACTGTACAGGAACTACTCTGTATCCCAATTATAGTGATTACACAAATACAAATGTGTTATATTTCACAGAACTGCACACACTAAAAAATGTGATTTTTATCCTATGATTAAAAATTTTTTAATGATTTATATACAAATATTTATAGAAGCTTTATTTACATTTTTCAAAAAACTGGAAACAATCCAGGTGTCCTTCAATGAACTGATGAATAAACTGGTAAATCCATACAATGAAATAGTACTTAGTGATAATTAAAAGAAACAAAGAATTGATACACAAAAAAAGAAATAAATTGAAGAGCTATCATGCTGAGTGAAAGAAGCCAGTCTTAAAAGATTACACACTGTAATTTCATTCATCTGACATTATGGAAAATGCCTTCTAAAGACATGACAAATCAGTGAATTAGGGGAAGGGGAAAGGGGGGCACTTGACTACAAAGCAGCAGCAAAAGGAAATTTACAATTTTACTGTATGTAAATGTAATAAAAGAAACAAGTTAAAAAGAATATGAAGGAGAAAGAAGTTTCTAAAAGTGATTATAGGAAGCAAAAACAAGCTGTGAACTCATCTTTGTGCTCCCCAAAATCAAATGGACTCTGGATCAAGGAATTCAGTTAAGAAAACAACCAACAGATGTAAATGGGAGCTAGACTGATAGTATAAGCAAACATCACTGTAGAATTCAAAACCTCACAAATCACAAAATCAATACAAAGCAAATTATATCAATACCATGGAAATTCAAATTTAAGAAATTCTCCAAATGCAGGGGAAAAAAGTAAAGAACCAATGACACTGAAGGACAAAGATTCAACATATTTTCATATTAGAAAAAAATAAAACAAAAATAAAATCCTGGATTATACACAAAGAATTAAGGAAAATTTTAATAGAGACTGGTACTGGGCACATTCTACATACAGGTCTACATTGCAAGAACAAAGAAAAATCTTTTATGCACACAAACAGAAACAGCTATTTCAAAAGAAAGAAAACTTAGGCTGGCCTCAGACATCTCCATAATATAAAACTATAAATATATTTATATATGTAACAAATATAAAACTATATAAACTATAGTTTATATAAAACTATAAAGCAAAGCCTGAATGAAAAGACTGTGACCCCAAAATTCTATAGCCAGGTAAACTGTTGTTCACGTACCATGGCCAAAGAAAGATTTCCTTTTTTGCACTAAGGGCTTAATAAATATATTATCAAATTATTCTTCCTAAAAAAATGTTAAATTAAGATTCAAAATAAATATGCCAAAGGTGGATTAGACATAAAAAGACTAGCAGTAAACAAAACAATTTAAATGTCAAATTTTAAAGTTTAAATCACTGTTGAATGTATGATTACAAAACAGTAATGTAATGGTCATAATTCCTAAGATAATTATATAATAAAGAAGACTAGGATTAAATTTTTACATTGGGTGGACAAGAAATGTAATAAGACATAAAAGGATGACCTCTCCTTAGCAGTGAGAAAGGAAAGTTGATAAATATTTCCCTGCCTTGCACCTTTCTCCCTGAGTAATCTCATCCCACTTCCACTGAATCATCTGTTGAATAAGCAGCTCCCAATCTGTGACTCCCACATTTAGCTACCTAACCAAATAGATCTATATTTCTCAAAGGCATTTTAAAATCAGCATATCCTAAAAACAAAATCTTCATCTGTATCCCACATTTCATATCCCACATCATTTTTCCTGATCCACTATTTGTAATGGCAGTTACAAAAGGTTGAACAGGGTCTTAAACATTAAATAGTCATTTGTTTAATTCCAAAGCAAAGTTTCTAACAATTCAGTTCAGGAATCACTAGCAGCAAAATCACCAAGGTGCTTGACTAAAAAGGTACTCTACCAGATCCCTTATCAAATATATCAGATTCTCCTGGAGTCAAGAATGTGCATTTTCAAGAAGCACCCTGGTTGATATTTTATGTGCCCTAAAATTTGGGAATTACTGCTCCAGGACCATTATATTCCAACATTATTCACCATTAATTGAAATAGTTCCCTTTCTGCAGAGATCAAGAAGCCACAAGATGCTTATGTTCATACACACACAGAAATCTACTTAAGTTCCTGTTTGACTTTAATTTCTATGTACAAGCTTTCCATAATTTATTGGAGAAGCTTCTATTAACTTTATACCTTATTCATTTGAAAATAACTTAAAATGTATCATGCATGGAAAAATCTACTAGTAGCCTACTCCTTTCTCTCCTTTTCTCCTAAAAATAGCACCCTCTCCCCAACTCCATACCAATATTCTTTTGTAGTTTGAAACAAATAACATCCCCCAGCCTGTCTTGTTGTGTGCTTTATGATCAAATCTGGCCAGTAAGATGCAAGCATGAACAGAGAGTACATAACTTCTTGGGAAGTTTCCCTTCACGTCTCACAGAGGTAAATTAATAGTGTCAGAAATCAAATCCTACAGTCTACATCTAAAGCCCATGTCTTTCCAACTCTTGGCTACCTTCCTAAAAGTCAAATCTTAACTATATTTTGTACAAGTACTCTAACTACACAATTATAAAAATGCTTCAGGAGGTTTAGAGAAAAATATTTTATTTCTCATAAATACAAAATGAATAATAATCAAACATGTATTTAAAAGCTGTTTCAAACTCCAGACACATTTTGCCCTAAAATTAATGTCTGAGATTGGAGTTCCTTGCCAGTTCTTAAGCCTGCTTAATTACAAATGCAGAATTCACTGAGCTTTGATGAACAGGACTCAATGATCTTTATCACCTGAGGAGTATGAAGAATAGGCAGGAAGCAAATTCAGAGTAAGGGTTACCCTTGGAAAGGAAAGAGGAAATGTTTCAAATATGGCATCACAGGCTTTCCAGGATGTTTATAAAGTTGTTTCTTAAGCCACTTCAGAGTAAAGTTCTTAAACTCAGAATGTAATATTAAAAGGCATTAAATAATACCCATCCATGCATAGCACCCCAATAAAGACCCTACACACAAAAATTACTGTAGTCTTACCCTACGCATGGCTTCCTCCTCTTCTTGACGCTTTTCATAATGTGCAAAGTCATCAAAGATTGAGGTGGTATGCTTGAAAGTAGCAATTATTTTAAGCACTTGCTTAGCTTTTTCTAGGGGTACCTCTTGAGTGTCCCTTGAATTGGTAACTGGTTTGTTGTCATTATTTTCTAAGCGAATATGCCGTAATTGGTTATTGGGAACATCTTTGACAAAGATCCACTTAACTTCAAATTTGCCCTTCCACTTATCCTGAGACCAGACACCAGCATATGCATTATAGTCCACAACAGACTTCATTTCAGCCACTCCACAAAAATGTCCACTGCCATTCACACTGAAGAGTAAATAGAGTGGGCCTTTCCCATTCAGTGAACGGTAAGCTGCATCCAAACGCTTATTACCATGCTCAGTACTACACCAGATAGAGTACTTAATGGAACGGTGAATGTCATCCTCAGAATAGCTTTTAATTATAAACACACGTCCATTCTTCAGGTTCCAGTCAAAGTCTTTGGGATTATAGTTGTTTATGGCCTTTAGCTTTTCCAGCACTGGATGCACTTCTACACTAGAAGGTGAAGCGCTGACAGGAACAACACCTAAACCAAAGTTTTCACCGCCTGCTCCATTGTTCTGGTTGAAGCCAGCTCCCCTATTCCGAGGAGCTACCCAGCGGTTCTGCAGCTGTTGCTGTTGGGGCTGCACTTGGTGAGGCTGGGCCTGTGGCTGAGGTCCTTGTTGCTGCTGTGGTTGTGGTGGCTGAGGCTGCTGTTGAGGCAGTTGGCTTTGCACCAATGGTGGTGGTTGAATTAATGGCTGAGGCTGCTGGATTATAGTTTGAGGAGGCAGAACCGGTTGGGTTGGTGGAGCCTTTACGACAGACCCCTTTTCATCCCAAGTTCCAATATTCATGTTGTGTTTTATAGGAGGTGGTGGCACAGCAGAACCCCCAATTCCCACATTGCCCTTGGGTTTAAGTTTCGGTTGAGGTTTGGCAGGCTTTCTGGCAATGGCGGCCCAGGAGGTTGGTTTAGGTGCTGCACTGCTAACTGGGGGCACACTATTGGTTGCAATGCTAGTCATACCACTGCTGCTCAAAGCTGTACCTACAGTTTTCGTCACTGCAGCTGTCAGGTCACCACCAATTTTCAGTCCAGTCATGCCTTGCTCAATACTGTTAATGCCGGGCACCTTACTCAAAGTATCATTGCCAAATCCAGCCTGTCCATCAGTAATAGCTCTCCCAAGAGAACTAGGTGGATAGCCGTAACTGCTACTATAAGCAGAACTTTGCGTTGATTGTCCCTGAGATCCACTTGTCCCCCATGTAGAGAAATCAGCATTACCAGGAAAAAAGTTAAATCCATGCTGACCAAGAAATGGAGGGGTATTTCCTAATGCCCCAGGTTGACTAAACACACCATCTGGTATATAATGATGTTCTCCATTACTCATTTGTCCATAGGTTGTCAGATATGGCATAGGTTGGTCTCCCGCCGTGGACCATGCTGCTTCCCCAAGAGAATATGGAAATCCAATGGATGGAGCATAGTAACTAGGCATGTATGGATCTGACATTGGTGGATAGCTGTTACTCTGGAAAACAAAAGATCATAATCAAGAGCGAAATTTCCTCTGAAGGGTAGGGGGGAAAAAAGACATGTGAAAGATTAAAATCAAATAGTTTTAAGTAAATGAAAAACAAATCTACCCGTTCCAGATAACTAAATTAAAATTTCACATCTAATTTTATCAACAACAAAAAAATAGGCTGATGGCTATTTTTATGTTAAAGTATTATGTATAAAATCACAGGATTTTTATTTCAGAGCAGGAGGTAGTGGTGAGTTGATTATTTTTGTTTAAAGGGCCTGGTCCTATACCACAATTTAAAAATACTGTAATTTCAGTGTAACAAAGTTGATTTATACATTTTGCAGACAAGAAATCACCACTTACAGCCAGGTTTATTTTAAGGAAGTGATGTATCCAAAAATTCATAAGCAAGAATTAAACAAACCTGGAAACCATGCCATTAGGAGAGAAATTAGTCTATCTGTATTATGGAATCCACTTCAGCAATTAAATTTTCTATCTTTATTAAGAAAAAAACAGAGAAATACACTCTAATAAAAAAAGATTCAAGATTATAACTATAGCATGATTCAAATCTGTTTTTGTTTTGCCTTGCTCATTTTGAAAAATAAATAAACCAAATCCTTACTATGGTTTCTTGATGGTGAGATATTAAGTGCCTCTTCTTTGTACTAGGTTTTCCAAATTTTATACAATAAACTTCTCACCTTCCTGATCAGAATTCTCATTTGAAAACAAATTCCTGTATTTTTTCCAGAATTACTGCAATTATATCAACTTTTATTTTGAATATTAACTAATCATTCATTTAGTTATTTGCCAGAAACCAAGGCACCAAATTCCATTTTAAAAACTCAAATTGTTACTACACAACATGAAAAATAAAATATTATAAAGATTTCTTTGAAAGATGCATTTCTTAGAAACAGGTCTGACAGATTTTCACTCTTTGATGTAGGTATGATTTTTAAAGCTTCAGACAGAGCTTTAGAATTTGTAGAATTTAATAAGCAGGGTGAAAAAATTAAGCTAATATCCAGTTAGGACAAGTAGTGTTCCCTTTGCAAGGGTCAAATTTTGAAGGTGATTATTCACTAAATTTCTATCAATATTAATATTCTAAATTCTCCAGAGTAAAGTATGTAATCCACTTTTATTTTGCCATTACTCTCTTGGGACTATTCTAATACTGCTTTCTAACTCAAGAAAGTACATTAGTACAAGTATGTGCCAAACATCAGTCATACTACTTGGAATTTATTTTAAATTATTTATTAAAAGCCAATCATTGAAAACTGAGATGCTTTATTGTTACTATTAAATTTCTTGTAACACACGTTGCGATTGCTACAAGTACATTGACTATGAGAAAGCTAACATTTTGTCTTTTAAGATGATTTTTTTATAACTAATATAAAAATAACGAGAGAATCAAACAAAGGCTGCATTTAAATTAATAATTATGACATAGTATTATGGAGTATTTCCAGTAAAGCTTAGGCTTAAACAACTCTCACTTCCCACTATTAAAAAAATAAGACTTTAAGTACACTTGATATTAAGTATACTTTACTGCATTCAAAACTGAAAATACATGTGTTACTATTTATTAATTTAGTTGAACATATTCTTTAACTATAATGGATAATTACTAACTATATTTGAACATATATTAGTATAAAGGAAATGAGGAGCATCTTTGAATCAACCAGAGTAGTGACATCATTAGAGATGAACAGTGTAAATATTGTCATATATAAAGACAAATACAAGAAGAGCTTGAGAGAAATTCAAAATAACCAATAATGGTTTCCAACAAAAAAAAATCTTTTTAAAGAAACTGATAAACTTTACTAGCCATGAAGATGACTCACAGACAAGTATAATCCAATCACTAAATTATTTACTAAAAATTAAATACCATAGTGTTTAAAGTCAATGTGTTATAACTCTGAAAAGCTTAATGAAAATTAGCAGAAGTTCAGCCAGTATAAGTGAATATATAATAGATTAAAAGATTTTAAAAATTGTCTTTTTTTAGTTTAAAGTTACTGAAGGATTCATTCACTCATTCATTCATTCTAACCTAACACTCACTGAATGACTACATTGTGAAAAACACTGGTAAGAGGTAATCATTCTACAAGAAAACCTATAGCTAAAGACACATAACACAGGAAAGTAAATAAATTCTACATGAGGAAAGAGTAGGAGAGCTGGGATAAGTATGGAGGTAATCAGTTTCAAAGTTTTAATTTAGAATGTTGGCAATGAAATCTAGACTCAGTAAGTACTTATATGGCTTTAGGAGTGGAAAACCAGACCAGGCAGAAAGTTTTATCATTTTTCATAATGAAGTGTTTGCAAAATTATACTCATAACTTATTATCAATATTCTTATTTCACCACCACAAATGCAGAATTCTGAACAATAGTTACACATCAAGTTCCTAATTTATCTATACCCATTGTGTAATTCAGGGGTCAGCCAACAAAAGACCAAAGAACAAATGCAGGGGTGGCAAAAGTAGGCTTAAAATTGTTCATATAGAAAAAAAGATGTGGGTTATGATTATTATGACAGCCTCATTAATTCTTTATTTTTTGTATTCACAACTGTAAACCTACTTTTGCCTAGCACTATCTTTTAAGCTTGCAAGCCAAAAATAGTCTCTTGGTTGCTGCCTCCCCAACCCTTTTTTAAACACCTTTTTAAAAAGGTTGCTAACTCAAGGGTTTTCTCAAAGAAAATGGCATGGACTGGATTTGGTCCCTGGTCCACAGTTTGTCAACTCTGTTTTAATTGGTTCAGTAACCTTTACCAATTCCTAAAAACAAAAAACTTCCCAACCTCTACAATTAGATTAATGGGGAACAGATTTCTGTCAATTATGTCTCCTCTGGGGCTGAAAAAGGCCCAAACCCTTTTGGGTGTGAAGGCTTTGATTAGTTATCTTTTCAATTATTTTTGAAAATCATGATCTTTACTACTTCCCTATAAATTAGAGGTTTTGTCAAGAGTAAGTTTAAATTACTTTAAAATGTGCTGCACTAGTCACACCTGCCTATCAAACAGACAGCTCAGGCTGGTAAGAGACATGTTACTGCACGTGTCGGACAACACAGATGGCCACAGTACTACCCCACCTACAGTCCTCGCATACACTAGATAAATGGCCTTTCTCCACTTTATCAAATGTTAGCCATTTATTTCTCATTTCTCTCAGGAGTTTTAGCTGAATGAGATGTTTTGTTTCCTTAGCTCTGTAAAAGCAACTTAAGCAATCTCCTTTCAAAAAGACAAGACTTCAGTTTGGATTCTAGTAAAAACAAAATGGTGGGAACTCTTTAAAAAAAAAGATATGATCAACACATTTTGAATTGCTAGAGCTCTAATTATAATTGGAAATATTTTTAAATGCTTTGCTAAATTTTTATTGCTTGCTAAGTGGAATATCAATTAGAGAAATGCACCTTGGGTAGTAGAGAAAACAGAATTTCCACCTACTGATAATGGAAAATAACTCAAAACTTACTTTCACCTTTTACTTAAAACCTGGTTATAATGAGACATAATCAATTTCAGTCTATGCAAAGTAATCACTTTAAATAGCTCATTTCATAATTTGGAAAGTGGTAATAGTGAAATCTTACTATATTCTTTAAGGAACTACAACCTTTAAACAAAGTAACAAAGTTTTTATTTCCCTCACATTCAAAAAACTAACTGGCAGGTAAAATAATACATGCATATAAAAGTGATATAATAATCAATGGATATAATAAACATACTGATGAAAACAGATGCACAAACCCTTTACCTAAAGCTTAAACTTAAAAAACACAGCCGAAGAGGCCATTAATAAAAGGCTGAAGTGAAACTGTGAGGCAACTAAATTCTCATCCTAGCCCAGGCACTTACCATCATGAAAGTAGCCAAGTTACAACTCTCAATTGTTTTCTCCTCTATTAAAAGAAAATAAAGATACATTGCCTGGGACCTAAAAAGTGTTCAATTGACAAGTTATATGTATTTACACAACTTAAACTGCCTCTTTAAAGTGTATCTTAATCATAACACACATTTGTATAATTTCAAAAATAGCCCAGACCTAAAAAGTATAAAGTCATCAATGATGCGATGTAGTAGGCAAGGTCTGGGCTCAATTCTGTACTCTCACTTTCTATGTCAGTGAACTCCTCAGATCACTCCATTTCTCTAACCCTGTTAACTTTGTCGGTAAATTGGGGATAATACCTGATGCTTCAATTAACTGTAACGATTTTAAAAAATTGTAAAGTGCTACATGGTAATACAGAGTTATACATTTACCTTAATTTTTTTATTTGGAAACTAAACGACGGAAGAGTAAAAGTTCTTCCTTAAAATTTTGAAACCATTTATAATTGTTATCCCTTAGCTGGTAGGTCAATTGTTTTTCTATTATCTCAAAGAAAACTTGAACAATAATAAAGAGTTTACGATCACTGTTCTGACCTCAGGGCATTTTAATATGAATCAACTATAACTGAACCTTTCAGCTAAGGTAACTTAATACCCACTTTTCCTTCATAAATATCCAAACTTCCATGAAATAACATTGTACAATGTTTCAGAAATTCAATAAAAAGGTTGAGGCATTATCCACCAAGAGCACAGAGAAAAACAAAACTACTTTCCCCTAAGAATTAGGTACTTCAGTCCCTAGAACTCATTTCTGAATTAACAAAAGTGAAGTTTAGTCTACTTTTAATGCTTACCTGTACATTCCTCTAATATTTTAAAAATATTATTGTACTTTTAAAAGCATGATTTATTCATACCTAATCATAAGAATGTTATAAGAACAATGTATTACATATCATACTCAATGTGATATTTCATCAACCATAATTCTTAATTCCCTAATTCTAAAAATAACCTAATCTATTCATTCAATAAGTACTTAATGAATGTCTCCTATGTGTCAGATTAAAGTGCCAGTCATTGGAGACCATGAAAAACATGGTCTCTGACCTAGAGGACTTCACAGGTCTAGTAGAGAAGACATATTTACCCTACAATTTGGTAAGTACTGTAATGGAAGTACAAACAAAGCAAAACAAACACTCTAGCACAAAGAGAACAGTACAAGTAACAGGGGAAATCAGTAAAAATTTTAGAAGTAACAGACATCTGAATGTGTCTATGTGTGTAAATCATACATACTGAGATCATGAAATATTTATATTTTCAGAAAATAATAATAAGCCCTATTTCCTTGAGTAATTAGAGAAAGGTAACCAAGGTTGAGGAAGGAAGGGATGTGTTGTGAAGTTGAGGTAAAGTCTTTAATGTAACAATCATATAGCCAAACTTCGACTTTGAGGAGACTCCTGACTGTAGAATTACCTATTAGGAAATCATTGGAACAGGCAGAGATAATGAAAACCTTAACTACGGGCAGGGACAGAAAATAACAAAATTCAAAATATATTACTTTCTTAGTTGTTTACACCTCTTCCCTGATAAACATGGCTAGGATTTTGTTTCCCCTTGTACACAAGCAGACAAATGCAAACTTCATTTTTCCAATTTATTCTTCAAATTTATAAGGCACCTTTAATAGTATCAATTAAACCTGAATTTTCCGCTCAACAACTTAATTACCTTGTTATTCTGAGGAATTATAGAGAACTATTTTTTTTTAGTATTGCTGACCTTTATTTTTACTTAAATGTAGTCATCTTTTGCCCTAGCTGGTGTGGCTCAGTGGATTAAGTGCTGGGCCTGCAAACCAAAGGGTCACGGGTTTCATCCCCAGTCAGGGCACATGCCTGGGTTGCAGGCCAGGTCACAGGTAGGGGGTGTGGGAGAGGCAACCACACACTAATGTTTCTCTCCCTTTCTTCTTCCCTCCCTTCCCCTCTCTCTAAAAATAAACAAATTAAATCTTTAAATATACAGTGATCTTTTAAGAGAATAAACAAAAAAGGTTTACACAGCAAATATTTCACATAAATGTAAACATGCACGTCTACTTCATAATTAACCAAAATAAATTAAATTTTAAGCACAAAGCTTTAAAAATCATTAAAGAATGACACATTAAACCCAAGACAGAATTAACAGAAGCAACAAAAAATATACATTTTATAAAGCTTCAATTGGTCTTGTCTTTCAAACTACTGGTTAAGGCCTGAGTTTCAAAAATCCTACCTTCCTTGTCAAACAGAAACATCCAATTTGGCTGTACCTATTATATATCTATATAACAGAGAACTAATTTTCAGACCTGAAGTACAGATATTCACTTGTAAGTTAATATAAAAATTATTCCTAAGGAAGTGAACAGTAGAAAATATAAGAAATATGCTGCGTCAGAAGGTCAATAACCTGGTTTAAAGTATCCTTGGGTTTGATGTGAATAAGTATACAAAGCAATTTCAGTTAACCAAAAATATTAAAATACCTTTTCAGGCAAAGGATTCATTTTTCTTATTTATAATATTAAAATCAGATGATGGCATTTACTTATAAAGTCATATTATGTGTTTAATTGAAATTAAAAACAATTAAACAATTACTTTAGGTCAGTACAAGGACCTATAACTGAAGAACTTTAAATCTGCAAATAATTACTTGATATATTTCACCAGTAAATCCAGTTTCACTAATCTGCTTAAAAAGGTCAATTTTTATAAATCGTTCTATTTCATCTAAGTGATTATAAGTAACTTAGTCTTACACAACCTAAAGATTTCATGTAATTTTCCATTATATCCAAAAGATCCAATTTTTAATATTTTTATAATTGTAGTACTCTTTAAAAAGTGATTGTGTACCCTGAGTACACCTAATTATTTTTAGTATTACAGAAAGGTTGTTGCTGAAAACCTATTGGTTAGTACTCACAAGAAAAGAGAAGTAAAACAGCCTTACTGGTATCAAATTTTAAAACCTCACATTAGAGCATGAATATATTGATTCAAATATGAATTAAAATAATGATTTGATTAACATAAAGCATAAGACCTTCCATTTAAATAACACATTAAAACAAATCTTTTATAGATGTTTCTGACAACTTAAAGAAGTTTTTATGATACAATTTAAAAATCAGGTTCATTAAGATAAATGCACTTCTTAAAAAATAACTTTCCAACACTTAAAAAAATTTTTCTACAAGTGAACTTCTTCTGCAAAATTCGAATTAAAAAAACAGATAAGAAGCAGAGCACAGCTCTGGTTGCCACAAGGGTGGGATCAAAGGTACCCTCCCCCATTCTCCCCTAGGCAGACCTGAAACACCTCTGCGGAATGCCAAATAACCAATCTTCTACGCCCCTGTGACAAATGAATTATAAAATATCTGTTACCAAGTAAAACTAAGATTCTTATATACCAATTTTCAAACATCTACAACCCACTAAAATCCCCTGAAAACAGTTTGAACAATTAAGACAAAAAATCTGCATTCTATATCCTTGTCTTAGAAATTCATTTACATTTTAATGAAATATGAAATCAAGTAGCAAAAAAAAACCCATTTTAATTATTTAGACCAAAAAACTTCTCAAACTAATCTGATCATAAAGACCTTATGGGGGGAATATCTACTATACCCTATAATATCAGAATGTCTCAACAAAGTTAGAAAACACTGCCAAAAGGGATATTAACTGACCCAAACAGAATTCGGTGTTTCTTTTAAAACTTGCATATACATTGCACAACAAATGATCATCCCCTATTTTCCAGGACACATTCTTTCACAATCTCTAGGTGGAAAGTAAATTTATTGAGATCATAAAGTAGATTACATAAATGTGAAATGAACTTTTCATTCTAAAGAGTAGCCAAACTTTCTCAGATTTTATCATCCATTTTTCTTTCGCATGTGTTTATTCCCTCTCAACACAGTCTAGGAATGTAGATCAACAGATTGAAGGGGGAGTTCATAGAAATTACCAAGAGGTTAATCAATCTGAACATAACCACGGCTCTCCACCATCCTAAAAATAATTCTACATCCCACAAATGGAAACTACTTTTTCTTCATATTTGCTCTAAAACTGTGAAGTTGTGAGATAACATCTGGTTCCTTGTACTTTTATAGTTTAAAAAAAATGGAGATTAAGATTTTAAGATAATTTTTTTCATATTTTTTAAGCAAAGCAACAAAAGCAGCTTTATTCCAGAAGTTCTCCTATAGAAACTAGTTAATAAAACTTTATTTTTAAAATTTATTTCAAGTAGCAATACTTTTACTAAGCAGACAGAAATGGTATGGAGACCAAATACCATTTTTTATGTCTAACTCTTAATATTCCTGTATACAAATTCACGAGATTTCCAAAAAATCCAAATACACGAGAACCTCAAAAACCATCAATTATTTGATGAAATTCTCCATGGCTACAATATATAAACAAGTGTTTATAAAGTCTTTATTTCATTTATCTATCTACCTACCTATCTATTCGCTACATTTCTTAGGTTATATTAAAACTTTATCAGTGAAATTCAAATTGGAATGCCTTATAAAGAAAACACTACACTGAATGAAAAATTTCAGGCACAAAGTAGTCCTCTCCCACAAATTTCTAGCTAATAAAACCTTGTAATTTGCTTTGGCTATGAAGATATGAGAGTGACATGAAAAGATTAAATTCATTCAATACTCAAAAACTAACTACAATATATACAAATAATGTTCATCTTCAAATCTTTGTATTTCATAATTTAGTTTCAGCTGTTTATAATTTTTAAGAACTCTCCTGTGCCATAAACCTGCAACTGCTATTCACTATTATGCAGGTATACTAGATTTATTCATGTTATGGTTAGTCTCATTAGATTAAAATATCTATTTGAAAAATCAAGTAATACTAATATAAGCTAAATTTCCTAAATATGAAACTATCAAACTTACCTGATTTGTCTGGCTGCTTAAGTATGGCTCAAAATCATCATCATTTACAGCATCTTTTTGATGAATGGAACCGTTTTGTACTGAAACTAAAAAATATGTTTGTATTAGATGTGGTGTAATTATCATTATGAGAATCACAGAACAAACTAACATTTTCAGTATTCTTCAAACCAAGTCACAAAGTTATCCCTGAGCTCTTTAGTCTTTTCACTTAAAAACTCTTTTAATTATCTTAATTTTGGATACAAATATTTACATGTCACCCAAAACTTACAAATCTTGTATAAATACGCCCAAGATTAGAGACATACAAACTATATATACACACTTCCCATTACCAAAAACATATGGTAAATATCCCAATTTCAAAACTGTAGTAAGCAGTTAAATTAAAATGTTCAAAGGATTCGCTAATGCTATATTTGAATCTAAAATACTACTTCAAATAGTGTTGTACAGATTTCTGTGTGTTCTCTAACTTTGTTAACTCTGTGACTTAGTTCAATAAAGGTAAAGAATAAAATAACTTTTTTGTAATTAAAGTTACATTAAGTATCTTAAATGTCTCCAGTTAAAGCAAAATTAACTAGAAGCAATATCACAATGAATTATGAAAAAAATCTAAATAAAAAGGGCCTTTATTCTAAACCAAAAAATTATGAAGACTTTCATGTGAAAGTACAAATAAAATTCAGACACTAAAGATAACCAAGATTACTTTTGCAACAAATAAGAAAACCAAGCAGAACAATTTATAATGCCATATTTGTTCAGAGATAATTCCCATAAGTGCTCTACACTGACTATTCTCTTGACGCTGTCTCAGGGTGCTCTGAGCAGACTTGAGGTAAAAAGGTCTTGGGTTTGAATCCCAAGTCCAATACTGAGAAGCTGGGTGAGCCATCTCCAGTTAATGACTTAGCCTCTGTAACTCTACTTCTCTGTTCAAGGAGGATATTAATAGTATCTGTCTATGTCACCTGATCAAAGTATTCACTGATAACATGTAATAATCTTGAATATTATTACATAAAATATTACAAGATCTAGGTAGGACTAAAAATTACTTTAGGACCCACAAGTTTTACTAGGCTAAAACTTGACATGCTAGCAGTGTCTATGTGAATATACGGATATGTAAAACGTTGAACCTTTCTGATGACTAATCTCAGAAACAACAAAAAAAACCCTCAATATTACTTAAAAAGTAATATTTATTACTTAAAAAGTATCACGAAATATTATAAATTAAGGCTGGGGGCAATGGATTTAAGTTGTGTTCCTTTATAATAGCATACCATTTTTATTTCCCTAATGAGTTTAGATCACCTACTATGTAGTAATACTGAGTTGACAATGATATGGGAGCAAAAATAGGCAATATGCCTTAGTTCTTTGCATCCCACTAAATAGCATGATCACTCAAAGAAATGATGATAGATTGTGAAGGCTTCAAAGTAAACCTTAAAAGACTACAAGAGAAATATGGTCAACTTGAGCTGAAGTGGTTTAACTCTGTATGATAAGGACAGCATCACAGCCAAGGTTGAGCTAAATGTACTCCCCAGAATTTAAGTATGTTAATAGCCACTAGAAATGAAAATAGAGGTGGGCACCTTAGGTTATCTGGTGGGCTAATCATGTCAGCCCAAGAGATTCTAGCATACCTGTTCTCCTTTACCACTCCTTTATGGAAGATAGTTATGCATAGTATATTTATTAGCTCTCGAAAAATAATTCTTCACTACACTTTTGGATTAATACTCTAGTACATATTTGAAACAGCTACCCATTTCAAAATCACAACTCTATTCTTGTATTTGTTAAATTCTCACAAATGTAATCTATATTGCTAGTATAGTAAAAAGTGCTTACTTAAAATTTATTTAAATACGTATTAAACTGCTATTCTTATTTCCTGTTCTAGCCTTTCTCTTCTTGTAAGGGTCGCTGAGACTAAGGACAAAACATTCACACACACTAAGTTAATAGTCTACAGTCATTTATAAGTGATGCATTAATTGTCTAAGAAATCCTAAAAAAATTATTCAAGGAGTATGTCAATCTAAGGAAATGTTTAATTAGAAGTACTTTATGCATACTGACAGGTAATTTGCATTCAATTAAAATCTGAATAAGAAGCTAGCTCTTGAGTTTCAGAAGCATACATTTAAGAAATTCAACTGTCTTAAAAAAAAAAGACTTTAGTTTTTGAACATTACTTAACGACAATCTAATGTCTTGGAGACTGAGAGCCATTAAACAGTAATGAAATCCAAGCCTGTTCCATAGTCTGTACAAGTTCTTCAGGGAAAAAAGAACAGTTGACTTACATGATTCTTCGCCTGTTTCCTCTGCTCTATGAAGCAGAGTCAAATCAAGATAGAACATGGGCCTTAGGAGCCAGATGATTCTTTGCTCTGGTATGACTACATCAAGTTAGGAAAGTCAACAGATCTGTGCATCATGTTTTCCCACCTACAAAAACAGCGACAATACCATATACCCTCTATCTCCTTATAAGAATGTTTTGAGGATTAATAGTAAAATAAAGCCTAAAATGACAGTTAGGTGCTTTGCAATCATTTCCAGAGGGGAGGTGGGGAGAGGTTACAAAAGAATATTGCCAAAATACAAGGCATTTTCAACTACTTTTCTGAAACACTAAAAGAGCCAAATTTAACCTAATTCTTTGAAACTGCAGTTGTACCAATGTTGGGAGGGGAGAGAGGAGCAAAAAGATAAATTCCTTTCCATACATTTATCTATTTATAAACTTAAGGGATACGAGAAAGCAAGCAACAAGGCCTAAGGCTACCTGGAGTATAAGATCTGACACTTCTCGCTGTGATGCCTGCAGGAAAAGGAACAATATACTGATTCCTGCAAGCAAAACTCTCATGAACAAACAAAAGTGATATAAAGTCATTTTTAAATTATGGACCAATAGGTAAATAATTACCCTTAAATTTCTACTACCCTTCAGTACTACCCTGGCCAACAATAATAAAAATAATCCTAACAGTTAACATAGAGACAACAGATGAATTTAAAAGAATTCAAACTTATAAACAAGTAAACCTAGGACAATTTATATTACAAAAGCATTTTTGCCCTCCAAAGATACTGCTATAGAAGTCCCTTTAAATTTTAGTTCCTTCAGTGCATTTATGTTACTAATGCAGAAAATCAAAGACACTAAAGCCAGGTGTAAAGCCAATGCTGTCAACTAATGATAATTCAGGGAAGAAACACAGTATCTCTGAAATTACATTAACTGAAAAGAATCCTGCTTTCAAAACTCTGACAACTCCTCAGGGACACGTATTTTTCATAAGTTTGATAAGTTCTGAATTCAAGTTTAATACTCATGTTCTTAGAATATTGAGGCTGTAGATGAAGAAAAATAACTTTCTTTCTGCTTCATAAATAAACACAATAACTGTAAAACAATTTCACTAGCTTGAAAACCAAGGCAGCTAAGGCAGAGTAGTTTTTCTCAAACACACACATAGCTATTCGTATCAGTTCACGGGAGGTGTTGCCTTGTCCTTGTAATTCTACCTGCAGAGGCATACAAATATAAGTAATGTATATGTATATTTGTGCACTTGTAGTATCCATCATTTTAAAGCATCTTAAATGACTACCAATACTTTTAGGGCAGTAGAGTTTTTCCCTACCACCACATCTTAGGCAATAGTCTTCTGGCATCCTAAAAATAGATGAGGCAAGGAAGGTGATAAGAAACCAGAAAATACAGTGACTCCTAGAGCAGTGGACTACTATAATCACAACAATCCTCATAACATAGAATAAGATTTACAACCAGAATTATTACTTTTATTTGATAGAGGGGAAATTCTGATCAAAAGATGCACTGTGTTCAAGCTCACTTGGCAAGTCAGTGGCCACAAGCAGTGTTAGAATACAGATCACCTAGGAATCCCAGTCCATCATTCTATCCATGAATGAGATTATGAACTGAACAATAAAGGAGAAAGGAAAATTGCTGGAATGAAGAACCATCCAAATACATACTCTGTATGTGTATCTAAATACATCTAACAAACAAAAGTGATAATACTGATGAAACAATTTTAATAATCAAGAAGTATTTATGGCCAATATGCAATATTATTTATATATAACTTATAATATCAAAGACTATGTCATATATCAAGATTATATTAATGGCTTACTAAAATAGATGCTCTTATTTTGTTTTGTCAAACAGGTACTTCATAGAACTTGCATACTTACCTTAAAGCAGGTAACACAAAACACTTAGCATTTCAAATAGCCTTGCAAAGTGCCACCTCCCCACAGATCTAGGATAAAATAATTTATGCTAGGCAATAATAAGCACAAATTTCACATATCTCAAAGTCTCTATACTTCCTAACAGACTAGCAAAAAAGTAATAGATCATTCTTTTTAAACTTACAAGTTAGTTAATAAAAACTCAGTTAAAATCAACAATGCCAACTTCAGAGGTTTATGCTCACAATATAGAAAATGATTCTAAAATCAAAAAATTAACTCTAAAAATTAAATTCTAGAATTTAAAATTTGTAAGTGTGTACATACTCCAGGAAAATACAACTTTAATCAAAACAAAGCAATGTTACTTAAAGAGTGCCATATATCTGATATGCACACGTTCTCAAATAAATTGTAAAACTCAAAGAAAATTAACTAAGCTGTGTATATAGTTCCTATCCCTTTCAAACTTGCTGTAGTATATAAAAATCTGAAGATTAAAAAAACCTGAAGAAACATTTTGCTACTGAAATAAAAAACAGGAAGCATAATTCTATTTCATCTAATTTCAAGCCCTATTTACAAATTGTTATAAATACATAATTCGCTGTAATGTTATTTAATTGGCACTGTCCCAAGAAAGCAGTTATTGTTCTATGCTCAGTCAAGTCACATGATCCACATCATGTTTCAGTCAGCTGACTATATTACTCCAGATTAGTAAATACAAAATACACTTATTTTTAAAAATGCTTTACCTTCAGTAGAACTTCTCTCTCTCTCTCTTTTTAACTAAATAGTAAATAACATAATCCTGGCAGGAAATTAGTCCTTCCTAAAATAACAAATTGAGTCTCCCCTTGCAATCATAACTACATAACAAGATGTCATGCCTGGTCAGTCTTGATCTCTAATGTAAATAACTTCAGTAGCGTCAATGATTAACAGTACAATTTGCACTAGTATAATATGGAATACTATGGGATTGTATGTTCCAGTGTAACCCAGACACATCAGACAAAATATCTACTTATCTACATACGTACATAAAGATTTCTTGTGGCAGAAGTTACATAATACAGATAAGTTGAAAATTAAAGAAATGTCACTGCATTCATAATAATAGTTCCTGAACTGAAATACAGCTAAGTAGAAAACTATTTCTTGTACCAGTGTTCTTTCTATAAAAGTGGCATCAAAGCAAAGAACTACCGAAGTTTTGGATAGCATTTGGCTGCCTTAGTCATGATGAATGTTTCTCCAATCCTACGTTTCAAAAAATAAAAAATAAAAAAGGAACAAAAACAAAAAGGGCCTCACAGTTTAACAAATAACATCAACCAACATTGGTAAATTAGAGAAAATTATCCAAACTCACCCTTATTTCCTTGCCCTTTAGGTCTCTGTGTAGCAAGACGAAAGGTGTCGTAATGAGAAGAAAAAAAAAGAAAAGGAAAAGTGTGTTAATCAAAGGCGTTATCAAAGACAAGTTATTTTAAACAATCCGCGTAGGAGTAAAAGCCACCATATCCTCCATAGCCACAGACTTCCCAACCATCCCCAGTCTTTAAACCTCCTACCGCCACTCGGGGTCCGTCTCTCGAGCTCGCCCCGGGTTCAGCCCCACGTCTGCCGCCCTCAGGATGCGTCCTAAGGCCCGAAGAGGAGTCCTTCCCCCACCCCCCGCGGCCACCCGCCTCCACCGCAGACTGGGCCAGGGCGCAAGCCCCGGCCCGGGCAGCAGGACCGCAACTTGCGCCGGGGGCACCGTTATGGGGCCGGCAGCGGCGGCGACGGGGAGGAGCCGAAGCCCCACGCGAGGGTGGAGCTCCGGGGCTCGGGCCTTCGCCGAGCCTGAAGCCTCGGCTCCCTCACCTGATCCACGCTAGTGGCTGACATTCTTCACCGCAACCCGAGAGCTGCCGCCGCCGCCGCTGCCGCCTGGGCCTCTCCCCGTGCACTCACAGCAGTTGGAAGCCGCCCTCGGCCGAGTTGACCGTTCCAGCCGACGCCGCTGCCGCCGCTCGCTGAGAAGCCAGAGAGAGGGCCTCGCGCTCGGGAGCCGGTGGAGGGGGTCCGTCTCTTCCGCCTGCACGTTCGTCTTCCCCTCTCCCTCTCCGCTTCTCGGGTCCACAATGGCGGACAGACTCCCTAGTCTCACTTCCGCTCCGAGCCTCCCTGACCTTCCGCTCTCCACTCTGACGTCCGCGCTCACCTCGCTCTTCCTCCCCCACCCTCCCGCCGCCGGTAGGGGCTCCGCCCCCGCACGCCACGTCACCGGAGACGGGAGCCGCGCGGCCAACCCCCGGGCGCGTGCGCCGACGACGGAGCGCTTCTGTGCGGGTGCGAGTGCCAGCGTTCAGTGTCGCTCGGGTACCTTCCTGCCGTCCAGCACCGAGGCTGCAGGCCCCTTTTGGGGCGGCGGCAGTGAGAATCGGGGCCACAGCGGGATTCGGGATTCGGGGCGTTCTAGGCAGGAAGTGGGCCTGGGAGGGAGGCGCGGCTGCTGGGAATTGTAGTAGAGCCGGGCCGGCTGCGCCCACCGGGCGGCGGAGTGGACGTTGGCAGGTTGGCACGCCTTAGCCGCGCCCTCCGATGACGGTCAAGCTGCGGTGGCCGGGCCTCCACTGGAGCCTCCCGAGACTAAAGCCACGTGTGCGGCTTAGTAATTCAGCCACCTTCGCCCTGGGGACACACTTGCTAGGACGTCCACACCAGCGAGCACGTGCGGCGAAAGTTACTGGGTTGGAGCTCTGGGCAGTGACATCTAAAAGCAAGTAGGAGGTGAGCTGGCAAGTGTTTGTTCTCTCCAAGTCCCAGCAGCATGACAGGAATATTTCAGAATTCAGCTGTAACCTGTGGAGCAGACTTTGCCACCCAATTCATGGATTTGTGTTCCCCTCCTGAGATGTTGATTTTGATGAATAAATAAAGTTAATTTGATAAAGATAAGTGTAGTTGCAAGACGTTGTTTTTCAGCCCTAAAAGGACAGATGCTTAAAGCAACTGGTCAAGTTACTTTTCTGCGAATTGGCAAAAGCCAAGCGCCAATAGGCAACAGTTTGAAATTTGTTGAAATAACATTTGTAGTAAGGGCAAAGCTTCCTTGCCTAATGGGCATGATGTGGATTCTATATAAAGTAATCATTTAAACAGCCAAATTCTTCCAAATTCATCAAATAGGTGATTATAAAGTATAAAGACGAATTGTAGGATTAATTTTGTGGTGTACAATGCAACAAGATTTTAGAAGCACTGAATAATAGAACTGGAACTTAATCTTAAGAGTTCTCTATTATATATCTATCACCAAGAGGCTTTCTTCAGGTCTGGTCAGTTTCCCATGCATTCCCATTTTGCTGCGTGTCCCAGGAACTTACTTTCAGTTCAGGCTGAGGTGTCTTTCCATTTCCCAAGATTCCCTCACCCTTCCAGTTGTTTCTTAATCTCTCCAGTCTACCCTCCTCCACTCCCAGACGGACCTTTTTCGTTTGACAGAATTTGCTACTACATGTTATGAGGGGGGAAATTGAGAAAGGAAGCTTGTGAAACTTTTCAGGCCTTGTCTTTTATCCTTAATTATCTAAGTTAAAAAGCAGGGCTTTGGAATCCAACCAATCTTAGTTTGAATTCTGGCTTGGCCGGAATTAGTTGTAAAACCTTGGGAAACGCACTGAAATTTTCTGAGCCTTAGTTTGCTCATGAGTAAAAGCAGGTCAGGTATGTATGTATACTTTCTGGCACTGAGTAAGTTTTCAACCAGCAGTGGCTATATAGGGCTAGTTTCTGGTTCCTTTGCTAAATAATTTCCAGAAAGGTGATAATAGCTTGCATTTCACTCAGTGTTCATTATATGTTAGGCACTATAGTAATCATTTTAAGTCCTCACAGCACTTTTGTGTGTTAAATGCTATTTAGAAAAACTGACACACAGGGAAGTTAAGGAGCATGCCCAGAATAACAGCTAGTCACTGTGAGAGCAAGGATTTGAACACAGGCGGTCTGGCTCTAGAGCTTGGACTCTACACCACATAATGCTGTCTAATGACATGATACTCTGATAACTTTCTGTTTGCTTTCATTCCTGTCCCTTCTCAAACTCCTTATTTATTGTCCTTCCTAGCATTGAAGTCTGAACTGGTACAATAGAGTGCTAACTACCATGAGATATAAAGCCATTTAATTTAATATTAAATACTTTTTCAAACTATGTCTGGGAAATACCTAAAATCATCTCTACTGCCTCCGGAAGTATGCAAGTGGTATTTTGGAAAATGCTGATCTAGAGTCTAGACAAAATTTCACTATTTTACAGGGCCACTGATAGACCAGCCTCCCCTGGTGAGCTAACACAGCACTGTTCAAAGCTTGGAAAGGAGAGGGCAAGCTGAATTTCAGCCCCCATTTACCTTTCAGCCATCTTGGTGCCTTTATCCAATGAAGACCCTCCACAATTCTACATAATGACCCTGTACTTCTGCGTGACTCCGTCTTATCAGTTCAAATTAGGTTCAGCTGGAGGTCACATCGACTCCAAAATAGGAACTTAAGATAGAGGTCTGTTCTGCTCTCATGCAAAAGAAGTCTAGTCAGTCTAGGGCCTGGGCTGCTGTCACAGCTTAAGGTGGCTTCTAGCCTCTTGCTCTACCATCCTCACTTCCCCCAGTACAAGGTGACTTCCCTACTTCCAGTCATCATAATCATTCCTACCTTCAAAAAAAAAAGGTGAAAAAAGACACATCGCTTCCCTTTATGGACACTTTCTAAAAATTGCATTTCTTGCTTCTGCCTACCACCTACTAACTATAAGACAGTCTCGAGAAAATACTTAGTTGTAGGAAACATGGAAATATATGCTGGTATATCCTAGGTTGTCATGTACTCGGCTAAAAATCAAAGTTTACCACTAACGAAGACTGGGACAATGGGTAGTGAGATAAATATTAAAGTGATGTTTTCTCATGACTTAGATTGGGGTTATGGATTTTGGAAAGACACAGGTAAGGTACCTTTCTCACTGTATCATATTGGGGGCATTTGGTTAAGATGGTGCCTACCAGGTTTCTCCATGGCAAAGTTATTATTTTCCACTTTACATAAGCTAGTCTTAAGAGGGGAGTCATTAAACTGAGCCCACAATCAAAAAGAGAATTAAAACTACACTCCCTGGAGTAGCTTCCTTTTTTTTTTTGGAATTCATGTGCAAAGCAGATTTGTTATTTCTCCCATATTTGTATTATTCTCTGGGTTATATAATCTAATACTGTTGTTATTTATTGCTCAAACTGGTCCAGGCTTGGCTAACTAGAGATCCTTTTGACATGCCCCCATTCTTTTTTTTTCCAGCACCCCACTTTGGAACAAAATATTTCATTCATTCTCATGTTTAGGGAAATTTACGAAGACAGGGAAAATGCAGCAGAAAACATCAAGTACCTCTTAAGGTTTCCCTAAAACAATGCATATCAGTGTGGTCCTGAGAGGAGAGCATCAGAGCTGCCTGGGAGTTTGTTAGAAATATAAATTCTCTAGGGCCCCAACCCAGAGTCACAAAATTGAAAATGTTGCCATTTTATCAAGACCAACAGGTGATTGTGATGCACACTAATGTTTTAGAACCACTGTACTTACGTTTCCTGAAAGATGCTGTTCAAAAATCTACCCAAAGAACCCATAAATTCTCTTATTGACCCAAATGAAAGTATTCCTGAAGAACCGGTTATTTGCATTAAAAGTAAAGCTGGCAAGACATGGACAGCTATTTCACCAAGATATGTAGGTGGCAAATAAACACATGAAAAGATGTTCAACATCTTTAGTGATTAGAGAAATGGAAATTAAAGCCACAATGAGATATCCCTACACACTATTAGAATAGCTAAAATAAAGTGACAGCACCAAGTGCTGATGAGGTTGAAGAGAAACTGCGTCACTGACACATTGCCCGTGGGACTGTAAACTAGTACAGCCACAATGGAAAACAGTTGGACAATTTTCAACCAACTTACATATGCTTCTACCAATGGTAGTTACACTCTTGGGCACTTACCCCAAGGAAATGAAAACTTATGATTGGTTATATAATGGCCTGGCCATGATATCCACATCCTAATCTTCAGAATTTGTGAATGTGTTACCTGCCTTACATGGCATAAGGGTTTTGCGGTTGTGATTGAATTAAGGATATGCAGATTGTTAACCTAAAATTAAAAAGCCCAAATGAGAGGCAATAAGGGTTTATTTGGGATCAAAAAATTGCAATTTAGGAAGCACAAATTTAGGCAGAAACCTGAGCAGCGACCTAATACCGGGTAAAGGCATCGGCTTTCATGAGAAAAGTTAAGAAGTAATTATACAAAAAGAAGAAAGAATTATTTCTGGTGCTGCAAATTGAGTTACTCTTGAGCAATACAGGACTGGTTACTGATTCTGTCTTCAGATAGAGTCCACAATCATCAGTCCTTGTGGTCAGGATGTCCGCTTTCCTGCTTACTTCACAAAATAAGTGCTAGACAATTTTGGTTTGGCCCAGACCAAAGGTCTGGCTCAGTTCAAACAGTCCAAAGATTCAAGAAACAAAACATGAAAGGCCATGTTTAATAGGAGGGCAGGCTCCAGAGCAAGACCACCTGCGCGTGCATCCTGGCTTTAGCATTTACTAGCTGTGTGAGCTTGGGCTCGATCTTCCCCATCTCTGGGCTCCTGTGTTGTACTTGCCTCTTAGAGTTCTTGGAAAGATTAAGGGAGGGATAATTATGTGCAAGTGCTTGGCACTCTCCTTGACAAATCATAAATATTCAATAAAAATTAGCAGGTATTATCATCATTTTCATCATCCAGTAAGTAAGTGTTATGATGTACATAGATGTGTGACCAAAGCTCCAGAATTTTACCCAGAAAATCTGGGTTTGTGTCCCAAGTCTGCCTCTTCAGAAGGCATGTCTTGAACAAGTATTTGACACTCTTAATTCCAATCTCTGAATTTTTTAAATACATAAAAAGATACTTATTTTGAAGGTTAAATGAAAAATCACTTCGAAAGAATACTTTATGAAACTATCAACTGCTTTACAAATATGCTGTATAAAGTGACTAAGAGGACACAACACAGAGGATAAATGAGTTTCGTCTCAACATCTTGACTTTATGTAAATACTAGAGAGAAAGAGGAGAAGATACTAAATTAACCAAGACAAAATTGTTTCCATCCTGGTAAAATGATGTCTCGAAATAAAGTTGAATTTTGCAAGTTCAATTATGTTTCTTTCGTATGAGTTTGTAGATAGAGATTATAACCTAATATACCTGATTTATGGGTTTGGCCTAAAAAGTTCAATGTAATACAATTAAAATGTATTGAGTGTCAATCAAGTACCAGACAATGTATTTGGCCACACGATGTCTACTGTCCAGTGAGATGGTGGGTGCTAAGAAAGAATTGTAAGTCAAATAAATGTTACCAAAGGGGAAGTACATGGGATCATATAGCAAAACTATTTAGACTATATGTAAAGTGGTGCTGTAAATTCCTCCTTGAGAAAATTATGTTTAAGTTGAAATGCCTCCTTGAGAAAATTGCAATATTTTGCAATATTGCAATTTTGCTGAATTAATTTATTCAGTATTTGCAATATTGCTGAATTAATTTATTCTGTATTTGACTTTTGATTTTGTCCACCTGCTCTTGCTTCACAAGGCATTGATCTTTTTCTTTCTGCTTGCATCCTCTTATTTCTAATTATTTTTCCTCTGGATTGCACAAATTGTCAGTTCACCAAACCCTATCTATTTTACCTTCTAAATATCCCTTTCTTCCATTCCCATGGCTACATCCTACTCCAGTTCTTACCATTTCTCACTTTGACTAATGCCCTGTGAACTGCTTGTTTGCACTCTCCCATCAACCATTCTCCACTCTGCTGCCAAAGGTTAGATCTTGTGGCAAAACTTACCTCCTTCGAGCCCTTCAGTTTTCCTTTACCTAGAGCAGTTGTCTCCAAATGTTCTTGAACTCATACCCTTAACTAGAAAAGCAATTCTCAGCATCACCTCCAATACAGCCAATTTTATTTTTTTACAATTTATGACTTGCATTATTTCATTAACATTAGGTCCAATATAAATTACATCATAACAAGAAATTTTAAAATATAAAACAAAATAAAATAAAAATTACAATTTTTTACACTCTACCATATAGAGCACACTTGCTTTGTAGACCACTATCTTCTCATGTTCTTCCCTCCAAACCCCACATACAATACATATGCTGCGACTTTCTGGCTTCAATATATCACTTAGAATTCTCGCAATGTACCAGATTCATTCTTGACTGTATCTTTGCGCAGGTCATTGCCTCTGCCTGGAAATCCTTTTACACTCCCATCCCCCTCCCCCCAGCCCTTTCTTTGCATAACTCATACTCATGCTCCAGGGCTCACTTAAATTACTGTCCTCCAGGATACCTCCCTGGCTCCTCTCAGACAGGGGCAGATGCCTTTCTCTGTGTTCCCATAGCAACCTGGGCATCCTTTATGTTACCTATGTCCTTTAGTAGTCTTTACACTCTCTAAGGATAAGGATCAGGTATTTCATTTTTATGTCAATTGTTGCCTAGCATAGTACTCAGCGCATGGTATAATATTACTATTTGGTTGAAAAAAACATGACTAAAAGTAGTTTGGTGGAAAACAAGCTGGACAACCTGTCATTTTGGTCATGTGGGTGGGATTGTAATGTTTTATGCATCTATAAAAGAATTGATGCCCACCCCACCAGACATGATTGTACTTGTTTTATACTGATCTATTTTCATCTAATTTTAATTGCTCTGCACTATTCACCATTTCAAAAAGTTAGTATAACCTAGATGTCCAATAATTGGTAAATTGAAAAAGATATGCTTGATATTAGATTACAGAAAAAAATAACAACTGTTATGTAAAACAATCTTGGAGGATTTAAGCTAAGGTATCAATAAAGATTTTATTACACACATAGGTTTGTACTATTAAAACACTTTCTTCTCATTACAGAAAATCAGAAATTACAAACAAGGAAGTAAATATAAGAACAATAAAGGTTTCACCATCCTAGAGACAACTTCTGTGTGGGAGACAATGGGAGGAAAGGAGAAACGTATATGAATTGATTAGTGACTGATTAGGAACAGGGTAATCTTGATCCCATTCTTGGAGGGAGATGTAGAAGGTCAAACGAATTTAATGGAAACCTTGGAGGGTTAGCTTGAAATAAATGAGGGATTCTTTTGAAGTACGTAAACTCAGATTAAGCCTCAAATTAAAGTGCAGTATATTTAATTTGTTAGTCCAAAATCTGGATAAATTAAGCATATATTCCTAAGACTTTATTTCCAGCTTTGTTTTCTTCTACTCCTCTGTTGCAACTCAGTTGTGCTCCTGAGGTTTTCTCTAAATGTCTCTAACATTCTCTTGGCTTTGTGTCTACGTACAAGTTGTTCATTATAACAAATGCTACCAAACATTGTCTATTGAAATATGTTCACCTTTCGAAGCCCATCTGAAATGCTTTCTTCGCCATGAGTCTTCACCTCCTACCCCACCCCTACCACCCAACCACAAGAAACTTCTTCCTTTGGAACCTCCGTAGTGCTTGTATTTTGTTAACAGCCTCTGTATTCTGGTAGTGGGGAAACAAGACAGAGCAGCAAATTTGAAACGTGACAATACTTTGTAAACTGAAAATTACTGAATATGTGCAGATACATGCTGTTACTTTTGTCTCATCCTCAGGACTAGATTTTAAGCTCCTAATTTAGGACAGAACTTATATTTTATTAAACTTTTTGTCCCCATTGTCTAACATGTTACTCAGCACACAGTTATTTAATAAATTCTGTTAAGTAGCACATAGTAATTTTTTTGTTTCCTTTTTCTGTTTTCAGAAGTGGCCATGGGTCTTAAAGAAATGCTTCTTGTCCTCGTTCACCATAATCCACAAATTTTACAAAAGCCTCTGTGCTGGCCATGGAAGAAGTTAAGACATGCATCTTCCCCATTGAGTTTGTGAGGTGTTGGAATACAGTTGTTTATTTCCAGGCAGAATACTCTTCATTGAGTAGACAATGAGGAATTTTCTTGGGCTTAGAGAAGGGTACGAATTTGTGCTTGTCATAGATAAGGGACTCATGTGTAATAAGAGGCAAAGCCTTCTATGACGCCCTCAGAATACAGGCAGAGCTACCCTAACTAGAAGTGCAGGCACTGGTCCTCTGAGTGGCACATTTCAGGTGTCTGCACTCACTTTGGAATAGCAGATTAAATCTTGAAGGCAATGAATGTCTTCCATGCCAGCATTTCAGATTATCTTATTCCTTATATTGGTTATGGACAGGCAGTGAACAACTTTTCATGTGCTTATGTAGCATCCTCATTTCTCCTTTAGTGACGTGTCCAAATCTTTTATGCCTGCACCCCTCCCCTTTTTAGATTATCTGTCTTCTTATTATTGACTTGTTAAGGTTCTTTATAAATTCAGCATACAAGGCTTTAATTAGATATGTGGTTTGGAAATATTTTTTCCCGGTCTGTGGCTTTTCTTTTAATTTTCATGGTAGTATCTGTGAGAGATCAGAAGTTTCAATTTTTTATTGTCTCATTTATTAATTTTGTCTTTTACGGTTCATACTTATTTTATCTTAAGAAATCTTTACCTAAGCCGAGGTCATAAAGATTGTCTCCTATGTTTTCTCTACAAGTTTTATAGCTTTAGTTCTAACACTTACATTTATCATCCTAATGGAGTTAATTATTTGTAAAAGTTGTATGTATTAATCTTCAATAAAGTTTTTCAGAAAGTTCCAAGTGTGCTGACCTTTACTTTGGTAAGTGACTGTTAGAATTACTCCACCTAGTGGATTCTTAAAAACACTCCCATTTAATCTGTCAGTCCACAGAATGACATTTTAGCAATAAATTAGAAAGCAGGTTTTTCAAAAAAAGTAAAAATACTTTGCAAAAAGCTTGGAAATAGTAATTTAATTTTATTTCTGAAACAAGCATAAATATATCACCTATAAAAGTAATATCTCCACATTTGGAGACAAATTTTTCTAACTTATTTTAGAGTCATCGCTTTAAAAATGAAGTACTTCACCAGGATTCAAACATTTTTTTTTTTTAATTTGAAAAGATAGACCTTCCAATCACTTATCAGGTATAGTTAATTGACAATAGAAAAGGTGCATTTACTGAACATTTACAAATTTTCAATAAAAACTTTTACTATGTGGATGGAATTGAAAAATGAATGTTGGATTTACATATATCTGTGAGTTATTTTTTAGCCAAATTTCAAAATAAGCTGAACTTAAAAGTCAGCTTTTGGATTACTGTATTAAAAAGTGATAACCTGAGATTTTAAAAAATAATTATACATATTTATTTTGCACTCACCCAAAATAGTACTAGCAATAAAAGTAAAGAGGATTTTTGTACCATTAATAAAATAAAATAATTTTAAAATTATTTACTTCTGTGTATAAAATGCTTATCTATATTTAATAATGTACATAATTTATAAGTATTTAAATAGATAATAATTGGATATACCCTTGAACATATTACTTAACCTTTCTGGGTTTCTGTATTCTCATCTTTAAAATGAATGGTTTTGATTATTGAATCTCTTCAGCCTACTTGAAAATTCTTTGATTTTGTAATTCAATACCTAGAGACTTTTTTTTGGCTTGTATTTCTACATTTTAAAAAGATACTGTCATAGAGTTCCCATCAATATGTTTTTAAAAGCATGTAAAACATGCATTTTCTTTATAATTCAGACAACTTGTATTCTCTCACCTGACGTCAGTCCCAAAGTTATACAAGTATCGTTTGAGGTAAAAATTAATGATTTTCACACTGGAGACTAGGTTGATAGCATTGCTATGACTGAGTAATCAGAAGAGGGATATAGTTAAGACACTGGGGAATAAAAACAGATGTGGGATTGAGAGGAATTTATTTTGAAGAAAGAAATCACAGAATCTGTTGATAGGTTGGTATAAAAAGAATTTTGTGGACAGAAGAGAGAAAGAATTTAGAAGATTGTAGCTTTTGAGATTAGGAGAAGGGTAATATTATAGATTGATTTATGAACATATTAAAAATATGCCAGTTTGTGATAAAAAAATGTTGGGCTCAGTTGCAAAAGTTGTATTTGAAATACTTTTGGTACATCCAGTTATGATTTTTCTCTACATCTTTACTTAACAGTAAATCACAGGTTAGGGGAAAATAAAATAATATCCCTCACAAATAAAGATAATGTACAAATCAATAGGAAGAAAAATATATTTCCAATAAGAAAATGGGCAAAGACAGTGGCCAGAAATTTACCAAAGAAGACACACAAATGACCAATAAACATGAAATACACTCAACCTCATAAATAATTTAAGAAGTGTAAAGTTTAAATAATAATTTTTAACATCAAGATAGGTTTTAGCCATAATTATGCTGCTCCTTTGGAGGAATTGTTCTTCTATTTTATACAATTAGACTTGAGTGTGCCTAGAACGTACTTGGAAGCTGTGACATGTGCTGTAGTTTACAGCAATGAGAACCTGAGGGCGAGAGGAGGCAGGAAGCCTGGCTGGGACACCGCATGTAACAGGTAGGCAGGCAGGTGCTGAGGAGTGCTGACAATTGCAGGAAGTAATGATGACTACATGCAGTGCAAAAGATAATCTTTTGTAAATTAAGTGATACAACTCATTTCCGAAGAAAAAGTGAGATACAGCTCTTTAAACCAGCTAGCCAGGATTCATTAAGGTAGTAATCCCAGCGTATCTTGAAAAGTTGAGAAATCACCAGACAAATACTGAAAAGCAGCAAAGGTGCAGAATCTTAGGTATACCAGTACCGAATATAAAGTTTGTCATGTACATTCTAATGAACAGAATTGTTGTTTGGGATCCTAGAGCCTGCCCTAGGAATTCAGGAGAGAATGATAGATCCTATTAGAGGAGAAAGTGGAGAAACTGCAGAATTTGTCCAACTCCATTTGAAATCTATAGAAGAAATTATGGAACAAAACGATGAAGACACTTTGTTTCACTTCATGAAAGCTTCATGACTCTTTACGGTGTATTTTATGACAAGTGTTAGCTCTTAGAGTATTAACGATTTAATTTTCTAATCTCCTGTATGAAATACTGCTGATTACATGTCTTTCCTGTATATCTGCTATCCTAACCGAATAAAGCTTAGATCCTAGAAGTGCCTCCTCATTTTGCAGGCTGAAATTTTTTAAACCATATTAACATGCTAAGTAGAATAAAATTCCAGGGCCTACTTAGGCTCCCACTTACACTTTAGAAAGAAATTTAGAAAGAAATAAAGCTCCCACTTACACTTTAGAAAGAAATTTTTAAAAAAATTCTAAAGAGAATTTGAACCTTCAGTGTACTTCCTTAGATCCATCTTTCCCCTGGGAGAGGTAGTGGCCTTCATTCCGAAACAATTTTTTTTGTCAGGCTTCTCAGTTTTCACAGTGCACATCATGAGTCTATACTTAAGTGACCACACAGAAAAAAAAGCTTGTAGTTGAGGTAATGTTGAAGCATAAAATATTAATGGATTGCTGAGATGTTATTAGTGTCTTAGCTGAGAGAAAAAGTGTGTTTGGAAGCCCAGGGAATTTATGCTCTGTAGTGGATGCTGTCGTGTGCCGCCCAGACCCTCCAGCAGGACTGAGGCCCTCATTTTCCCAGTTGCCCACACTCACTGCCATTGATGGCCCACAGTCCGTTTCCGGGATTGCCCTCAGTAACAGCTGCCTTGCCTAAGGTTACACCACCTTCCCACAGATGGCTTGCTTCTAGTGACTGGTGGGGGTGGGGCACAGGACTAATCTATTTCCCTCCTCTATGAAAGGTGATCCAGTTCCAGAACTGGCTCTGGGATTGATTGCTGTCTCCTCTGAAGCTGCATTGCAATTCATCTGCTGCCCAATTTTACTTCTCTGGTGCCCCTCATAAACCTCCAGCATGCAAATCACTATCCCAGAGAACATGGACTAAGACGTACTCCAAATATTCTTTCGGATATTGACAATAATCTTTCCAATATTATCAACTCAATTCTTCGGTCTCGTTAGATCATAAGACAGGCATCTTTCTAGGTAAGTTAATATTGGACATCATCATAGATGACTATATTGTAATCTGAAGTAGATACGATAGACAGTGAAGAACCCAGAAAAGCCCATTTGACCAAAGTCCTCTCTGTGTCCAATCGCTTCAAGATGGCCCAATATACATCTTAGTGAACACCTCAATTGCTTACTAAACATCAACTCTTTTCATTTCCCTGTGATTTGCCTTCTCCCTCCTTAGTTCTGAATGACATAAATACCTCATTTTGCCTTACCGTCTTTGGAATTTTTATGTTCATATGAATTCCCCATGTACATGTATTAAAACTGGATTTTCTCTTGTTAGTCTGCTATATGACATTTGAATTATTCAACCATTCAGAAGAACTAAGAGGGAAATGGGAAAATCTCCCCATCCCTGATTGGAGGGTAGGGAGCAGACGCAGCGTGGATTCCCGTCCCCAGCAGAATAGCCTGGGTCTTCATCATGCTGCTCAGAATGGCACGCGCTTAAAAAAACGTGGGAATAATTATTTATTTCTGGAGTCTTCCAATTAATATTTTTGGATGATGGTTGACCATGAGTAACTGCAACTGCAAAAAGGGAAATCTCAGCTAAGGGGGAACTACTATAAAATGTTTAAAACAAAATTCAAACAAGTAAATTTGAAGATCTAATTGACTTTAATTAAGCGATTCATGACAGGCAACATCCCACCCAGGAACTAGTTGAGAGCTGGAGGAGTTGTTCAAAGTGGAAGGTTTTTACAGGCAGAGAGAGGGTGGAACTAAGAAGTAAAAAGAGTGAATTGTTTCAGGACAGGTCACCTTCTCTTAGGGGAATGGAGGTGTCTTCTCAGGAAGGTTTTCATGGGAAGCAGGTTGGGGCAAGGGAACTATTAGTGAAAGAAAAGAAAGGATTATTTTGGGGCCAGGACACTTTTTCTTTGGGGAGAAGAGATGGGGAAGGATTTTTATCATGCAGGTTGGTTTTTCTTTCTATGGGGATGGAGAAGACCCACGTGATAGATTACTTCACCGGTGCTTGACCAGGAAATTCCAGTCTGGTTGATTAAGTACATTTCTGGAAAAGGTTGAAACTGCAATTAGATCAGGTATTAAATCTAGGTTTGGTATCTGGGCTTGCAGCCCAGAATGAGTGATGCCATTTGGGGCCTTTGGTTTTTTATTTAACAATATTAATTACCTACTTAGAGGTGAAAGTTGAAGCCACATCATTCTACAACTCCATAAAATTATATATACCTGAATTTTTGAAATTTAATTTCAGGAAGATTCTAATAAAATGTATATAAAAATTTAACATTTTAAGAATAGATAATGGAGCTCTCCGAGATGGCAGCCTAGGTAAACATGGCTCACTTCCTCAAACAACCACATCAAAATTACAACTAAACTATAGAACAGCCATCACTCAGAACCAACAGAAATCAAGTTAAGTGGAGGTCCTGCAACCACAGAATTAAAGAAGAAACCATATCCATTCAGACTAGTAGGAGGGGCACAGGCTGGTCCCACACCCACATGTGGCAGATAAAAAATCAGAGGCCTATCTCAGGAGCAAGAGGTCCCAGCTCCACACGAGGCCCATGACCCTGGGGTTTCAGTGCCAGGAAGATAAGTCTTTATGGCTTCTGGCTGTAAAAACCAGTGGAGATTGAGTTGGCAGAAGTAATGGCTGGATTCCCAGGCAGTTCCTCCTAAAGGGCCTGCAGACGGACTTACTCAGACTCAATTCCACTGAGGTCTAGCACCACAGTAGCAGCTTGAAAGACATGGGGAGGAACTAAAACATGTGGCATCAGGGCGAGAGCTGAGGGACAGCTTTCTCCAAGATAGAACAGCTGCTGGCAGAGGCCATTGTCCCTCTTCTGAGCCCTCCAACTTACAGAGCCACAGAGCATGTGGGTACCATATCTGAGACTCTAACCTGGTTCACACTGTTTTCCATGCCCTGGTGATTCCCTGAGATTATGCCCCACCCAACTTATGGTCCCAATCAAGCGGTTAACAGTGGCTATTCCATATGAATGACTTAGTTTGGGACATGCTTCTGATCTTCCTAAATCCTCTCAAGAAATAGCAGCTGGCCTCAGCAAGCCCCTGTACCTTGCTGAGTGGTCCCAGACCTGGCACTAGCAATAGTTGGCCTTGGTTCACAGCCTGGTCTCACTAGGGTACCTCCAAGCCCAGCACAAGAAGCAGCTAGCTGGAGATTGCTTTATAGCTTATACCAAGTGGCCCCAGAGAGAACTCAAGTGGGCACCAAAGCCCTGCTGAAGTAAGCCCTCCTCTGTGGAGTGGGCTGCTGCACAGCTGATTCTCCATGGTGGGCAGAAGTTGGTGGTCAGTGGTCATAGCCAGTCCTTGCATCTGACTGGCATGGGTAAATCCCTCCCATTGACCTGCCAACAGCAGTCAAGGCTCAACTACAAGAGGAAGGTGTACTCAGCACACCTGGAGAGCACAACTCGAGTATCCAGCTTGGGTGATAGGAGAGGTTGTGCCACTGGACCCCTCAACACACCTACTACATTAGGTCATGCTACCAACACAGGGAGTCACAGCAGCTCTACTTAATACATAGAAACAAACACAGGGAGGCTGCCAAAATGAGGAGACAAAGAAACGTGGCCCAAATGAAAGAACAAATCAAAACTCCAGAAAAAGCTGAACAAAATGGAGATAAGCTATCTTTCAGATGCAGAGTTCAAAACACTGGTTATAAGCATGCTCAAGGAACTTAGTGAATGCCTCAATAGCATAAAAAAGATCCAGTCAAAAATGGAGGATTCACTAATTGAAATAGAGAATAGTCTTAGCTGATGTGGCTCAATGGATTGAGTACCAGCCTGCAAACCAAAGGGTCACCAGTCGATTCCTAGTCAGGGCACATGCCTGGGTTGTGAGCCAGGTCCCCAGTAGGGGATGCGTGACAGGCAACCACACATTGTTGTTTCTCTCTTTCTCTCTCTCCCTCCCTCTCCTCTTTCTAAAAATAAATAAATAAAACCTTTAAAAAATAATTTACAGGGAAGCAACAGTAGAGTGGATGAAGCTGAGAATCAAATCAATGATTTGGAAAACAAGGAAGCAAAAAATAACCAATCAGAAAAGCAAGAAGGAAAAAGAATCCAAAAAATCAAGGATAATATAAGGAGCATCTGGGACATCCTCAAGCATTCCAGAATTCTCATCATAGGGATGCCAGAAGAAGAACAGAAAAAGCAAGAAATTGGAAATCTGTTTGAAAAAATAATGGAAGAAAACTTCCTTGATTTGGTGAAGGAAATAGACATGCAAGTCCAGGAAGCACAGACAATGCCAAACAAGGTGGATGCAAAGAGGCCGACACCAAAACACATCATAATCAAAATGCCAAAGGTTAAGGATAGAGAATCTTAAAAGCAGCAAGAGAAAAATAGTTAGTTAACCACAAGAGAATTCCCACAGAACTGTCAGCTGATTTCTTAGAAGAAATTTTGCAGGCTAGAAGGGACTGGCAAGGAATATTCATAGTCATGAAAAGCAAGGATTTACACAGCAGGATTACTCTATCCAGCAAAGCTATCATATAGAATCAAAGGGCAGATAAAGAGCTTCCCAGACAAGAAAAAGCTAAAGGAGTTCATCATCATCAAACGATTATTATATGAAATGTTAAAGGGATTTATTTAAGAAAAAGAAGATCAACACTATAACAATAAAATGGCAATAAATACATAACTATCAACAATTGAATCTAAAAACCAAACTAAGCAAACAAGCAGAACAGAAACAGAGTCATAGATATGGAGAACAGTTTGATGGCAGCCAGACAGGAAGAGGTTTGGGGGAATAGGTGAAAAGGTAAAGGGATTGATTAAAAGCATAAATTGGTAGTTATAGAATAGTCATGGGGGTATAAAGTACAGTATAGGAAATGGAGAAACCAAAGAACTTATATGCATGACCCATGGACATGAACAAAGCTGTGGGGATTGCTTGAGGGAGTGAGGGGTGCTGGATGGAGGGGGGCAAAGGAGAAAAATTGGGACAACTTAATAATATAATATATAAAATATAATTTAAAAATGAAGAATAGATAATGCATAATAAAATAATGCACCAATTCTTGCATAATAAAAAAGTCTTCTCAGAAGCATTACATAAAAACTTAACATTTTATTGAGTTTATATAATTTTTAAGCAAACTCTACTGATGTTATTTGTAATAAAGGAGTTTTAAGTCTTAGCTGCGATAGCCAGCTTGATTCCAGTAACCATAAAATGAATTTCCAGCATAACTAAATGACATATCTACTTAGTTTGCATCAATAAACTTATAATTGTTACTGAACCCAAGTTTGTGTGCCTGATGCTTTGTAAGGCAAAAACTCAAAATATCAGTTTAGAGTAAAGAAATGTTTATTGATTGAGCAGGCACCAACGAAGAAGATGGAAGACCTAATGGCACCTCAAATCCACCTTGTTCACTGAACTAGATTAGGGTATTTAAAGGTTTCGTGGGGGGAAAGCATGCAGAAGTACTGGTGGGGCAAGTTTTAGTTAAAGGACCTTGGAACTTGACCATTTATGGTAAAACGGTGTCAATATCAGATCTTCCTGGGGAACAAATCTTTGTCTTCTGAAAGGATTCTGGTTTTAAGCTCTGGTTGTGTCCTGGTCCTCTGGTTTCATGGGGGGCTTAAGACTTTGGCTCCAGGTGCAGCTGGAGGTCAAAGTTATCTCCCCTGCGCATGCTTCAGCTGTATGACTTACAGATTTGGACCGTTGTCTCTGAAGAGCAACTCAGTATCTCATTAAACAGAATAAGACCATTTTGAACTGGTTCTTCAGTTGCATAGTCATTATTTATTGATCATCTCCCTGTACTAGTTATTATATTTTCACTATGTGTAATTTATTCCTATCAACATTATGAAGTCAACTGTATTCTTATTTTATTGAGAAAAATGTATTTAAATTTTGGTACTAGCATCAGGTTGAATAACTAGTTCATGGAATTTTCAGACTGAAACTGAAGGCTGCCTTTTTGGAATTGTTTACTTTTGCTAATTTCTCAAAGTATGTGTTCAATTTATATGTATTTTTAGTGGATTCATTCATGAAATATTGTTATAAATTGTGATGCTGTGATTTGTAGTAAATATATATTTTAATCTTTGTTAACAGTTTTTGGTTCACAGCTCCCAAAACTGTTTAGATTTCCTGAGTGATAGGAGCTTTGTAATAATCTTTAGGTATAACATTTGGTTTCTTGTCATCAGTTCCTGAAATCACATCTAAGCCAGTAATCTAGTGAGTAAACTAGTTTCCTGAATTCTGTGAACTGCTCTAGCAAATTAATGGAACCCAAGGAGGGGGTCACTGTAACCTCTGACTTATAGTGGTACTTCAGTACTGATTGTTAATTCTTTCCCGAATTGATGAGTACTGAACCATAAAGCATTTTCTCTCACAGGGTAGAACTGTGACTTACACAAATTCTTGCAAGCGTGCTGAGTCCTGAGTAAGCACTGAGTGCCGAACACATTTTTTTTCTCGTCAAAATGCAACAAGTACAGGGTTTGACGAGTTCTGATGCCAAGCAGGACCAAGGTATGAATGTATAGCCAATTGGTTAGAAGCTCAGATAACAAGCTGGGCTTGCAATTTCCAACTGAAGTCGGGACAATCTTGTTTGACTGAGCCGCTAACCTGTGAAACCTGGTCCTATATCAGGTAGTTTGAGTCAGAATTAAGTTGAATTGTAGGGAAACCCAGCTGGGAGGGAAATTTCACACATCGGAATTGGTGACCACAATTGTATATATAAATACGTAAAAGCTTGGTGTAACCAAAGAAGTCTTAAATGGAAATAAAACTAAAACATAAACTTCATAAAATATACATGTATGCACATAAACATAGAAAAATGTTTTAAATGATATACATTCTTGAAATAGCAGAGTTATGAATAACTTTTATCCTAGTATACCTTTTCTTATTTTGTAAAATGCATAAAATGAATCTCCATTTATAACCAAAAAATTGATTTTTTTTTTACAAATATAAAGTTGCTTTTTATTTTTAAATGGAGCATATCAGTGTCCTTGATCATTTAGAAAGTACAATTTATATTGGGCTTACTTTTAAATGAATTCTGGTTCACTTTTCTTACTTCCTGGTCTTCCAGACTGATAGAAAACTGAACTGATTTCTTCTGAAGATCCACTAGGTGGTGTCATAGTGGAATTAATTAATTGTTTTGTTTCTACATCCACTAGTTCTCAAACTTCTGATCATATTTTAGAGTTCAAGGGGTCATTATTCCCCTCAGTCATCTGTTCATTGTGTTACTACAAATGAACAAAAACAGATCACCTCATTTCACCTATAGTGCTGATTTAATGTGATATTTAAAAAGTGACATCTTTTAAATGATAGAAAATTAATTGATTCATGCTAAGTGATAATATAAACAATGATCCCTTGTAAACAGGAAACAGACATATACCCAACCCTGATAGTTCTGAGATCTTTAGAGATAACTGGAGGTGACTGGACCATATTTTGTGAACCACTAATTTACAGTATTTTAAGAAATTTGGTTCAGCAATTTTCTGATTACCAGTGGTTGTCAACTTTCAGATATTCAGCTATAGTAACCCCAAATTGTGGTACGCTGGTGATCACCACCATGTTATTGTTTATGGCATTCAGCGCGGTCTGCATGAACTTCGTCACTGTGCTCGCCCAGACGCTTGGTGCAGTTTCCCCCTCTGCTGTGCATTTATCCTCAGTCATCCCTCTGGCTCCTGGCTTCCACCTTTGGCTTCCATCAATAAATTATCTCATTCTAATGAGTGGTTTTCAGCTATTTTCCTGGTAATGTTGTCAATAAGTGCAAGTGAACTTTAATTCCATTAATTGTAGTATTGTGTAGGGAACTACTTTGCAAGGTGTGGAAATGCAGCTCAGCAGCCATGTGGAAAACCAGTGGGGAGCCAGTTGGCACACAAGACCATGACCATGAAGAAGTTCTACTGTGGGAAATCAGACCTGCATTACACCTAGGCTGCTTTGTGACTTGCTCTTGCTAAAACTCCCTCACCCTGAGTTCAGGCAGCAAATACTTACTGCATATCTTTAAAGTAACTACCTGAAGTCTGTGCAAGTTCTCCCAAGGACTGAAGTGTAACTAGACCTGTTAGTCTTATCATTCCCCTGCATTTGCAACATTTTTTCTTTGTTAATCTGTAAGAAGTAATCAGTAACATCCCTTCCTTTGCTATCTGTAAAAAGTAATTACCTAAAGCAAACTTAAGTATAATGAATGAAAACCTTCTTTGATGTATGCTATTAGAAAGCCAATAAAAGCTTGTCAAGGCAAGGGTCGGGGTGCTCTCCCCTTGAGAGAGTAGCTGAGCTGTCCCTTTTCCTCCACAGGACTCGGTAGTCCATGTGAATTTATCTTGTCTCATTCATAACATGCGGACACTGCAGGCCGGTGTCTGAGTCAGTATTGTGCCTTTAGATAGATTTAGCAACTGAAAAACATGTCTGAATTGATTACCAGGGGATAAATTCATGCAGTGTCTATAAAAGCTTGAAGTGGTAGGCTAAATAATGACCTCCAAACACCCATGTCCAAATCCCTGGAATCTGTGAATGTTAGCTAATGGCTAAAATGGCAGAAGGGACGTTGCAGTTGTGATTAAAGGTTTTGAGATAGACTACTATGCTGGATTATCTGGGCAGGCCCGTTGTAATTACAACAGCCATTACAAGAGGTACCGGAGGAGTGCAGGTCAGAGGGGAAGTCAATGTGCTGATGGCAGCAGAGATTAGAGTGATGTGCTTTGAGGAAGAGGTCCCGAGCAGAAGAATACAGGTTAGGAGTTGAAAAATGCAAGGAAGTGAATTCTTTTTAAGAGCTTCCAGAATAAAGTAACCCTATAAACACTTCGACTTTAGCCCAGTAAAACTGATTTTGAACTTCTGAACTCCAGAGCTGTAAGTAAATAAATTTGTGTTGTTCTATGCCACTAAATTTGCGGCAATTTGTTAAAATGACAATAGGAAACTAACATAGTTCCCTATCCGATTCTTGCTCAGTTACCTACCCCTATTAACCTAGCACGCATTCCTGCATGTATTTTGGAATTCTAACCTACTTATTTTATTGTATTATAAAGCCTGTAATCCATTGGAAAAATATGTGCTACTTCTTGTGTATTTATTAAATTGTTCAGTTTTTCTGGAAGAAGGTTTAGTAACATGTAACAAGATGATCAAAAAGATCAAAAATGATCATACTCTTTGGTCCATGATTACATAGAAAGACCTCAATACAAGAATGGACATTATAAGGAAATAATAAAGATTAGAGGAAATAATAGTCAAATAGAAAAATAAAAGAGAAAATAGACAAATGATGCTTTTTCAATAATGAATATGATAGTGATGAATGTGTTAATTCACTAGATGGGAGGAACACTTTAGCAAGGTGTGTGTGTACCAAATCATCACAATGTGCACTCTAAATATCTTACAATTTTATTTATGAATTATAACTCAGTAAAGCTGATTTTTAAAAAATTAAAGAACATCTTTCAAAGGAACTAAAGACCTTAGTAAATGGAAAGACAGTCCATGAATATGGATCCAAAGACTTATATCGTTAAGAGGGTAATATTCTCCAAACTGGTCTGCAGAGTCAATGCAATCCTTATGAAAATCTTAACAGCACTTTTTGTAGAAATTGCAAATGATCTTAATTTAAAGCTCATATGGAAGTGTAAGGGACCCAGAATAGCCAAAACACTCTGGAAAAAGAAGGACGAAGTTGGAGGACTCATGCTTCCGAATGTTAAAGTGTAACACAGAGCCACAGTGGTCAAGGCAGCGTGGTGCTAACATAAGGTTAGACACAGAGCTCAATGGAATAAAGTCAACAGTCCAGAAATAATCCCTTTAATTCATGGTCAGTGGGTTTTCGACAAGGGTGCCAAGACAGTTCAATGGGAAAAAAAATAATCTTTCAACAAATGGTGCTAAGACAACTGGATTTCCACATGCAAAAGAATGGCATTTGACCCCTTTCTCATACCATACACAAAATTAACTCAAAATGGACAACAGGCCCAAATATAAAGGCTAGAAAATATGTATAACACTTAGAAGAAAATACGGGAGTAAATCTTCATGACCTTGCACTAGGCAAAGCTTTCTTAAATATGACACTAAAAGCACAAGTGCCAAAATAAAAAAGTCAATTGAATTTCAACAAAATCCATTACAAACTTTTGTGCTTCAAATGACACTATCAAGAAAGTGAAGAGACAGCCAGAGAGTCGGACAAAATATTTGTAAATCCTGTATCTGGTGAGGGAATTACATCTAGAATGTTTAAATAACTCTTACAGCTCACTAATAAAAAGACAGATAACTCAATTTAAAAATGGGCAAAGAATATGCATAGACATTTTCCCAAAGAAGAGGTACAAATGACTAATAAGCACATGAAAATATATTCAACATAGTCGGTCATCAAGGTAATGAAAATCAAAATTATAATGAGTCACCACTTCACACCTATTAGGATGGTTATAATTAAGAGTCACACAATCAGTGTTGACGAGGATGGAGAGACATTAGAATCCTTACGCATTGCTGGAGAGAATACAAAAGGGAAACAGTCTAGTGGTGCCACAAAAGTTAACTACATGTAAACGTGACATTGTGTCAGTACCAATCCAGTGAGAATTTTTCTGCCTTCCTTAGCTCACCTTTCAACCCTCCTCTTTTTCTCTCCCCCTGGAAGTCTGGGCTGTAAAGAAGATGGTGTGGGGTGGATGAAATTGTCAGTTCATTCCCATCTCCCTGCCTGCAGAAAGCCCCAGCTGGGTTTGTTTTTTTTTTAGTCAAATTCACAGTTTTGATTATTACATAAGATGAAACATTGTAATTTATAAATTGACAATGTTTTGGTGAAATTAAGGGATCATAGGAACTTTACTATCTGAGAATGATCAAAAAGTCTTCCAAGGGTTGAGGAAGAATTTCTTCCAAGGGACATATTGTAAAGTCACAATGGGACACAGAAATGAAGTTTCCTTTTGAATGCCTTCCTTGAGCCCTGTTATTCAATACATTGTGTACATATATTAAAATTTTTCTATTATCAATTTAGTTCTATAATGTTGCAGTGCCCATCATTTTCTAACAGGTTTATTGAGATATAATGTGCATATAATCACCCACATAAAGCGTACAATGTTTTTAGTGTGCTGGTATATTCACCATTGTGAGACCATCCCACAGTCATTATTTGGGCATATATTTAACACTGACTCTTTCCCTTTTACTCCATGATATATACCAGGGTTTCTCAGCTTAGCACTCTTGATATTTTGGGCCAGATAATCATTTGTTGTCCTGTGCACCGTAGGATGGAGGGTATTTAACAGCATACCCGGCCTGTACCCACAATGCCAATAACACACCGCTCATGTCCTGTTGTGACAACCAAAAAAATCTTCAGACATTACCAAATGTCCCCAGAGGTATAAAATTATTCCTGGTTGAGAAATCGCTGACATGGATGATGTATTTTTCTCTAGTTGAACTCTGCCCTCTAAGCTCCTGTTTTTGTTTTTGTAGTCTGTATTACATGCAAGGCAGGTACTACCCACACTCACAGGTCATAGGAGATGCCCTCACTGCATCTCTATTAGTTCCAACCTGACAACCACTGCAGCTTCAGCTACTCTTCCTGAGCATGTGTTGTCACAGCAGTGTTGCACCCTGCACATTGTTTACAGCCAAGGTCATACCTAGCCTTCTCAAGGATAACACAACGTGGCCAGCTCTCCTGGAGCTGGAGCCAGAGGATGCCTCCCTTCCCACTTGTTGTACTCAGTTAGGGGCATCCCATGGCAGAGACCTCAGGCCTTGACTCTTAAATAAATGTTTGCTATGAAATCTTTGATTTCATCCCCTGATCCCACAACGAACAGCCTTGTATGTCGCTCCTTGAATTCTTAACCAGTTATTTCCTCAGGATAAATCTCTGGGTCTAATAGCATGTACTTTTTTTGCCCAGTGCATTTGAATGTAGATCGCCAAATCATCTGAAAAGGTTGTGCCAATTTACACTCCCACCAGCGGTATGTAACAGCATTGATTTTCTAATACCTTTATCAGCAACCATTTAGATCTTTCTACCTAATTTCAACCTGATACTAAAAAGAGTATTTCGTTGTTTTATTTCTTTGTGGGTTATGCAAGCTTCTTAAAGGTGCATGAATATCAAGTTTTTTAGAAATGCATTTGGAAACATTTAAATTATGGAGATTTTATGTATTATAAATTTTATGTAGTACAAACTTTGGTAAATACTATTTTGAATAATATTTGAACTCAATTGGCATTACCAATCTCCAGAACTAACTCAAAGGGCAAGACTCAGTAAACACAGGCCAGGGTTGGTCTTTGGATATTTACAACACTGGGTAATGTACTAAAGGCCACTTCTGAATAAACAGCAGATGCCTGATTGCCTCATTCCTTCTAAAAACTTTATATACAGATATTTATTCCTATTCCCAGAATAAGACAATCTATATAAGTGATTTTTATGTAACAGGAGAATTATATATTAACATATATCTATAAAACAAGACAAATGGGCATATTTCCCAGTCTTAATCTGATGTTACATAATAACTATAGCACAAGTTTTGCCCTCCCTCATGTAAAAAGATTTCTCAAGAAGATTGGTTGAAATTAGGATCTCAGTGTTACCCACCCTTTATAATTATTTATCATAATTATAATTTGCACCTGAAATTGAGCAATGTGGGTCAAGGTTATAAGCCAGCATTCCTAAGCAATTTGATGGTTCCTTTAACCCACTGTGGTATGCAAGCACTTTCCTGTAGCTCTCGTTTGTGAAATGAGCTGTAGGGTAATATCAACAGCCAAAACAAAAACCCCAATTATATATCTAAAGCCTTACAAAACGAGTTTATGTGCCTATAAGAACAAAATTCAGACTACCAGGTATTATGTTAACAGATGTTGACATAGGCTATTCTTATAATCAATTATTCCCTAACCTGAGGGCATTTTAACAGAATTAAAAACTACCCACTGAGGATGTCAATTCTTAGATTTACGCTAAGAGGAACTTAGAAAAGCTAAATGTAATTTTTAAAGACAAGATTATTGAGCAAATCTCTTTTGAATAATTCAGACAGCTCCATGCTATCTCCTTGGCCAAAATGACAACTCATCAAGATGAGGGACAGATATTATGCCAATTTCATACTTACAAAATCTGTAGGTGAGGGATAAAATAGACTTTTTAGTGGATAAAATAGAGTGATAAAATAGACTTCAGTTTAGTGGTTCTCAAATCCCTTGCAAGTCTGTTACAAATCCAGATTTCTAGACTTCTTCCCTGGAGATTCTGATTAGTATGTTGGAAAGGGACTGGAAATCTCTGTCCTTAAGAAAACACCCTGTATGGTCAAGTTTGGGGAACACTGTCTTGTTCATCATTTGTTAAGTGGAAAAGCTGGACAAAAACTCCTGGCTGGGTCAGAAATTATCAAAACCTGCAAAAAATTAGTTGGTGTCTAAAGATGAGCAGCAAAATATAGAACTTGCATAGCCACCACCAACCAGTACAATGAAAGATTTAGTTGGTTCAGGCTATCAGGACTTGATGTTATACCTCTTAAGTAAAAGATCAAAACAGGAATAGATACTGGTGAGCAGGTGCTAGAGTCATAATTTAGGAAGCGAGCAGAATCAAAAGCACGGATAAAGCAAATGGTACCATTAGTTTATATATCACTTATAAAGAAAAACAGTATGATATTCTGCTTTCTTATGATCCAAATACTTTATTTTGAATTTATAGAAAGAGCTCTTTTAGAATTAATTAAAGACTTTTATTATAACAACTCACACACCATCTGCAGTCTTCATGCTTGCCTTTTCGATGTGTGCAAACAAAATCAACTATGTCCCCACTGTGGCCTGACTGAGAGCAATGACAGGAAGCCATTTAGGTGCAGTGCAAGTTTAGAGATCGAAAAGGGGGGAAAAGGTGTATCTCCGAAGCAATAAAACAAGGTTCGGGTTACTTGGGTTAGAGTTAGATTTCACTATTTGCGGTCAGACAAGGATAGTAATCAGAATAAGCTCCATGTGATCCTATGATCAATTAATCTGAAGGCATGGGTAGCAAAGGAACAGACACAATATTAGCTGATTTAAATTGGAAGTCAGATAAATTATAACTCAATGCTAGAGTCACAAAACAAAGAATATATGTGAGCATTTGGCACATTGAAGCAAAATATATATTATGAATCTCTCTGACAGTGAGTAGATATTGAGCAAACAGATGGATGCTTGTTATCCTACATTTGTACTTCTACAGCACACTTTTACATATATCCATCTCATTTGATTTGACTCTGGCAACATCCCCATGTGGTAAAGGAAGGAGCCCCATTCAGAGAAGAGGAAGCTGAGTTTCTACCACGAGGCACTTTATCTTAGAATCACACATCTGGTGAGAATCCAAATCACATTTCAACCCTGGCTTTCTGACTCCAAAGCCCAGTGCATTTTGGCATCACCACAGGAACAACTGCATCATCTGTTATCACTGAATCCAACAATCAGTCCATGATTTGGTTCTGTGAGACCAGATGAGCCAAAGTCGTGCACTTGAGTAAGCAGAGGCATTCTCAGATTCATTCTTAGTTGTTGGATTTTACGTGCAATCAGGGTCAAATACCATGTCCCAGAGGGAGTGGTCTACACAATCATAATGTTCCTAACATGCCAGCGACGCAGGTAGGCAGATACTCAATGCCAAGGACTGGATTTAGTTTTCTTGCCCAGCACTCAAAGGCTGAGTGACATTAGGTTTCATAGCAATAAGCTCAAGATACCAAATATTCTCATTTCTAAATAGGGTAAGTGTGATCCACATTGCAGGACTGTTGTGAAATTAGAGATAATGTATGTAAAATATCTAGCATAGTATCCAACCAAGTGGTAGGTATTAGTAATACTAATATTTGCTCAATGGTTTTTTTTACTCATAATGAAAGCTGCATTGATTCAATGTATATTGATTCAATGTATGTTAATTCTGTATTAAACTAATAAAAATAATTGCACATTTGAGGCAACATAGAATAGTGATTAAGTACATGGACTTGTACAATCTTAACAAACTGATTACCAGCTGTGTAATATTAGGCAAGCTACGTAACTTCTCTGTTCCTCTGTTTCCTCATTTATAACAGGGGAGTAATAGAATCTACCTTGTAGGATTGTAGTAAAATTTAAATGACATGATGTAAATAGCTTAGAATATTCCTTGGCATGCAGTAGGGATACCTAAATCTTTGTTTAAGTGACTCAACTTTTATATAGGCTTTCACACATCTCATTTTCAAATGAAAGTTTGACAGCAATATTTCTAACAGGAACAATTTTTACTTTTAGTAGTCCATATGATTCTTAATGCACAGCTAAAGAAAAGAATGGTATGCATGGTTAAAAAGTGGACAAATAAGCACCCAGTTTACACATATAAATAAGGACCCAGTTCATGGACAGATTGGGATGCCTTTATTGAGGGGGAAGCTAGGTCCTTTGGAGGACAGTTTTGTTCTGCAACAGATGTACAGTATGAAGCTTTCCCCCAAATCAAGCCCACAAAGACCTAGATCCTCTGCTAATAACATGATTGCTGTCAGGGTAACAGAGCAACGGGGAAATCTTCTGAGGGTTACCAGATATTATGAATTTAACCTGCAAAGCACCCCAATATCACTACGGCCTCCAGTCAGAATGGGGCTTATGGAGATCAAGCGATAGGCAGATTATTGACCGGAGTTTATTTTACAATGGATCTGGTGGGATGGAAGATTGGTCATTTCCTTTCTCACCAAACATATTATAGGAATAAACATACTTAGTATCTGGCAGAATCCACATATTGGTTTCCTGACCCATTAAGTAAATTCTATTTTAGTAGAAAGAACCAAATAGAGGCCCTTGAAACTGACTACCCTGCATCCTCCTTCCCCTCCACATTTATTCCCCTACTGTCTCCCAGATAGTGAACCAAAAGCAGTACCACATTTCTAGATAACTGCAGAGATTGGGGCTATTTAACTCACCTCTTTGTTTAGCAATAGCCAGATGGATTATAGAATATGACTGAATTTATTATAAACTTAATCAGGTGGTGATGTCAATTATAGCTAAGGTTCTAGATGTGGTTTTCCCACTGGAGTAAGTAAATACTGTGCTATTGATCTAAACAAGGCTCACTCATTTCTGTCAGTAATGATAATCAGGAGCATGTTGCCGTCATGCTGCAGGGATTGCCCTCTGACCTCAGGGCTGTGCAGCCTCTTCTGCTTTATGATACAATGTAGCCCAGAGACCATGGCCACTTTGTAGGCCACAGTGGTTGGCCAGGCAGGGTCCTGACCAGAAACAAGGTTCTGATCAGAAAAATACTCAAATTGGCTAATTTAGGATATTTTTATAGAAGGACTATTTATAGCAAAGGGATTGGAAACAAGATCATCACCATCCTTAGATGTGCTGGGATGAATGGTATCCCTCCAGAGTTCATGTCCTTCCCAGAACCTCAGAATGTGACCTTATTTTGAAATTGGGGCTTTGTAGAAGTAATCAAGTTAAGGTGAGGTCATATTTGATTAGGATGGTCTTAATCCAATGTGACTGGTGTTCTTATAAGAAGAAAAAGATAGAAACACAAGCACAGATACATAGGGAGAACTCCATGCGATGATGAAGGCAGAGACTGGAGTGATGCAGCTACAAACCAAAGAATGCCTAGGATTGCTGGCTGTTGGGGTCTGGCCTGCCTGCTTTCAGGAAACTGTTACCCCCCGTGGCTAAGGCTGAGTGAGAGACCTCTGAAACCAGGAGACCCTAAGGAGAAAAAACTTATTTCCCTGGCATGAGTGTGGCCTGCTCTATGTCTGGCTCCCATTGCTTGGTTGGATAGTCAATGACGGGTAACAATTCTCAGAAGAGAATGAACCGAAGACAGACATGATCACATGGGAATAGCCATCAGGAAAGACTCAGGGGGCTGTGGAAGTGAGGGGGTGATAGACGTCACCCCTGCCCCCTCAGCTTTGACAAAGCCTGAGTCCTTTGTTCTGGCTGTGAGAAATCCAAGTCTCCCGGCTGCCTTTGTCTCCTCCGCCTGACTCAGGCTTGTAGAAATAGCAAGGGCGGTGTAGTCCATACCAGAGCCAGTGGACCCCCAGGATATTTGGCTGGAAACATAGATGCGCAAAATCTTGTGAAAACTACTATTGCTGGAAGATACTTTTAAATTAGAATATGAAGGCACAGGCAGGAAACGAAACTAGCCTTTTAGCTTTTAGGTGATAAAACACCAAACTCAGCATGAGCCCTTTCGGCTCTTTGAAAGATACCTACTCGTTTGATCTTCCCTGCCAGACTGAAATCAACAAACTGTATCTGTATTCTTAATAAAAGCCTGCTCGGGTGGGAAGGCAGGGCGCTCTCCACTAGAGAGAGTGGCTGTGCCGTTCCTATTCCTCCACAGGACTCAGTAGTCCATGTGTATTTCTCTCGTGTCTCGAGCATCTGCAGCATTCGAGGTCACTGCGGGCCAGTGACTGCAACAGCTGGCAGAGACCTGAAGCTAGGAACAGACATGGAGTAGGTTTTCCCTTGGATCCTCCAAAAAAGGAACTAATCCTTCCTACGTTTTAATTTTGACTTCTCTCAGAACTGTGAGAATAAGTTTCTGTTGTTTAATCCACCTGGTTGTGGTACTTTGGTACAGCAGTCCCAGAAAACTGATACAGACCTGAATGGACGAAGTAGTTATGGAAACCCAGAGAGAACAACCGTGGCTGTAAGGGAAGGCTGCCTGATAAACGCGGTAGCCTTCAGCAGAGTGGTACAGCCAAACTGCTGCAACCCCGTGGCGAGGGAGCCAAGGGAATATAACTCTGACCTGAAACGTTCCTCATCTCTGGCCACTGCATCCCATTGACCAAATATAACTGGGAGCCAGAGGGCAAGGATCATACTGAGGCAATCAATCAATCAACCTTATGGTGCACAGAATGAGATACAAGAGTGGAGGGTAAATCTGGGGTGAAAATGGAAAATTTTCAGCATGGGGGTCTGTTACATTATTAGGTGTTAATTGGACTTGGTGAGAGATCATAGTCAACAAATACTTTCATAAGAATGCTGCATTCCAGAGTACAGGCGATAAACCCATTATCACTTCAGGTGTTGTCACATGGCTGACATTTCTAGTCGGGGGCACCTTGAGATGTTTCCCTCTTAAGTGACAGACAAGTTACTGTACCTGCTTTTTCCCTGTAAAGAAAGAGGTGCACACTTTGGCCCCTGTGGATTTTGGAGGCTGCGTGTTACCATGTTTGCGCATGCTACTCCAATTCATTCAGCATTCAGCAGGCAGGCTGCTGGCGTTGAGTGGGGCTTGAAGTAAGAAAAGCCTTGGCAGTAGGGCCAGGCCACATTGCCAACTGTCCTGACATTGGGCCTTATGCCTACGCAGGGTCTGGGAATGTCTACAGTAGAGAGCGATGCCCCATTAAGAGAATCACAGTGCAGACTTCTAGGGTTTTTTGTTAGGCAATGCCTTGTTCTGCTCACAACACTTCATTCAAAAGGCAGCTCCTGGTTTGCCATTGGGCCTGAGTAGATTCAGTGGCCGACCATGGAATACCAAGTAATTATGTAACTTGAATTGCCCATTGTCAGCTGTGTGTTATCTGATCTACTGAGTTATAAAATTGGATGTCTGCTGCAGCGTTCTGCCTAGGTCAAAAGAATATATTCACAGCTGGGCCCTTGCAGGTCAGGAAGCACAGGTAGATTTCATAAGCATGTGACCTAAATTCCCATAGTACCTGCCCCTACCGCCTTGCCTCCTTTCCTGGAACTCGCATCTATGGTCTTATGAAAATGCCCTATACCCAGTTACTAGGGGAGGGAAAGCATGGCTTAGTTTGAGTGGGCTCAGCCTCAGAGGGCACTGGCTGGACATGGACAACTGCTTCACAACAGTTGTACCCTCAGGTTTACCCTTGAATGACGGCTGTAAAGGACATCTTCTCAGAGGGCAGACTTCAGATGGCACGTCTGGTTGTCAACCTCATGCTGGAGGAGAGATGGCCTGAAATATGCATCTACCCTGGTTTATGGGAAGTGACAAAGGGGACCTGGAAAGAACAGCACTGGAGAACTGGTCAGCAGGCCACAGGAAAGATATTGTGGATGTACCTCTTGAGATGGGCACAGACTTTGAATATAAATTCCCTTTGATAACAAACTTCACACAGGGTGTTTTGGGTCAGAGGCAAAGTTCTTACTGAATACTCTACAGTAAATAGTAAGTGGGTCCGTTCCCCTTGCCCCAGTCCATAACTCCAGGGTAACTCATGTGAGTTAAAGGGAAATTCTCTTACAAGAGTGACTGAACACCCCCACTGGAGAGTGCTGCGGAACAATAATTCTTCTCTTTACATAGAAGGGAAAAGGCAACTGTGATTCTTACCTACTTCTATACTTTGGTATGTAAATAAAAGCTGTCTGCCCTGGCTGGTGTGGTTCAGTTGGTTGGAGTGTCATTCCATAGGCCAAAAGTTCGATTTCTGGTCAGGGCACATATCCAGGTTGCGGGTTCAATCCCTGGTCTGGGTGTATACAAGAAGGCAACCAATAGATGTCTCTCTCTCACACTGATGCTCTTCTTTTTCTCTCTCTCCCACCCCTCCTTCCTCTCTATCTAAAAGTGATAAAAAATATTTTTAAAAACCCTCTCTAGGAGCCAAATAGATCCACTAGTCTTTCTAGTCTCTCTCACTCCAACTCAGCTTTTCCTATTTAGAGACTCAGCTATTGACCCATTGACTACTTTGAACCTCTTCCTTCAGGAAGGCAGGTATATGTCCTTATAGAAAAGTTACATATTTCATACATGGATATCTCCTAGTTCCCAAGCCTCTCCCCTTGAAAAACTAAATTCCTAGGAGGAAGTTCCAGTCTTGCTGGCACAGTGGGGACTTCACTTAGGAACTCAGATGTAGTCATTTGACTTTCTCCAGGAGATAAGAGTTTTACTAGCCTTTCAGATCAGGGCAATTAACTGGACACATGGCTCCATATCTAATTCTCATGGTATGTAAAGATGTTTCTGTAGGTCTAGAACTTTTTATAGGAATGCTGAACAATCGGGGAAAATTTTATTTACCTATGCACATATCTTAAGGTCAAAAAATATCACAAAGAAATCTTTAATATCATTCAATAGCCTTATTTTTGGTAGTATTATTGATGTTGCCAATTTTAAATTTTTACATAAAAATTATGTGATTAAAACAAATAAGTAATTATGTTAATGTCAATAAGTGGTACATTTTCAGGGTACAAAAGCAGAGATACAAATATAACATCAACAAAAATTAGTAATAACATGGCAATTCTAATTTGATTGGGGAAAATTAGTATTAACTCATGATGCATTTTCTGTCTCTCTCCACTAAAAACACCCAGTGACTACGACAATCCAGCCAAAATGAGCAATCATGGGAGTGAGCCCCTTTGCCCCTTCTAATCACTGCTCACCCCCACAGGGACCCACCCCGAGATCTCTAACACACAACAGCTCTGCTAGGTCTTGAGCTTGTTGATGCGGGAGCGATGCACTACAAACATTTCTGTGCCTGTCTTCCTCACCTTGACCTTGTTTCTGAGATGCATCCATTTGCCGCGTCCACTTTCAGTTTGTCCATTCTCACTGCACACATTACTTGACTGTATCGATACACTACAATCAGTTTATCCCTTCAACTCTTGGGCTGTTTCATTGTTTCTGATTTGAACTATAACAAATAGAGCTCCTATTTTTATGTCTTTTATTGAATATATGATATATTTCAGTTAAACATATGTGTTCTATGCAGATTTTCAGACATATTTGTTATACATGCATCATACATGTGGAAGTATGTTCATATATGTAGGAGAGACACTGCTGGTCATAGGCAGGAATATTTTACATTTTCAGCTTTAATAAATACTGCCAACCAGTTAATGAAAGCAACCAAACATTTATATTACCTCTTCTATAAAAAATGAATTTCAGGTTAGCAAAATAGTTCATAAGGGAAAGTTTCTATTCATAGAAAAACTCCTTCTAATAAATGAGCAAAGTGATAAGTTAGAAGATGACCATTTTGCAATCCCTGGTAAAATCATGGGCCTAAGCAAAGACTGTCCCCAGGAAATGTTGAAACCATTGGGTAGAAGGGAAGATGGATTAGTGCAATAGCACTCAAGCCAATTAATATGAGCACATGAACGGGGGAAAACACAGACATGATGTCTGTCCTCGTGTGATATACAAAGAAGAGTCTTCTCATGAAATAATCTTGCCAAAGACTGAACCTAAAGATCTAACTATCATTTATAGAAAATGCAGGAAAAAAGGGAAAGATTTAATGATATCACAAAGAAGCAATCAGCCAAATCTAGAACATGGTAAATCCTAAGGAAAATTGACCTGGTTCCTCCAATGGATTAATGATATTAAAAAAAAAAAAAAAAGAGGGGGTTATTCTTAGCACTTAGGCTTACCACCCAGATACAATGTATGGATTAATGTGAATCTTACTTTGAATAACTTAAAAGAAATATTTTTGATACATTCAGGGAAATTTGAATATAGATTGGGTATTAGAGAATATTAGAGAATTGTTGCTGATATGTTTAGTTGTAAGGAATGGTATTGTGGAGTGTTAAAAAAGAAAAATGTACATTAAAGTATTTACCAGAAAAATGATATGATATATTGGTTTTCTTTAAAATATTTTCGCTTACTGAAGAAGTAGGAGAGGCAAACAAATAAGATTGGCAAAATAACATTGATTGCCAAAGCAAGCTCTATGTTTGTTCTCATTATTATTCTCTATATATGTTTTAAAATTTTTGTGATAAATACGACTTTAAAATGTTTAAAGTAAGTTTCCTTAGTGATTATAATATAGAATCTGTGTCTCACTAGAAAACTGTGCATTGTGTAGACTCTAGCCGATACCCTCTGGATTACCTGATTCTGATTCTACCTGGGCTATTGCATGAGTCTGTAAATTGTAGGTAACCAATAGCAATGGCAAACAGTCCTTGTCTAAGAGCCTACAAATCCTGTCTTACCTGGTACAGTCTCAGTTGACCTCCTTCTCTCCCTGCAAAGGTTAATTTTGCCACCATTTGCAAACTTGTTTCAATGTCCTTTGCTCCATATAAATGTGCACTATTTGATTTCTTCTTTGACTCTTATGACATCTGCCTGATTATTTGCTTACAAGTTATATAAAATCTTTAACGTGTGTTAATTTTTATATCTATCCTAAATTACTCCCTTTTAAAAGTATGTCTTAACAACAATAAATAGTATTTTTGTCTTTCTTGTAAAGCTTAAAGTAAATTCATTGGTATGCTTATGAATTATTATGTGCTAATGAAAAATAAACTATTTCAGCATAAATTGTAGGCTAGTTGTACAAATATGAACCAACTTCTCCTTCCATTTTTGTTTTTATTTCCTCATACCATTAGATCCAGAAACCCCTTTGGAACCTTTGTGCTAGAGGTCTGCTGGATGCATTTGCAGTGAGCATGAGAATTCAACAGAATAAAATATGAGCAGAGCAAAATTGAAAACACTACAAAACGAAAATAAAGTAACATCTCCTGAAAACTCATGCCAAGAATTCTAAAAATTTTATGTATGTAGATCCAAGGTACACTGTTGGAACACACAAGCATGGTCTGCATCCTTTAACCAAAAGCGACCACTCTTTTCTTCAGCGCCTCTAACTACAGGCGCTGGAATTGCCTCACGTTTCTGTGACAGGTAACCGAGGCTACCGCTGCCTCTTGCGGATTCAGGAGCTGTCTGCCATGGCGGCCTTGGCTCCGAGGTGGCTCCATTTTCATTGTGTTCAAAGGCAATTAGCTCAGTCAATTAGTAAACATTCTTTTGTGTTTTCACAAATGCAGAATAACAAATTTGGACTCTTTATGCATATATAGCTCACTTCCACAAAAGGCTACTGAAATTGATACAGCTGTGTCGATGAGCTCTCACTGAACTTTCTGTCCAATTTCAAAAAATACAGTTGCTAATTGCTAAGAACAAGTAGAAGAATATGCTGAATAAAATGAGAAAGAAAATATGCGATATATACGCTCTCTTGTGAATTTACTTTTAAACACTTTAAACTTCTAGAGAAGACTGGCTTCCCCCTTCTCTCTCCTTCACCGGGCCGGCTTTCCCAGCGCATCCCCCAAGGCCGAGCCTGGCACTTGTCCTACCTAAGCAGGGTCAGTCTTCCTCCGCTCTCGCAGCACTTTCCCCATGCCTCCCTCACAACGGTTTTCACGTTGAATTGTAAACTTTTACCCCAACAGCTTTCCAGGTCACTCCAAGTAAAGATCAAAGCTCTTTCCCTCACTTGCAATAGCTTTCCATTGGACTCTGATTTTGTATCCTATTGGCTTCCTAGCCGCCCCAGAACAGGACCCTGGTATCCCAGGTGTCCCTGGGCCAGCTTCTTCATCTCTTTCAGGAGTTTATTTAATCACCATTGTCAGTGTTATCAGGGAGAGGGGGAGGGGAGAGGAGAAAATGAAAAGGGGAAAAAAAAAGCTCCCTAAGAGATTTATTTGAAACATGCCAGTCAACGTAGGCAAACTTTTTGACATCTTCCCTCAGCGTTGATAGCCAGTGAATTCCCTTTGGGATAAGGGTCAAGTTAGTACTTAGAGCTTTCGAAATTATTAGCACCCGTGGGAACACCACGTGGTTTCTTTTGGGGAGGCAGTGTGCTACCCGCCGCGGTGGCCAGGAGGGGCGGGAGGGTGGGCAAGCGCTGGGCAGCGGCCGCCGGGGGAGGGGCTGGAGGGTGGCGCGCAGCCCACGCTTTTCCGGACAGCCAGGGCCACCCTGTAGCCGAAGTGGCGGCGGGCATGGCAGAGGTGCAGCCGGGGCAGGCGACGGTGACCGGGCTGCAGCTGAGTGCGCTTCCAGACCACTCGCCGCTGCTGCAGCCCAGCCTGGCCGAGCTGCGGCGCCGGGCGCTGGCCGTGGGCACTCCGCTCGGGACGCTGCCGCTCACCGACTCCTTCCTGCTGCGCTTCCTGCGCGCCCGGGACTTCGACCTCGACCTGGCCTGGAGGGTAAGCGTGCCTCGCCGCTGCGCTCCACTCTACGGACTGCGCTGCTGCGTAATGAGGGCTGTGCAGTCCTGATCTCCGCGAAAGTTGCGAGACGGATCTTGGTGGTAACGCGCCCCCCGCACACTGGGCAGCCGGCGCTGTGGCTGTGGGTTTTCTGACAAATCCAGTGCCGGCTCATTCACTTTGTCTGGGTCTTAGAAACGGAAAATCTGGCAAAGCCAGAGCTCTCTGGGGTGATGGCCCCTTTGACACTGGAACTCTGTCCTTGATGAGTCTCTGGAACTTGTAAAGTTTGGGGAAATGCCTTTCCTCTTCTCTAGAAGAAAGGTGGTGATGGGGGCGTGGGGAAACAGCTGAGAAGTTGGAAGCTTAGATTTATTTCATTACATCTTAGCAGGTAACTCCACGTGTGTGTGTTGGGGCGGGGGGAGGGAATGAAATTGCCAGTAAGATAGAAGGTCTAAAGCCAAATTCTACTAGTAATCCTTAAGTGTCAAGACAGTAAAGTAGTCCAGTATTTTTTTAGTGTAAGAATGAGGCTGTTCTTTTGTGTTTCCAGGTTGGGTGAGAGAAGAGGTGGTGGGAAGACAGGAATCAGGGGGACGCGACCTTTAGTTTTGTCACTTTGAACTCAGCATTCTCACCGGTTAAATAATGGTGAGAACGCCTACCTCCTGGACTCCTTCCCACGACTGACCATTAACCAGTTTAACCGAGTAAGACATGCCCAGCACAGAGCAAGCACTCAGCAACTGAACGCCCTTTCTCCAAGTGGCTTCTTCCATGTCAGGCAGCTGCGAATAGAAAGGCAAGAGCCGTATAGTAGTACAGAATCTCAACGTGTCTCACTATGAGGATTTTTGGTTGTTGATAACTAATTTTTAATTGAGAAAGTAAAGACTACAGGTGGTAAAAAATAATCCATAAATAATAAAAGAGTACAAAGTAAGTTTCTCAAAGTAACTTTCTAAAGGAAAAAGGTTCCCCACCCCATTCCTTAGTTTGCCAAGCCGTCTACTCACAGGACATTAGTTACCTGTGTCTTGTTTCTCTTTCCAGGTAGAGTCGACTTTCACACAAGCATATGTATGTATTTTACACTTTGCCTTTCTTAAACCTAATGCATCATAGAGAGCATCATATTTCAGCATATATGCATCTGTTGAAATGTATATACACACTTTTTTCTTTTGTGGACCCTGTGCTCTTCATTGTATGAATACATTGTGTTAACATTTATTGAGCAATCCTTGTTGTTAGATGCGGACTTGTCATCAGACAAGGGCAGAGCTGCCATGCCTGCTCTTCATTCTTATTCAATGATTGTTTTTTTTTAGAGGTTTACTTTATTTATTTTTAGAGAGAGGAGAAGGGAGTGAGAAGGAGAGGGAGAGAAACATCAATGTGTGATTACCTCTCACATGCCCCCCACTGGAAACCTGGCCCACAACCCAGACATGTGCCCTGACTGGGAATCGTACTGGTGACCCTTTGGTTCACAGGCCCGCACTCAGTACACTAAGCTACACCAGCCAGGGCCAATGATTGTTTTTTGAACACTTTTGATTTGCCTGGCAGTATACAAAATGCAGTAAACAAGACAAATGGGATATCTTCCATCACCAACTGAATATTCTAGTCTGTCTCTGCTTATTCGTCCTTGTGCAAAAATAGGAATATCTCCTTATAAGACAAGTTCTACCTGCAGAATTGCCAGATGAAGTGGGATGTGTACTGGTGCTAATTTTGTCAATTCTGTCTTACACAATGGTGCCTTTTTCTGCATATCACCACCCATGCTATGTTAGCCAACTTTGTGATCCGTGTGCCAACCTACTAGGTGAGAAACTGGTTCTCATTATTATAATGTGCATGTATTTAATTACAATTGAGGTCAATTATCTTCTATATATTTAACACTTTAAAATTCTTTTCTCAGTAACTCCTTGTTTTTTGCCATTTATTTTCTTCCAGTTTGTTTACATAAGATATAATATACATACAATATAATATTTTTATTCATAAAACATCTTCATGTATAAAAGCAAATAGGCCATTGTCCTAGTTTGTTGTGTTGACATTGCTATTTTCTTTCTTGTAGAATTTTAAGTTTTCATGTAACAAATGTATTGGTGTGATTTTTCTCTGATTACTTCTGGGTTTTATAAGCTCTTCTTTCCAAAATTTTCTTAAGTAATTTACTACTTCTCTTTTTCTGATATTGGACTTGTTGCTGTACTAGGATTTCTTCGATGTTGGGAATGAACTAGAAATCTGACTTTATTTGTTTTCATTTTGTCAAATGGCTACCTAGGTGTCCCACATCATGAGTAATAAACTAATAATCACGCAGCAGATGCTGAATATGAAGGCACAGCTGCAGGTCCTAGGGAGAGTGCAGTTTGAGGCATTAAACATATATGAGGGGGACCCAGAAACACCCCCAGAATTTATTTATAAAACACTGTGTATTTATTCTTACATGTTTAAACTTCAGACACCTTCAAAATACTCTACATGTGATGCAATACGCCTATCAAGACCTTTTTTCCACTGCTCGAAACAGTTTTTTAATTCATCAATTTTGATGCCTTGTTGTGCTTCTGCAATTTTTGTTTCATCTCTTCCACATGGGTAAAACATTTCCCTTTGAGGGCTTTTTTTCATTCGGGGGGGAAAAGTTGCTTGGGGTGAGATTGAGTGACTAGGGAGGGTAGGGAATGGCGGTCATGTCGTTTTTAGTCAAAAACTACTGAATGCTCAGCATGGTGTAGGCAGGTGCCCTTGTAAATCATCCATCATGAAACGGGCACATGTGTTGAAAGAGTCTTTTAAAAAAATTCACTGAGGTGGAACGCCACCTCTTATAACAACAGCAGCTGGTACACTGATACAGATGGGTTCCTAGGACACTCACCCAGTGGGGGAAGCCTGTACTACAAGGGGCCCACCCTCCAGAAGATAATTCTGGTTTTTGGGGGGTCCCCCCTCATATGTTGTAGAGGTAACTAACTACAAAAAGTTTATGATTTGTTGTTGATTTCATTTTCTTTGTTTTTTAAGAGGAATGTCTTAAGCACAGACAACCGAAGTGTAGTACCAGAGGTGAAGGAGTTGGGGGCACTGAAGAGGGTAAAGGGGGTCAAATTTATGGCAACAGAGGGAGACGAGACTTTTGGTAGTGAGCACACACAATGCAATACCCAGGTGATGTACAATTATTGAATTGTATGCTTGAAACTTATACAATGTTGTGAATCACTGTCACCCCAATAATTTATAGACAAAAACAAAAAACAAAATAGAAGAAATAAAATTTACCTCCAGCCTTTGCATTATATATGTATACACACATATATATTTCTATATTCTTTATGTTCCTGAATTGTTTTCATTGCACCATATCCTTGAAGAATTTGCTAGTAAGACCGTGTCTAAATCTGCTGAACAGGGATCAAGTTTCTGTCTGCGAACTCTTTACCTTATTTTTCTGCCACCCGGAAATGAAAGAGAAAGTATTAGAGCATGAAGCTATTTATTTTACTTTACAAAGGCAGTTAATTCAACTCAAATTTCCTTGTTTATAATATAAAAGCCCTATAGTTTTATTGTACAAAGAAACTTCAATAAGTCCCTCAGTTGTAATGTAATTTCTCATTTTCTCTGGTTTTTATATTTGAAGTGATAATGAATTAATGAGGTCTTTAGAACTTTAGAACTTTAGAACTTTCAGAGTGCTGGTTACTTTGTAGGTACTGTTGGCTGGGTTATCTCATTATTTTCTCATTTTAGAAGAAACTGAGATGTAAAGAGTTAAGTGACTTGTCTGAAATCACAGTTAAGTGGTAGAGCAAGAATTTGAACTTGGGTTAAACTGAGGACAGCCTGTGCTCTCAGGTATACTACACTTGTCTGTTTAAAACAATGAACATAAAAACATGACTATTAATTTTTGTCTGTTCTACATATTCTTGTGAATTTCTGTCTTTCACAAGTAAGTAGTCCAGTTCCTTGTATTTCTTCTCTATGTGATAAGTTTTTTATCCTTTAGTTAGTGTTATGGTTTTCCCAAAGACTTGGAAGTTTTTAAGGCACCATTGACTCTCCCTGCTAATTTCCCACTAAATGTAGCTTCTTTTGTAACCTTTATCATATCATGGGAGTTTCACTCTCCATTCTGCTCCTGTAGTTATTGCCCTTAAACTAACATATAACTAACTTCTCTGAGCTTTAGTCTTTTTAATACATAAAATGGGGTAACAATAGTTACCTCTCAGGTTGCTTGTGAGGACAAATCAGAAATGATGCCATTAAAGGCTATGAAATCTTCACAAATATGGTTGTTATTTTGTTTGAAAGTAGATGAAAATGTAAGAAGAAAACATTATAATGCACAGTTAAAATAAACCATAATTTTTTAATTTATTTATTCCTAATTGTGGTACAAATTGTAGTGCCTTTCAATAATGATATTTACTTGCACCCAATTGTTTTGTTGTTGTGAACATTAGGTCATTTGTTCAAGAATTGCTTTGTAGCATTTTGTCATTTACATTATTCGTTTGTGTCATTTGGATCTTTGAATTTATTTGTCAGTGGAAAAGTAATAATCAAAGATCCAGGTATAAATATTTTAATTTTGCAAAAATTAAAAGTCAAAGGCTTGTGAGTTAATTGTGAGTCTTTACAAAAATTACCTTCTCAAGTGTGTGGATCCAGCTGGTTTACTCAGGCGGTACAGGGGTTCCCTTATGCTCAAGGGCACTTCTGGAGAACCCCAGGGATGCCTGAAACTGCGGACTGTACCAAACCCTATGTATAGTATATTTTTCCATATATATATGTTCCATATATATACTCCATATATATTCCATATATATTTTAATATAAATATACATATTTATATATGGTAAAGTTATCATTTTATAGGAAAATAAAATTGTTATTTCTATATAGTAGCTAATATGCTGCTTGTAGCATTTGGCTTACATCAAAATTAAAAGAACTATTTTTATGCCTGTGAGAACTATGAAAAATGTAATGAGCATTATAAAATGCTCCCTTAAGGGGCATCAAAATAAGTGTTACTTAAAGGAGGAGGAAGAGAAATTCATCTTATAGACTAGGATGACTATATCACAATCACCTACAATGTGCCTTTTGTTCATACTGCTTTTGGAGATTGCTATTTAGGTCACCAGTTATTTCTTGGTTGTCAAATTTACTGATTTTTTTTCTTTTTTACCTCTCTGTTGCATTTAACTCTTAGAAAGATCCTCTTTTTAAAACCAGTTAGGAAAAGTTAATTAAGTGTAGAAATGAAAGAGAGGGAGAAACAGATAGGGAGACAATATCAGAGAACGTGAAGGAAAGGGGAAGAGACACACACACACACACACACACACACACACACACACACACAGATGACTTTTCCTCCTTTCTGTGCACCATAGCAGTGTTTCTGCTAAAATCCAACCAGCTTCTCTCTTCTTTTTCAAGCCATTCCCAGCCATTGGCATCTCCCATGGCTTGGACTTTCACTCTCTACTTGTTTTTTAGAATTTATATTTGTGGAATTCTGGCCAAGATAGAGGTATAGGTAGAACTGCTTTGCTTCCTCCCACAACCAAAAGAAGAATAACAACTGATTTAAAAACGAAAAAACACCAGAACTGCTAGAAAATAAAACTGCGTGGAAGTCCAATAACCAAGGAGTTAAAGATACATTCATCTAGACTGGTAGGAGGGGTGGAGATGGGCAGCCGGGGAAGAGAGGACATGCGACAAGGTGGTGGACCCTATGGGCGAGACTGTGGGTGGTTGACTGAGTGGTCTCACATTTGCACAAGGATAAGCTGGGAAGAACAACTGAGGAGTGAAACCACAGAACCCAGGGTTTCAGAGTGGGAAACTAAGACTCAAAACCTCTAGCTGTAAAAATCTGAGAGGGTTGTGGGGGCGGGAGAAATTCCCAGTCTCCCCAGAGACTCCATTGGAGAGGCCCACAGGGTCCTAGAATGTACATAAGCCAACACACCTGGGAGTAAGCACCCAGGGCACAATCCCCTTGTGGGAAGCACCCCGGGTGCTGACAGTGGTAATCAGGATGCTCACAGAATTGGTGGGAGTTCAGTAAAAAATGAAGAAATAAACAAAGGCTACCAATAAACAGAGAACCAACAGTGAAGGGAAGGAAACTGGGACTCAAATCAATGATTTGAAACAAAAGGAAGGAATAAACATTCAACTGGAACAGAATGAAAGAACAAGAATTCAAATATATGAGAAGAGGCTGAGGAACCTATGGGACAACTTTAAACATTCCAACATCTGAATCATAGAGGTGCCAGAAGGAGAAGAGGAAAAGCAAGAAATTGAAAAGTTATTTGAACAAATAATGAAATAAAACCTCTCCAATCTGGCAAAGGAAATAGATTTCCAGGAAGTCCAGAAAGCTGAGAGAGTCCCACAGAAATTGGATTCAAGAAGAAATACACCAAGACACACCATAATTGCATTACCCAAGATTAAAGATAAGGAGAGAATCTTAAAAGCAGCAAGAGGAAAGAAGAGAGTTACCTACAAAGGCGTTCCCATATGACTATCAGATGTTTTCTCAAAGGAAACCTTACAGGCAAGAAGGGGCTGGAAAGAAATATTCAAAGTCATGAAGGATAAGGACCTACATCCAAGATTACTCTTTTCAGTACAGTAAAGCTATTGTTTAGAATGGGAGGGCAGATAAAGTGTTTCCCAGATAAGGTCAAGTTAAAGAAGTGCATCATCACCAAGCCCTTATTATATGAAATGTTAAAGGGACTTATCTAAGAAGTAGAATAAGATCAAAACTATGAACAGTAAAATGACAACAAACTCATAACTAGCAACAACTGAACCTGAAAAACAAATACAAAAATAATAACTAAGCAAACAACTAGAACAGGAAGAGAATCACAGAAGTGTAGATCACATAGAGGGTTATCAGCAGGGAGGGGAGGGGGGAATGGGGAAAAGGGTACAGGGAATAAGAAGCATAATTGGTAGGCACAAAATAGGCAGCGGGTGGTTAATAATAGTGTAGGAAATGAAGATTCGAAAACCTTATGTGTATGACCCATGGATGTGAACGAAGGTGAGGGAATGCTGGTGGGAGGGGGAGTGCAGGGCAGAGGGGGTAAAGGGAAGAAAAAATGGGTCAACTGTAATAGCATAATCAATACAATATACTTAAAAATAAAATTTATATTTGTAATTTCTCCTCCTGGTCACTTAATACTTTGTTATTACAGTTATAATGTTTATTCTGGTGACTCTCAAAAACCCTCAAATATAAAAATTTGTCCTTTCCTTACATCTGAACTTTAACTCTACATTTCTTTTTTTTTTTTTAAAGATTTTATTTATTTATGTTTAGAGGGGAAGGTAAGGAGAGGAGAAGAGAAATATCAATGTGTGGTTGCCTCTCATGGGTCCCCTGCTGGGAACTGGCCTGCAACCCAGGCATGTGCCCTGACTGGGAATCAAACCGCAATCTTTTGGTTCACAGGCCCGCGCTCAATCCACTGAGCTACACCAGCCAGGGCTAACTCTACATTTCTAATAGAGCTTTTTAAATTCGAATACAGGGTCCAGCGGAAGTAATGCCTACTTGAGTGTGGTTGGTAGGGTAATAATATGGGTGTAATAATTTATAATTTTAATTTGAACATTTCACCTAAAATGTCATATGGTGTGCTTGCACGGGATATTGTTATGATACATAATTATATGCTTATGATTTTGTAATAAAAGATTTTGTAATAAAAAAGGGACGTTATTTGTGCTGGATCCTGTATATTGCCATTTTAGAAAAATTGAGAATGCTGAAAATCATAAAAAAGAAAATTAAAATATAGTAAGTTTTAAATGTGTAATTTCATTTTAGTATTCTCCACAATATACTGGCAATGTTTGTGTTATTTGTAAATATGGAGTAATCATTATTGGTGGTTCTTTTAGGAAAAAAAAGAGAAAACAGGATTCCTTCAAACAATATTTTGTCAAGACCTAATATCCAGGCAGAGTTTCATAGTCTCTCTGAATGTGTACTACTATTAACAAAATTGATTTTTGTTTTTTTCTATTAGTTGAAAGTATAGCAGTTGATAGAGATATTCCTTTGTATCTTTGATTAAGCTTTTTTTGTGGGAAAGAAAATAAAAACAAAAAAATTCTAGCTATCTTTAATGTAAACCTGCACTAAATACTTGGCTGAGCCAATAAACCCGAACGACTTTCCCTATCATAACAGTACTAACCACCACTCATTCTGCCCATGTAGGCTTTACATGCACCGTATTTTTCGGATCATAAGACATACCTAGGTTTTAGGGGAGGAAAATAGGGGAAAAAAATTTTGAAGCAAAAAATGTTGTAAAATATTTAATAATGTAAATAACATAATATTTTACCAATGTAAATGTAAACAGAACTCAACAGCAGCATTAACAACCACTATTCCTCCCAAATTTTTTTGGGGAAAAGTACATTTTATAGTCTGGAAAAATACGGTAACTCTAGAAAACAAGACTCAACAGAGTTAAATAGTTACTGAAGATCACATAGGTAGTGAGTGGCGGTACCAAGGTTCTGCTGAAGGGGCAGCCTGGGAACTGAACTTTTCACTGCACAGCATGGCCTGTATGACCCAGTTGTCACCCGTACATCACTTCCAGTGAGATCAGGTGTTCACTGTGGTTGCTGCTTTAACTCAAGTGCCAAACACAGTGTGTGGAACATTGTAGATACTCCAGACATGTCTGTAGAGTTAATTCATTTGATCGATTTCTATTCTTCTCAGAAAGACTAAATGAAGGTGGATGTTTCAGTTGCCCATTGCCAGGTAACAAATCACCCCAAAATCTGGTGGCACAGACCACAGCTTCGTCTGTGATTCTCCAGTTTGGGCAAGGCTGAGTAGGGATGTTCATCTCTGCTCCACAGGTAACCTAAGTGAGACAGCCTCTCACTCTCCAGGGCCTCTCTGCATAGACTTTGCATTGTATAACCTTACATGGCGTCTGGACCCTAGATAGTAAAAACAGAAAGTCCCAGACTTCTCAAAAACCTAGCATGGTGTCACATCAGGCCAAACTCTGTTAGTCGAAGCAAAATGTGAGGCCAGCCTGGATTTAAGGGGAAGGAATGAAGTGGATTCCACCCTTTGATGACACGTGTGCACCAGGGCAGCTATCTTTGGAGGCCATCCATCACAGGAGGCAAATAAGAATTACTCAACTTTGAATTTTTGATGAACTCCTATCACTTGAGATCCTTGATGAAAGAAACTTTTTATTTTTTTATGCTAAAAGGAAACTGCAGATTAAAATCTTGACATGATGGCTAACAGGGGCCATATGCAATGCCAAGGCTTTTCTACCATTTTTACAAAATGCCTACCAAGTACGCTGTCTGCTGACACTTTTTATTTTGTTTTTCAGTTACTGAAAAACTATTCTAAGTGGAGAGAAGAATGTCCAGAAATAAGTGCAGATCTACACCCTGGCAGTGTTCTTGGCCTCCTGAGGGCTGGGTACCTTGGAGCGCTGAGAGCCAGGGATCCCACCGGCAGCAGAGTTCTCATTTACAGAATCGGTGAGTCAGACATGGCACTTCCGTTTGACTTTCCTTGACTGCCATACAGAGGGCTTCGGTGAGCCTATATTTAAGCATATTTAAGTTTTTCAGGTTTTAACTTAGGTTTAATTCAAATTTTATCGTCCCCTAAGAATAATAAAACTGGCAGTTGTGAGAAAATTAACAAAAACCAATGAAAATCCGACTTCATTTTCCCACACCATCAACTATATAAAATAGTAGAAGAAGAAAACAGAGAAGAGAAACAGTAGGGGAAAGATGAAAAAGGTCAAAAGAAAATGTTATAAAAACACGTAGAGGGAAATGGAAATAAAAGTTCTGAACTGCAACAATGCATAGAAGCTCTCTATTCCGTTCCTGATGTATATACCAAGCACTGAACCAGGGCACGTGGTAGGTGTTTATTTAATATTTTGGAGTGAGTGAGCGAATGACTAGTTGGATAGCGCCCAAGCTGTGGAGCAAGGTAGTCATCCCCCTGGATGGAGAAAGGTGCAGCGGGAAAGCCGAACCCCAGGAAGTGCTGAAGACACTGTATTCCACATGCCCCTCCTGCTTTTCACTGCTTCCCCTTTTCATTATCAGGTCTCCCTAGTATTTCTTGTAGTTTGGCAACCTCCAATTCCTGCCCCTTCCTTAGACCTGCACGGGATGAAAAATGGCATTCAAGGGAGAAGGACACGTACCACCTGCAGCATGTTCCTATGGTCCAACATTTTGTGATCAGAATCTTATGAATTATAATCTTCCAGAAACTTGTACATCTTTAAATATTTTAGGAGACTTTAAATTATGTATAGATTTTCTTTTCCTGCCTGCTTATAGATAAGATGGGTGCCTGTTATTCAGCTATTTGCTTTCTTGCAAGAAGACACTGCATTTAATTCTTGAAAAAGTGTCAGAAAACTGAGTAGAATGACTCTGGTGTTTTGCTCCAGCTTCTGTGAGTCAAATGCAGCTGAGTTAGTCGTGAAGTCATTGTCTGTAAACCGGACATCTGTTTAGAGACAATAATAGACATTGCTATCTTATTGCTCCAGCGGTGGTACGGGACGCTGAATGAAGTTCTTCGAGTTCCTTGGGGCAGGGTTGCCAGATTTAGCATAGTATCTATGTTTTATGTAGCAGTAAACCTTTATTTTATGAAAATATAAAGTGTGCATTTACATTTGAATTTCAGGTAAACAACAAATAATTTTTGGTATGCATGAGGCATACTTATACTAAAAATATATATATTTATATAATACTCTATTTACTTATACTAAATATATATATATTAAATTTATATACTAAATATATACATATTTAGTATATATACTTATACTAAATATATATACATATACTAAAATATATATTATACGTATATGTATATACATACTTATATAAGTATGTGTAAGTATATGCACACTTATACAAATATATGTAAGTATATACATACTCATACTAAGAAATATATATATATATATTTTTTTTTCTGTTTATTGGACATTCAGCTTTAACTGGGCACCTTATATTTTATTGACAACCCTGCATAGGGATTCCAGCAATGTAATACTGAAATTTACAGATTTCTTTCTGCAAATCTTTCTGCATATATTCTGGCTCTGCACTGCCTGGCTGAAGTCTTCCTAGCTTGTCCATAAAGTAACTGGGGCAAATTAAGTCATAAAAATGACACCTTAATAGTGAACAAGCAAATGTGCTACTTTGATTATAAATGCCTTAACACTGAATCAAGTCTTTTATTGTTTAGAGAGGCTCTCTATAGTATGTTCATTTCTAAGTATACTGTTTAACTCCAAGAGATTTTAAAATCAGGAAAAACATGCAGGTGTACTGGTGGTAAGAAAGGGTATGCAGCAAATCTCCTGTGTGTTACATAGAATAATGTGTTATGTAGAATTACATGTTATTCTAGGGTAAAAAGAAGAAACACAGAAGAGTTTTATGAATAAAATGAAAGGATACAATAAAGATTTATAAATTCTCTAAATTTAATTGCATTAATGGGAGGAACTGAAAAAGAGAATCTATGGTAGAGCTTTTTGACAGCACATTAGCCTAACCACTTTCCTAGGTACAAGTAAAAGCAGTGAAAAAGTGCCCAGAGCCTTTCCCCGGTTTGACAGGGCACCCCAAGACTAAAGTTTTTCCATTCTTAGCATACAAGCCGGAGGATACACAGCTGACCCTCGAACAACATGGGTTCGAACTACGTGGAGCCACTTACACATGGATTTTTTTTCAATAAATATGTGCAGTACTGTAAATGTGTTTTTTTTTCTTCAAGATTTTCTTAGGAACATTTTCTTTCCTCTAGCTTACTTTGTAAGAAAATAGTGTATAATACTTATACCATACCAAATATGTGTTAATGGACTGTTTATGCTATTCGTAAGGCTTTCGTTCAATAGTAGCCTATTAGCAGTTAAGTTTTGGGGGAGTGAAAAGTTATACTCCAATTTTAGACAGCCTGAGGGTCAACATCCCTAACCCCTGTTTTTTAAGAGTCAGCTGTAACTCTAAGCTTTTTGAGACTCACTGCTATACTAAAGCAGCAAAAGTAAAATTTAACATTGAATATTAAGTTTTGACTATGGCTTAATTCTTCTGAATACAAGTTCTTAGGAATGCATTGCCTGACTGGAATCTTAGCTCTGCTATGTTCTAGCTACATGGAGAGCCAGATAGTTCTAACACCATTTTCTCACCTGTCAAGTAGCACAGTAAGAACCTATCTCATAGGATTACTGTGAGCATTAATCCTATGAGATATAGGATTACTGTGATATATATATAAAACAAAATTAAAGCATCACCTAGTATATAATAATGACTCAATAAATGTTAGATACATGTTAGAGAAGGAATCACAATTTTAAGGCATGTTTTTCTTTTGCATTAGAAAAGATTCAAGTCCAGACCAGAGCTATCCAATGTAACTATGATGATGAAATTGTTCTACAGTAGCCACTAACCACACAGGCTTTTGAGTACCTGAAATGTGGCTGTTGCAACATAAACTGAAGTTCTTATTTTGGTTAATGTTAACTAATTTAAATTTAAATGGCCACATGCAATTAATGGCTACCACATTGGACAGCACAGGGCTTACCATGCCGGTTGGCTGAGAAATTTAGGAATATAACTATTTTCTGAACTGCAGACTCTCAGCTATTCCATTTATATTTTTCACCCTTGTCAATGTCAGCCAATGTCTGAAGTAGTATAGTATATATGAGTTGGATTGCTTACTCGACTTCAAATTACAGGAATCTGAGGTTTTTAAAACAAGGGGCAATTCCATTGTGCCTTCATAGGAATATTTCTGATTATCCCTGTTCTTTCTACATCTTTTTTTTCCTTGCTACTAGACCCTACCCATTGACATTTAAATCTGTTTGGGGTCAGCCATCCAAAACGAAACAAAAAGCTTAGTTAGTCCCCAACCCTCCAGCCCCAGCCATCTCCCAACTCCTGTCATTCTCACCAAATTCGTAAGTTAGTGATGTTCAGCATCCACATTTTCTCACAGTTCCTCTCAACCGATCCTGGTTTCACTGGTCTCATTGGTCTCACTCCCACCTCTCTGCTGAAATGACCTCAACAAATTGCCAGTGACCTTCTTTTCATCAAATCTAATGGACATTAAGGGGCATCCTATTTTACTTGACCTCTCAACACATCAACACAGCAAAGCAGTTCCTCTTTCTCTCTGTCTCTTTTTTAGCTAACAGATTTTACTTCAAGGAAAGTTTCATGTAGAGGACATTTTCAATCTAGTAATTTAAAAAAGAGAGAGAAAATGAGGAGAGACAACTTATTAAAAAAAGAAGGTATGTTTACACCCAGGCATCAAAAGAATAACATTATTATAATTCCTGGAAGAAATTCAACAATGTCTCATATTTGAAATAGTCTAGCACTTCTATAGAATTGTAAAATAGATATGTAATAACTTGCAAATGTGAAATTTCTTACTCTGATTTAAATGGACAATGGATGTTTTAAGACTATTTTACTTGAATATTTTGTTTTGAGAATACAAAATAGTTGCATGAGTACTAGAATAAATATGGTAAAATAATGTTGATTATAATCCTAAGGGGAGGAAAGGCTTTTATGAGAAAAAATTCATAATTATGAAAATTACAAGAAAGCATTCCCAAACTACCAATGGTAGTATTAAAACATCACAAAACTAAGTTTTGGTTTCAGTTTGGAGTAGATTTATTTTTGTTTAAGATATAATTATCATTTAGATTTTATTCAAATTTAAAAATGTGTTGAAAAAATTTTAATTTATATTCTTAAAATTATTGCAATCACAAATATTATGTTTTGGAAGAATACTACATAGGCACCAATAACCGTACTTTCTAGATCATTCCTCAGCAAGCCCACACTTTACATAATTTAGGTTGGTTCAATGCTTTCTCTTTCTTGAGATACCCTCTTCTCAAGGCTTCTTTGATGCCACGTTCTCCTGGTGTTCTCCGATTTAACTGGCTCTTCTTAGACTCCTTTGCTGGCATCCCCTATTCTACTCACCCTTTAAATTCTGAAGTTCCCTAGGACACTGGACTCAGCCTCCTTTTCTCAGGCTACTTTATCTCTCCACCACAGCAAAGATAAACATAGCTCAAAGATAATCCCTGTCATAAGCTCTCATATAAACACAAACAATGCCCCGATATTTAACTACCGCCATTACCTTTGTTTGCAAGGATTCACACAATTGGCTCCCCAGTCCAGCTGCATCCAATCGGACATCACACAGCCACCATTTTAACATGTCCAAAATGACGTATCATCTTTCCAACGAAAATATTTTTCCATTGTTTCCTATCTCAATAAGTGTTACCACCATTCTACCCAGTTGTCCAAGACAGACATTTTGGTATTTTGAAATTTTACTATTACTTAGTCATGATTTTTTTTCTCTTTTTCTTTCACCCTGTTAGGCACTCCATGGACCCTTCAGTCTGAAGACTCTCATATTTTTTCGGCTTTGGAAAAATTTTCCCTACTGTTATTCTTCCTCTCTCCTCTGTGTCACATTCTCTGTAATATTGCTTCCCAGAACTCTAGTTAATTGGATTTTCAAACTTCTGGATCTAGCTGCATGTCTCTCAGTTTGCTTCCTCTCTTTTTTGCATGTCTGTGTTTCAAAAAAATTACAATTCTTAGTGGATGCGTGTTTGTTTGTTTTTAAGATTACCTGCTTGCCTGTCCATCACTGTCCTTTCTGCCTGTCCCAGGAATGGTGGGGGAGGGGAGAGGAGAAGAATGTCAGTAATTCCTCTTCTTAGCTCAGGCATTCCCTGTTTTTCCTGGGTGTGGGCAGCTACGTTAGTGCTTCTCTGACTCGCTTTCCAAAGCCCACACTTACTGTGCTAGCCTGTCAGGGCATGACTCTGCTACATGCTGCTTGTCAGTAAGTGGTGTCAGAGACATCAGCCAGCTTGTCCTACTCCTCAGGGATTTCCTTTTGCAACCTCTCTGGTTACTATAGGGCCCTAGTCCCTCCTCATGGTACAGGCCATGCTTTTCCCATTTGCAATATCTCTGAGTTTGGAGCACAGCAAGAGGCATTCCCATTTTTAGTCACTACCATCTCCTGCATGGTTTGGGCTGTATTTTCATCTGGCAATCACATCCAGCCTGCATTTATTCTTTTTTTTTTTTAAGGCACATGCTCTTAAAAATCTGTTCTTTACTAGAGAGAAGCAGGCACATGTTTTGGGGCCTCCAGGTAGATGTGCTATTTAATTCATGATCTTTGTACCTGTCTTTATTTTTATTAAGTTAAAAAAGAATTGGTTTCCTTTTGCTTTTTGATTTTCTACAAAATGCTGAGACATGATTTTTTTGTTTTATTTTTTTAGCATACTGGGACCCCAAAGTTTTTACAGCTTATGATGTATTCCGTTTAAGTCTAATCACATCCGAGCTTATTGTGCAGGAGGTAGAAACCCAACGGAATGGAATCAAGGTTGTCTTTGATCTGGAAGGCTGGCATTTTTCTCATGCTTTTCAAATTACCCCAAATGTAGCCAAGAAGATTGCTGCTGTCCTTACAGTAAGTGTATAGTTTAACTTGTCGGGATTATACTTCCAATAGATTTTAATTTAGTTATGTGTTATATAAAGAGAAGAGTTAATACATTTATTAGAAAATCAAACAAAATTTTAGAGATGATACATAGAATTCAATAATGCTAAGAGAAAGTAAAATGGTTTTAATTCACAAGAGAAAGAATGTTGCAACAAATTGTAAAAATATGTTTGAGATTAGTAATCACAGAATTTAAACATTCAAACAATAATACATATGGTGACTTTCTCTTTCTTTCTGTCATTAAAATCCTCTTTCTAAATTTTAAAAATTGAATAAAATACAATATTTATAGCAATGGTACAACAAAATGTCATAAGGTTGGTAGGTATAAATTGATACAGTTTTTATTTTTTAAATTTTTTATTTTTTAGAAATCAAAAGCTATTTTAAATGGCCATGATTTTTGACCTAGTAATCCTATTTTGGTGAACAGAGTCAAGGAATCATCTTAAATACAGTAAAGACCTTGTATACAATAATAATACCTGTGTACCAGGTACTTGGCTAAATCTTCAAATGAATTACCATTCAATGGTCACACAGTCCTATATTATATGACTATTATTTTCCCATTCTACAAATTGATTACCTATGGCAGAGAGGTGATAGCAATGCCCGAGCACATTTGTTTTGTCAGCAGGGAAGCAAAGGTTCCAGTCCAGAACATCTGAACTAAAAGTTGCGCTTATAGCCATCATTGCCTCCTTTACATAAAGATAGGAGCTAGAGCATCAGTTCTTACAGAATAAAATTAGAAATAGCTTATTTGTCCAGAAATAGGAAAATGGTCACTTAAATGATGGTACATCCATCTGATGGATTATTGCAACTCATTAAAACTCATGATGTTTCTACAAATTGTATTATATCAGTGGGGCAAAACAGGATACAAATTATTTAGAGAGCATGTTAGTAATACTTTTTAGGGAACTTTTCTTAATCTAGTGACAGTGAACTATAAAGCAGGCTATGTTGTGTTGATGGGATAAATAATTTGGAAGATGAAACACATGTAGGTGCTGTTGTAAGTTTAGAAAATGTTCAAAGAAGGGACTTGTCAATAGAAATATATGTATCTATTCATGCTTTCTTATTAATAAGATTTTTCTTTATTTTCCAAAGGATTCCTTTCCATTAAAAGTTCGTGGTATCCACTTGATAAATGCACCAATAATTTTTCATGCTGTCTTTTCCATGATTAAACCATTCCTGACTGAAAAAATTAAGGAACGGGTGAGTGAAGCATTCAAGTAACTATTCCTCTCTACCAAATGTTCCAGTCCTTTCCTATTTAAGAACTACTTCATTAACCATCACACCATCATTGGACTAATATTTTAAGTATTTATCTAACAAGCCAACTACTCTCATAAATTAAGGTTTCTTTTTAATTTTGAAAAATCAAGTTAGTGATTCTAAGGTGTAAAACTCGGCCTCTTGCATATAGCTGGTCAGAGTGCAGTATGGTGTATTCCCTATAGAGGGCAGTGTAGTAATAGTTATCAAAATTACAGGTTTTGTGCTTCTGGGAATGTATCCTATTCACACATAAACAAAATTGCATATATATGGATTTGTTGCAGCAAGAGATTGGAAACCACTATGTGTTCATCATCTGGGGACTGGTTAAATGAACTGTGAGACATCGATACAATGCAATACAAGATTTGCAGGATTTATTCTAAAGTAAAATAAGCAAAATGCAGAGGAGTTTATGGTATCCTACCTTTTGTATAAAAAGAGGAAGAACCAGAATCTGTAGTTATATTTGCATTAAAAGTTCATTAAAAGGCTTAACAAGAAAGCAACCTAAGTGGTTATCTATACAAAACAGAAGTGTGGGTAGGGCAGATGAGGATAAGGGTGGGAGCTGGACACCTCACTGTGTGTCTTTCATCTTGTTTTGACGTCTCGCCCAGTGAATGTGCTATCTATGCAAATAGAAAACAAGCATTTTAAATAATACATTTTAACTGAAAACCACAGTACTAGAGGTATGTGACTTAATGTCATGTTGGTTAAAGAAAAGAGGCTTGATTTTTTTTAACCTACCCTGTTGAGCCTAATCTCAGGTGAAAATATAATATCTCTTAGGGTATTCATTAATCTTTAAAAGGGAATTTTTAAAACATTTATTGAGACAAACACTGGCAACATCTAATACCTGAAATAAAAACAGTTTTTAAAAGCTTTGACAATTTAAATCTCAAACATTATTTAAATACAAATGGTGATCAAATAGTTATAATACTATAAGTTATAATACTGTATTTTGAATTTTAAAAAGTATAGTTTTTTATATTACAATGTAACATCTTACCTCTGGTTAGAAAACTGTGACCCTAGAGATTTTTTTGAGGTTATCCAGTAGGTATTTGCATCTGTCCTCAAGGAGAACCACATTTCTGAAGATGGCCCCTTTTCATTCTAGTATTTTTTATAAAAGTTGATTCTTTTTTTATCTTTTTTCTCTTCAGTGTAGCATGATAAAAGCTGGCTACCCTCTTTTTAACTCTGAAAGATCTAAAATTGGGTATTTCTATTTGGGGTTATACTCTCGGCAAAGAAAAACAAAAGCAATAATAAACTGAACCTAATAAACAGGAGAAGATGAGCAAAAAAGAAAGAAAAGTACAAAATTGAGCAGTAAAGCATTTCAGTAAGTCAATTGACATGAAACAGACTTGCCAGAATGCAGGGGTGGGGAGGATCCCAATCCAACCACTTTTCTCCTTTCCAGTATTTCGGCAATACTCTATGAATGTTCTATTTCCCCCTCCTGAGGAGATAGTAGACTTTCTTCTCTATTAGCTGATAATATTCTAAACATTTCAGAAAAAATCCAGGATTGAGGCCTGTGAGGTTCCTGAGTGCAGGAAGGTTGTTTCATTCATTTTTCAGTCCTCACACCCTAGCACAGTGATTTTCAACATGTGTGCTGCAAGAATTTTTAAAACACGCAACACCTGACTATTTAGTCAGGGGCACTTACCTCTTTTCCCTTGAATTGTCAAATAAAATAATGACAACAGCCAACACAACAATAGTTGGCTGATGTGCTGTTTTGTCCTACATGACCTATATATTTATATGACCATAAACTTATGGTCATATAATAGAATTACATCTTATTGGTCACATCACATAATAAAGTTGCATCTGACTGGTTAATTCTTGGTATCAGAAATCCTTATATACAAGTATAGGCACCTGATTTTTTAAAAAGTCACTTTGAAGCAAAAAGGGTAGATAATTACTATTATTATTTTTTGTAAATCAGTCAAAATTATACCTATTTTGTATCAGATTGGCAAAAAATATAATTTTTGTGTGCTGCAGAATTTAAGTAATTAGTTTATGTGTGCCATGAGATGAAAATGGTTGAAACCTGCTGTCTTAGCAAATAATAGGCACTTATTAAATGACTGTTGAATGTTTTGATGAACATTTTGCCCTGGCAGATGGAAAATATTTTTTTAGTATTTATATTTTAACAAGATATGCACTTGATTTAAGGTTCTAAATCTTTAACTTTTGAGCATTATATGATTGATATTTATAGTTTAAAATATTTGAAAGTTTAAGCAACATAATTGTCTCCTAATTTTGTACTAGTGAAGAATATCCATCAAATGTACCAGATAAACTATTTCCTGTATATCTAATTTTGTGTGTAATATATGCTTCTATGTCATATGAAATAGTACCAATAGGACACTTTTATGATCTACAGAAAAGTCCCAGGCTATCTGGTATTTTGCTAATAATCACTTGTACATCAGGTAATAGAATGTACAAAATACTTTTGTTTAGACTTTTAAAAATCTACTTGTGAAAGAGGAAAACTTTTTAAATAAATCTTATGTTGTTGCAAGAATACAGATATAAGAAAACAGTAAGATGATCAGATTCATAAACAGCATAATCCAAACAAGTAAAATTCTTCAATTCATAAGCAGAGGAATAAAGGATGTAATATCTATACATGCTCTCCTATCTTGCAAGTTTTTAGAGTACCTCATTTTATGGTGTTGTTTTGCCATTGAAAATTCATCTAATGTATCAAAAAGGCAGAAGACAAACCTCCTAAAACATTTTGGCTATTTCAGATTCATATGCACGGGGCCAATTACAAACAAAGCTTACTTCAGCATTTCCCAGACATTCTTCCTCTGGAATATGGTGGTGAAGGATTCTCCATGGAGGACATTTGTCAGGAGTGGACACATTTTGTAATGAAGTCTGAAAATTATCTCAGCAGTATTTCACAAACCACTTAATGAGAAGAAGTTATTTAATGTGAGTGCCTTGAGTGCCTTCCTAATTAAAAATAATAAATGAGATCCTATCTGGTAACCTGAATGGAAGAAGAAAAGTCTTTTTTAACTAATTAATGCTTGTCTGGCTGATCTTTTGTGATATGAGCAACATAGGTATTTAGGAAACTACTTTTTAAATGCATTTACCTCTGAAGTAATTAAATGTCAATATACTTAAAAATATAGAAGAGATTTCCTGATTTTTACACTTGAAAGTTATCTGTAAAGTAGCTATTCATGTGTACCGTTGTATGTTTCTAGAAACTTTTGTTTCAAACAAGTTCTCTGAGTACATTTGTTCAGGAACAAATGTATAAATAGTCTACTAAAAAGAATTATTAGTACAACTCAACTGATGATAAAAATCTCTTAACACTCATTTTGGGTGGGTGTCAGATTAGATTATAATTCATATTAAAATCTGAATATGGTTTTACTGTATTTACTTTTCTGTGAGCCAGCTAGATAGTTCATCTCAGGGAAATTCTATTTTAGCATATTTGCACAATGGAAACTCTTGATGGCAGAGTCTGTATATCATAAATTATTGTGTATAACATCTGTGGACCTCTATGAAATGACTCGTGCTGATACAATTTTGAAAATATTTCAGGCAGAGTTAATGACTTCTTAATACTGTGCATTTTTATACAAATCAAGAATGTAATTTTGACTTCTGTTTTTGGTGATTCTTGTCATGATTGCATAGATATTTAGAGACAGAACAATGGTTGTATGTACGGACTCTCCTTTTAGTGGGACAATAATACGACAACAGAAGGAAAATCATATGTCCCCATTTTTTAAATCACTGTCACATACATGTGGAGTTTTGGGGATTATGCATGAAATGATTTGAATTTTATTATCATCTCAGAATATTCAAGCCAAATCCTACAATTCACACTTTTAAAAAATCAGTAGTTGAAATATGATGTTTGTACTGTGGCTTATAACAGAATATTTCATTTATTGAGAAAGATATAAAGGTATGGCTTTCAATTTATGACAGCTCTTATAGTGTTTTATAATTTTCAACTTTATTTTAAATTCAAAAATTAAAGAAAATACCAAAAATTAGACATTTGCTCAACTTAGTTGGGTTTCTACATAAATCATACAATAATATCTTTGTGAAAGAGTATGTGAAGGATGTTTTTCTTTATAAGAAAATTATTCTAATCAGGTGAACTGATATTTATTTTCTGCACATGTATCTATGATAAAATTGAGAGCAATTGTGAATGTTCTTTAGAGAATGTGTTTTATTTTGATTTAGCATTGGGAAAGCTGATTTTACATTACAATTTTTATTAAAAATTAGATGGTGCCTGTTTTCTAAAGAAAAAGTTTTTCTTCTTTACAATAAAACCATTTTAAAAGAGTAAACAATAGCAACAAAAAGCTCTGGTTTACCCAGCTTTTATTCCTAGAAGGAGGTTCACATAGCAAAGTATCGTCTCATTTATGCTGGGTCACTTAACACACCGCCACATGGCTCTGTAAAAGAATGATTATGTTAGTACGTGAATAATGGACAACATTTAAGAATGTCTTTTAAATGTGATTCATTAGTGATGTTATTAGCAGTAAATAGAAATAAGTCAGTCAGCAGAAGGACATTTTATTCTGGGACCTTGAAATTTTTACAAAATGCAGCAATTCACCGAAGAACATTAGAAGAACAGCGTGAAATGAGCAGGCGGTTCTGTGAGGTGGCAAGATAAACAGCCATCGAGCTGCCTGTGTTACTCAACTGCAGTGGCACCAGAAGTGTCTTTTGAAGATTGTCTCTACCACTTGCTCACTGTGTTACTGAACTGCATAATAATTTATGTTTTAATATTGTTCAAAAGAAAATAAAGATTTTTCACATAAACTATAGTTGTTTCTTTTTTATTTAAAAATATAAATATTAGGCATTCTTTTTTCCAAAACTGCTTTTCCTGACAGAAGAGTTTAATAAAAACCTACCACATCTAGTTGTCCACTACACAGTCCAGTTTTTTTCTTCCTAAGTTTTCATTGCAGGCTGGTATCCCCAACCGCTTCGTTCAACATTACCTTCCTCCAATGTCTTTTGCTGGGCTTAAATGGACCACAAACTAATTTTATAAAACTAAGCCATGCCTACTTACTAAGTTAAAGCTTCCAGTGAAAAAAGCCAGAATGTGCCACTTAATCAGATAATTTGATTTTGAAACAATTTGCCTTTAGCCTAGATTATGATTTTATTTGTCAAACTATATATTTTTCTTACACTGAGGTCCTAAACCAAATATCTTTGTCACTCACCTAAATTAAGGCACAAAACAGGTCAAATATACAAAAATACCAAAAACTCAGGAAACTAGTAAGATGGTGTTGTCTGAAACCCTCCTTCCTGACCCGTACATGTTGAATTTCGCTATATTTAATGCTCTGGGGGAACCATGAGTTACAAAGATGGAACTAGAAATGATTGAAGACAATCAGGGCTGACAGCAGTATATCCCCACTACTTCTCTGGTCAGCAAGGACGCAGACCAGCCTCCGCAAGCCCCACGCCGAGCACTCCATTAACTGCTCTTTTCTAGCCAAGTCAATTACATTAGTCTGATTTTAAATATCTACTTTTGATATCAGTGTACATTGAAGTAAGTACTATAGTTACTAGCAAAATTAACCAGATGCTACTTTGAAGAGAGAAAAAAATATTTCAATGTTAAATATATTTGGGCTGTCAAAAAGAATAAAAAGCATTTGTCTGAGCAAAGGAGGGATTGCAATCCAGGGCACGGACTGAGGTGGCAACCTAAACTGTGGTCCAGGGAAAACAAAGAAAGGCAGAGCTGCTCAAGGCTCAGGCTGCACAGCTGTCCTCTTTATGTAAAGAAAGGATTCTGGCTGAGTTAACAGGGGCTGGCTTAGCCCATACACAAACGAAGAATGCTGGTTGGTAAAATGTGTTGCACCTTTCAAAGTAAGAAACACAGATGATCTGGTTATCATATTGAGGAGGAGATAAAGTTTGGACACAGCTGAAAAGTGCAAAAAGTTCATGGAAAAACATGGTATCTGGAATGTAAGACAAACTTCTTCATGGTTTCCAAGGTCTATGGTAGTTCCTTGGACATAAATGACTCCACCTAGGTGATCTCTGTTCACGATATGCAAAATGGACAGGTAATATGCAGTATAGTATAAAGTTCATTAGGATGGTTCCAATAAAGTGTTTTGGGTGGGGTAACAAGGAAAGATCATTTCCACCTGAGAAAAAGGAGCAAGTGTCCTTAAAGGAAGTACACTTTAAAGCAGGGCTTTGAAAGAGAACTGACTTCCCCAGTGAACCATGAGAGCCAAGGAGAGGAAGGATAGTCCAAGAAAAGAAATAGCATGAACAAAGACTTAAGTGTGAGAAATAAAAGGTCATATCCGAGATATAGCCAGCTCGTTGCCAGTGGAAATCAGGCTTTTCCACAGGATCACGAGGAAAGCCTTCCAAAGACCTACACAGGGGAGATTGTGGTGTGGCAGGGTTTATTCAGGTAGAAATCTGCCCCTGTGTCCCATCTCCATCCACCATGCCATGGAAGAACTCCAACTGTGTCCTCAGGAGGCAAACACAAAGGCCAGTGTCCAGAGTTTCTGTTTCATGTTACAGCCTGGTCCTTTGGAGCCTGCGTGTCTGTGGCAGGCCCACAGGCTGCTCAACCCATGTGGTTGTGTGTGTTTCCAGATGAGAGAGAGAACACATGAACAAATGGGGTGTGCGGATCACTGGGAGAGAGAGAAAGAGCGAGCTTCTTTGTTCTCTTGGAGTTATAACCAGGAGCTTTGTCAAAATAACCAATTAACTCCCAAGCTTTTGTGGGCTTATGATGGGTCCACTCCTAGTTAGACTGACAGGCCTCTATATTTGGTACCAACGCAGGGAAGGGAGTGCTAATCCTCCTGGTGGAGAAATGTTGAAATCCCCTGGAGTGTGTGAAGCTGCAGCTTCCTGGCTAAGCAAACAGGCTTATGCTCCCCAGTTTATTAAGATCAATGTCCAATTCTCTTTGCTGTCTTTCTTATTAACAATTAGCTAACTACCTATGGTAGCATAGAGTCCTATATTTTTGGAGAGAAGGTGTGGATACAGGAGTTTGGGCCCCTTGCCTAGAAAGATCCATGTGGAACAAATATGGGAGGCCCTGAATGCCAGCTGAAGGATACTCAAATATATGGATTACCTGTTTTGTGCCAGACACTTTATTAAATTCAATACATTGTTATACAATCTTTGTGGAAATAAAGGAGGTAGCATTATGTCTATTTTTACATAAGAGGACTGAACTCAAGAAGTGTTCATTCTTTGCTCAGATCCCAGAGCTAGTAAATGCCAGGGTCAGACTGAATCCAACAGGCCAGGCTGTGAAGTCCATATGCTCCACAACACCAATGCCATCTTGCTCCCAATACTCCCAATTCCACAGACCATGGGGGTGGATGGCCATGAGATTCTATCAGTCCTTCATGGAAATGTCTGATCCTGACCCATTTCTAAGGCTAATCATCTCTCATCTAACCTGCTGCTGTAGCCTGCTCAACCCACTACCAGTTTCTCATTGTTCTCATTGTTCCTACCTGTTCGTACCTCTTTCACTGCTGCATAGTCATCTATCTGCAAGATTTTATTCCCAGAACTCCGAGAGAACACCCCTGTGTGCAGGATAAACTGCTAATGTCACTGAGGCCTTTCACAACCAGGCCTGACCTGTTTTTCCATCCTCACATCGAGAACTCCTAACCCCACCCACACTCTAGGCACACCAACATTTCGCCACTTAGAAAAATATTGCCTCTTTCACATAAGAAACCTCAGAATCAGTAGCAAGGAGGGGTAAGGGGCAAGAGATGAGAGATGTGTGAATTTTGTACTTTGAACCTTTGCTCTTACAGTTTTCTCTGCTTCAGGCCCTTTGCTGCTTTATTTTTTATTCATCTTCAAAGTCTCATTACTATGTCACTTCTGTAAAAACAATATCTGACCCTCCCAGGGAGAATTATTTGCTCCCACTCATGTGGTCCTCTCTGTGAAGGTCAGCCTTTATGACACTGAATTGGGTGCTATTTACCTGCCAGCCTGTTCTCCCTGCTGGAAAGTGCTCTCAAATGCAGACACAATCTTTTTCATCTTTGTATAATCAGTACCCAGACAGCATCAAGCACAGGCTCCATACTCATAGCATGCAGACCTGTGCAAGTGATTCTCATAGCAAGGCTGGGCGACAGTCACGGGGCCTGTGCTAAATGGAATTTTGTTACGGGAAGTTGGGCTGACCTCAGCCGCCTCCTTACAAGCCTTTGGAGTTGACCTCCCTTTGTTTTCTCTCTCATCCTAAATGTTAACTGTCTTACAGTGAACATATTGGCTTCATTTTTGTCTCAAACTTCATTTCTCTGTTTTAAGAATCTTAACTAACTGAATTTCATTTTTCAGTTGGCTTTAAATTTCACTTATTTTTTGCCATTATCATTTCCTTCTTGCCTATTTCTCATTTCACCTACATTCTAGACCTCCCAAAACCTTTGGATGGCTTTTGTGGAACTGATTACTCAATCTTAAAATCTTTCTCCAAACCGTTGCTTTAGAAATTTTAAAAATTATTATTATTATTATTATTGATCCTCACCTGAGGACATTTTTCATTGCTTTTAGCCTGAGAGGAAGGGAGAGAGAAACACTGATGCAAGAGAGAAGCATCAGTTCGTTGTCTCTCAAATGTGCCTGTACCAGGGGGAATCGTATGTACCCAGACAAGGGATCAAACCACAACCCAGGTATCTGTCCTGACTGGGAATCAAACCACAACCCTTCAGTTAAAGGATGGTGCTCCAACCAGCTGAGCCACTCCAGCCAGGGCTAAATGATTTTTTAAATTTATTTTTCAATTACAGTTGACATATAATATTATATATTAGTTTCAGGTGTACAACATAGTGATTAGACATTATATAACTTACAAAGTGATCGATCACATCGGATAAGTCTAGTACCCATCTGCCACCATAGGGTTATTGCAATGTTACAAAATTGTTGCTTTTGTTTAGCCTTTCCATTCAGCTCAACCATTCTAAATTTTTCTTCCCATCCTTAAAACCTGCACAGTTTACTTTATTTCCCACACAGTGTTAGGGAGTTCTTCCTATATTTTATATCAATTAAATAGTTATTCAAATTCAATCTGGAGCACTTTTAGAAAAATCACGTTTATTTCTCTGCCAATTTCACAGGAATTTTTGTAGGCTCCAGGTTCTGTATATACTGATGACAATTCGTATAACTATTCATCATTTTCCCAGAGAAAATGGAATTCTTAGTTATATTAAATAACTCCACCATGCGGTGCTACCCTCTGAGGGCACTAAAGTTTTACATACAGAAAAGTCTTAATCAGGACACCCCCTTACAGCCATACCCTTTTCCCAGCATCTGTATGGGAGAAAGGATAACCCTCTGGTGAAGAATTATTCACTCCTCTTAGTTGCCTCAAATGACAACTATGTTTTTCACTTGTCAAAGCTGAGCCTACTGATAGCTCCTAGCATACTGGCCAGACTAAGGTTACCTAACCATCTCATCAGTTCTTACTGGATATGTCGTCCAACCAGCTTCTTAAACAATTTAAATTCCTCTCTGACCTCTTCAATGACTATCATTTGTCCTGATGGTTCACTAGTAACTGTCCTCTGAACTCCTGGAGACCTACACCAAAATGTTACTGCATTCTGGATCTAACAGCACCATTAAAGGAAAGCTGAGAGCTTGGTGGGAGATTTTAAGGACTTCATTGCTACATCTGATCACATCTAAGCCGCCTTTTTGCCTGTAGCACCTTAAGTATGGGCTACTCGAGAATGAGTTGAAACTCTCACATCTTCCAGGAGATGACTGTTACTGTAAACCAGCAATTTTCAACCACTGTGCTGCAAGAATTTTTAAAACATGCAGCACCTGACTTTAGTCAGGGGCCCTGACCTCTTTTCCCTCAGTTTGTCAAGTAAAAAATGACAACAACCAATATAACAATAGCCATCTAGTATCAATGAATCAAAATTATATCTGTTGGGAACTGCCCTGCCTGGTTTCAGAAGCTGTAACCCCCGCCAAGGCTAAGGCTGAGGGAGTGACCTTGGACCATAAGACACCAAGGTGACAAAAAGCTCATCTCCCTGGCAGGAGCACTGCTTCTGCTCCTCTTTCCATA
>CM052544.1:86286407-86316260 GCA_028533065.1 Trachops cirrhosus | reverse complement strand
ATCACGTGGGAGGCCCCCAAGGAAGGACTTTGGGGGGTACAGCAAAAGGAGGTGATGGACCCTCACCCCTCGGCTTTGACAAAGCCTGAGTCCTCATTCTGTCTGGGAGAAGTCACCTAATCTCAGCTGCCTCTCTTCCCTTGCTCCACCTAAGCCTGAAACAATGACTGCCTTACTTCCCTTGCTCCACCTAAACCTGAAACAATGACGGAGGGTGGTGCAGCCCTGTGCTTGAAAGGGCGGGTTCTCCGGGCAATCGGGCCTAAAAAAGAATATGTAAAATCCTGTGAAACCTGCTTTGTTTAGAATGCTCTCAATTAAATGATAAGGGTCCAAGCAAGAAGTGAGTTTGTTCCTCAAAGCTTTACAGCTCTTTAGCTATCTGACCCTGACTCAGAATAGGCCCACAGAGTTCTTTGTTATCTATTGTTTGATCCTTACTGCCTGACAATGGTTAATGAGCTTTATCTGTAATCCTGTGCAAATGAACCCAATAAAAGCCCTTTGAGGAAGGGCTCCTGGCCCTTGAGAGATCGGCCACCTTTCTTCCCCAAGGAGATCATGTCTTGGTAGACTTATTCTCATCTGTGGCAGCCGGGGGGGGGCGCCTGTGGGTGGAGGCCCCCCACAATATCTATGTTTTTGGTCAAATCAGCAAAAAATACATTTATTGGTGTGCTGCAGAACTTTAGGAATTAGTTTATGTGTGCCATTGAGTGAAACCAAACAAGTGGGTTTGGCCGCCTGTGCCAGCGAAAGTCAGACTGGTGAGGCAGGTACTGGTGCAAAAGGAAAGAGGTTTATTTAGGTGCCCATGTGGGAGATTGGTGGACTCCCCTCTCAAAGACCATCAACCCTTCTGGCTCAAATCTATGGTTCTTACAGGAATAAGGAGGGGAGGGCTTTTTTCTTTTCTAATTACCTTGCTAGCTTTTGGGTTGTGTGTGGGCCTTGCCCATTCATTTCTAGCCTTTGGCAAGTTCAGTGTAAGAACTTCCCCCTCACCATCCTGTCCAGTGGGGGGAGACTCTCAAGTGCTGTACAGAATCTGGGTCAGTGGGCAGAGGGGCTGCATGACTAGCATTCAGGAAGCCTGGAGATGCTGCAGCCCTCAGCCCACTTTGCAATGCTGGACACATGCCCACACATTTGGGGAAGCCGGGTGGAGTCCATGGGGTACCTTTAGATCCTGGTCCCCCCTCTGACTGTCTATGGTAACACCCTGAGGTGAAAAGGGTTGAAAATTGCTGCTGTAAACGATGTAATAAAGAAGAACTTTCTTTCCCAAGAACTTGAAAAGACTCAACATGAAGTGTTCCTCAACTGACTGACAATCTTAGCTCGGAGCCCAGAGCTGGGACGTATGCTGTGTTTGGAACCAACTTCTGGATACTTGTTTCCCCAGACTTCTCTGACCTCTACATGCAAACCAGAACACCGAGTTGCTAACAAAAAATTCACCCTGTTGCTGCTGTAGTCCTAACCCCATTGTGGAAGGACCTTTTCCGTATGAATTTCCTGGACTCCACTAGGCTGGTTGCTGTATGACCTCAAGTCTAGGTTTTATTCCCTATTACAGCCTCTAATAATCATTCTGTGGCTTGTTCTGGAATGTATCCTCCTGATTAAATGCCTTGTCTCCAGAACTCTTCTCAATTCCAGACCACCTTCAGAGTACAGCAGATGGTTCAAGTATTTCTCCAAGAACAGCATCAACAAGAAATGCTGATTTTGTGGACTCTTTTGAGGGGCCTTCATCAAAATTCCACAGAAGTAACTCTAATCTCAAAGATCGTTCTAAGACAAACTATGTTTGTTTGAAAAGACCAACATCAAACTTTCTCTTTTGCTCAAACTTGCTGGGAAAGCCAGGCACAGACCCTCCAATTTCCCACTATTTATCTCATCATTGATTAGGTAAGATTAAAACTGTTCGTCATGATTGATTAGGTAAGATTAGGGATTTTTGCCTTTATGAAACTTGCTAACTACAGAGCAAAACATTTCCTGTTCAGATATCTGATTGAGACATCTCCTGCTTGCAAAACAACCCCTACTCTAAGTTCCTAATGTGCTGCATGCTCGCTCATTCCTCTCCACAAGAGTCTAAGGCAAAACCACCCTATTGAGAAACTCTGATACTCAGATCTGGGGTACTTTCCATATTGCAACAGACGGAATAACATCGACCTCTTTACTTGTCCAGTTTTCATCTTTGATAGAAGCCACCCAAATATTCTCTGACAATTAGGCAGGTGGTCTGTCTGGAATCAACAGGTGATTTCTAGAAAAAGTTGTGAGCTACCATTTAACCTCAGCTTTTTTCGACCCTTTGCTACAGGAATGTTTCATACACATAGGTATGTAACTGGGCCACCTTTAGCTGACTCTGCCCTAACCCTGTTACTGTGTTGAGATAAGTTTAACATCTGGAACACACATACAATATACATGTATGTATGTACATATACATACATACACAGTAAAACAATCAATAGTGTAGACTTCTAGTATAGCTTTCATGTAGAAATGGAAAGAGGGATAAATTGCAGACCACCCAGCAAAACCTCAGTGTAACTTTTAACAGTCTTTGCCTTTGCCCAAGTTCATTCTACCCTCCCCTCCTTTCTTCTCTTTCTCTCTTCCCTCATAACATCCCAATTCAGGGTTCCTTTGGGGTGTCTCCAAATGCCAGGAGGAATATCTCCAAGGCAGGAGGGTGGTTATCCTCCTTAGGGCGATACAAAACAAAAGATCTTTTCTGGAACCCACCCTCCTTAAAAATTATGGAAATAGGGTGGGATGGATTGATAACTTTACATTATTTTTTGTTTTAATTCTGCTCTTATGCTTTATTAAAAGATGGGAGTAGTTTAGCTTGTATTAATCCTTATTTTTATTTATTTTAATTTGTATTAAACATTATACAACTTCAAATTAAAATCTTGTTTTTCATTTTTCAATTACTGTCAATCTTTTTGTTCTTTTACATATATTCCCACTGGATTCTGGGCAAGCCACATTAGTTTTCTACCAGCTAGGGAATGATGCAATAAGTGAAGGACTTTCAAAGAAATGCCTCTTCCTGACTTCTGTGAGGGAATACTTGGCTTCAGGCATTCCAGTACCCCTTCACAGGCAGTGACAGAGTAGAGAGACTCTAGTCAAATTCCAGCCACTTCCTTTGATCTCAGTTTACTAAGCTCTAGGATAGTTTACTTCACCTTCCCAGCAGGGTCAGGAGAGAAAACCCTTGAGGTTTACTTCTATCAGCTTCCCTCCACCCTTCTTTGAACCAAGGATAACTAGCTAGAACAAGGTTTAGCTAAAGATTGCTGAAGTTATTCCTCTGGTTCATGGTTTTCCAAAGCCTTTGGGCCCACTTTTTAGTGAATAGAGCACTGCCTGGGAAGATACAAGAGATGGGCCCTTACTTTTGTGATTAATAAGCCACTGCCTGCCCCCAGAAATAAATGTCCTGTTTCACTAAGCTTACTGGTTTCACTAAATGGAAACAGATGTCTAACAAGTGACTTGATTGAACTTCTGGGAGTTTGTCACATTTGTTCAGTTATCCTACCTTTATTGGATTATCTTCTCCTCCTCCTCCTCCTCTTCCTCTGGTGACCTGCAGAGTTCCAAGTGGGGTCTAAGTGGATTGCTCTCCCCCGCTGAAGAGGTGAGTCACCTGAAATCTCCTCCAACCCTCTTCCAACTACAGAGTGAGACCAGAGCAGTGGTAATGATGGTACTTTTTGCTACTTTCCATTCCTATCCAGGGACTAATGCTCAAGTATTCCTTGCCATACCACCACTACTGTTGTGGATGTTAAGGCTTATGAAGAATGTGGGCAGAAAAGGGGAAGTAAACGTCTAAACAGGGCAGCTGAGGATGCTAGGTGAATCCTAGGGTGCAGCTAGACACCCTTTTGCTAGTTAAGCCATGAGTGATCTGCAAGCAGTTGATGACCAGAGACCTATATGTTATACCATTTAAAAGAATGGCACCCAGGACCCTGCTTGCATGATAGCTGGTGATGCTTCCAACAACAACAACTGGCCTGCAAGCACGTGGAGTCAAATACTGTTGCTGGCAGGCTTCTTTCAGGCAATGAAGAATATAGAAGTGGCCAGTTTTGAAATCCCTGGCCTGACCCTTAAGCAAAACATTGGCTTGAGTAACTCAGATATAAAAATTTTTAGGCCAATAATTGATGTAAAATTAGAATTGGAATGTCCAGCTAACTAATAGGTCTATTCACAGAGGGGAATAAAGGGGTGTCTTTTTTTGAAGGTGGGAAACATATATCTTTGGCCCAGTCAGAGGGGGGTCATACTATTATATTAGAATTACTTACAGAAAATAAGTTATTAGTAACAAACATGATCATTTTAAGTGATCCTTAAACAGATCACCTTTAAATACCAGTACAGTGGGAAGGACATGGTATCAGTTGGTTTTGTTTGTTAGCTCTAGTGGTCTGTGTTTCTTTCTCTGGATTCCAATGGTGCTTGTCTCTTGCTTTCTCTCTGATTTTTTAAAAAATTCAATTTGTTTTACTCTAGGTGCATGCTTTTGCTTTCTGTTTTGCAGAATGCTTCATTAAGGTTACTAAAGCTTTTGTTTAGCTATTTTTTGTTAGCTAATTGATAGTGTTTACTTTTAGGAACAAGCTAGTAAAATGGGATCCTCTTATGGTTAATGTTTTGCAGTTAAAATTGTTATATAAAAATAAGAAGACATTATTCTTAAGGCACATTAGAATTCTAATATTTTATAGATTCCAATTATTTGCTGAAAAATTCTCATCCATTTTGCCCATTTTTGTTTTCTATTTTACTTAAATAATCATATTTTATTGAAAATAAAAGCCTTGTCTTCTAGCTGCAATATCAGAATCATCTATGGCTCTTCCATTTTATTTTTCTTTTTAAATTACTGTTACATATTTTTGCTATTTTACTGTATGTTGGACATTATATTTAACTTGAAGGTTCTGGGTAATATCTTTCATCAGAGATAATTCTTGCTCTCTTTTGTCATAGAGAGTGAAAGGCTAGTCAATTCAATCAGGTCTTGAGCTGGGATGCAGATTTAGTAAGAATCAGTTTACCTCTGGTTCATATGGGCTTTTGATTGATATCCTGGACATTCTTTTTTTCTCCGAGCCTTGCATTTTATTCCTTACCTAGTTATTAAACTTAGTTCTTAACCTCTGCAGGTTCAAAATCTGGCAAAGGTTTTGAAGAGGAGGACAACTGCCATGTTTGTTGCAGGCTCTCTCCCTTTACTGGAACTTGAATTCCAAAGCTCTGCAAGACAATTGAACGTTTCATTCTGCCCTTTCTGGTCAGCTTCCCAGAGCTCAGACCATGTGCCTTGCGACCATGGCACCATGTACTTTATATTTCTCAATTTCTTTCACCAGTCTTACATAATTACAACACAAAGAGCTTCACTGATTTCTCTTTTCTACAGTAGTATCTCTGTTTGAGCTAAGATATATCTCTATTTATCTATCTAATGTCTTTGTGTACAGGTGTAGATATTTATACCTTCATCATGTTCTTTCTTTTTTCTTAACTTTTTCTATCTGGTTGTTCAGTTTTTCAATGGCACCTTTGACTCTCACCTGTTACCTATACACAGTCAATGATCAGTGATCTTTTATTTTTCCCTTACTCTCTCCATGTTTCTCTCATTTTTAAATGTGTATTCTTTCTACTTAGCAGAGCATATGATGTTTATATTTATTCTTTGACCCATGTCTCTACCCTTATTTTAGTCTTAGCTCTACCATTAAATATATTAAATGCTCACCATCAGCTATTTCGATAAAATTTCCCAGTCATTGCTTGTTTAGATGAAGTTAATTTTCTAGTTGGTTTTCCAGGAAGGGCATGTGAGAACAGTATTCTCTCAGGTACACCATGTTCAAAAAACTGTGTTTCTATAGCCCTCATGCTTGAAGTATAGCTCAGCTGCATATAGACTACTTGACTGAGAATTTACTTGAATTTTTCTTGAAATGATGTTCCATTGTTGCCTTAATTTTATGTTGCTTTTGAAGTATTCTTGCCCTATTAAGTAAATCAATTATTTGCTCCTGATGGCCTTAATTATTTTTTATTTTTCCTTAATGTCCAATAATTTTACTAAGTTGGTAACTTCAGATCAATGTTTACCAATTTCTCTTATTTACACAAAGTTCTGGGACTATAGTTATAAACGCTGGTCCTGTTTCATTACTTTCATTTCTTCTTCCAGAACTCTAATAAGATGTATGTTGAATCTTTTTTTTTTGGCCTATTTTCTATTGTAAGCACTTTCTCTCTTTACATAGAGAAATTTCTTTCTTTATGTAATTTTTTACTTCTACTTTACTTCTTTATGTAATTTTCATTTCCTTGATTGTTTATTTCCCTTATTCAGTAATTTTTATCAATATTCCCTTTGAATATTTTCAGTCTTAGACAGACAGTGGTAATCTAGCCTTCATTTCTGAGATTGTTTTGTCTTTTCCTTCAAATTGTTTTCTGATTTCATCACCATCTGTGACATTCCTTCCTCTTGTTGTCCATTTCTGTTCTTAGGTTTTGAAGTTCTGATCTGTATTTGGTAGGTATATACATACACGCATATTTATCCTATGCTTGTTTGAGGATATTTAATTTTAATTTGGAACTTTTTATTTTGTTTTTTTGAGGAAACACTTCCATTAGGTAAAAGTTTTTAATTCACCTTATCAGTTTTCTTCTTGAAATCATTTTGTATTGTATTGATTTGATTTTTTTCAAAATAGGCCTTTTGTGGAACCCTTCTTCATTGAAAAATGTATTTTATTCTGTCAGTATAGAGAAGTGCAAAGTCTTGGGATGTTTTTGTAGTGCTAGTGGTGTGTATACAAGGATGAGGAGGGGTGGCTGTCATGACTTTTGTCTCTTACAGGATCCTTAATTTTTCCCTTGTATCCTTCTTCCCCTTCAGCGCCATATCTTTAAGAGACACTACTCCCTTGTCAATGAAGCTAATTCTTCCTTAGAAGCAATACTTATCTGAAGCTGCCAATTCTGGTCCCATTTTCAAGCCTCTTTCCTATCATTAGTACTATAACCTACCTAGGTCCAGACTGTGTTCAGTATTTTAGCGTTTAATGTTTTACTTTTTTCTTTCAGGGTTTGATTTTTGCCCATGCTTTCTCTATATCTTCCCCTCTCCTTTTCTCTTTATCAAAGATTCTCTGAAGACTTGCCTCTCCAACTGTCAGTATCCAGGCTTCCAGCAGTGGAGGAATCTTTATTGCAATGTGATACCAGTTTTCTAGTTATTTGATATTTCTGGTGTCCTCTGTTTCCTATTATTGCTAATGCATGGATCATGTATAAGTTCATTGGTACTCCTTTTACATCTAATGGTTTTTTGAAGTTGTGTGGAGGGATTCTAGTTTAAGCAGTTGACATTATCATCTCCCCTAGCATAACTTACCTCTATATCTTTTATTAATAGAATTGTATCTGTGTTGACAAGCAGTTCCAATTATTTCATTTCTATGCTTTCTAATAGTCTATTAATTATACAGCTTATTTATTCATTCTCTTATTGATGGTCATTTACATTGCATTTAATATTTCATTATTACAAAAAGTCTGCAAAGAATATTCCTGCATAAATTTGTTCACACATGCAAGCATTTCTCTAGGGTAATACCTATGTATACCAAAAGGTGCTGGGTTACAGAATATGCGCACCTTTAACAGAAGTTGCCTAATTGCTATAAAAATTGTTGTAATAATTTACAATTCTACCAGCAGTGTCAAGACAGTTCTCATTTTTCTACACCCTTGTTATAATCAAGGTTTACACTTTTGTCAACCTGATGGATATTATCTTATCTTAATGCAAATTTTCCTGATGACTAGTGAAGGTTTGTTTTGTCTTTTCATATTCTATTCCCATTTTCACATTGGGCTGTTGTGTTTTCTAGTTCTTTGCATATTCTAGAAAAGAACACTTAAAAAATTATTGTTCAGTTACAGTTGTCCCACCTTTTTCCCCATTGCTCACTGCAACCCAGTCCCCCACAACTACCACAGTCAATCCTCCCATTGTCCTTGCCCATGAGTCCTCTATTCACATTCCTTTGTTTGCCCCTTCCCCTTCTTTTCTCTATTATCCTCCCCTCTAGCCACTGTCAGTTTGTTCTTTATTTCAATGTCTCTGGTTCTATTTTGCTCATTTGTTTGTTTTGTTGATCAGGTTCCTCTTATAGGTGACATCATATGGTACTTGTCTTTCACAACCTGGCTTATATCATTTAGCATAATGCCCTGCAGTTCCATCATGCTGTCACAAAAGGTAGGAATTCCTTCTTTCCTTCTTCATAGTATTCCATTGTGTAAGTGTACCACAGGTTTTTGATCCACTCATTTATTGATGGACACTTAGGTTGCTTCCAGCACTTAGCTATTGTAAACAATGCTGCTATGAACATTGGGTGCATAGGTTCTTCTGAATTGGCATTTCAGGATTCTTAGGGTCTAGTCCCAGCAGTGAGATTGCTGTATTTTGGGGCAGTTCAATTTTTAGTTTTTTGAGGAAATTTCATACTGTTTTCCACAGTGGCTGTGCCAGTTTCCCAACAACAACAGTGCACTAGGGTTCCCTTTAGAAATGAACGCTTTTGAAATTCTATATTTTGTAAACACATTTTCCAAGTCTGTGCCTTACTTTTAATTTGCTTAAAGTTACGTAGAAGTTTTAAAATTATATCATTAAATCTATCACTTTTTTTCACTAACATTTGTATTTTTAATCCTTTGACTACCAAAGTCATGAATATATACTTCTGTATTTTCTTGTCAAAGTATATTATTTTGCCTTTCACACTCACCTGAAGTTTATTTTTGTGTATAATACCAGGTAATAATTTAATTTTTCCTATGTGGATTTGACCTCCATAATATCAAACTCATATTTACAAAGGCTCCTTGTCCGATTATGTTCAAAACCAGCTGATGAGGTAAGCCCTTTCACAATATCTCTCATCGCACATTCTTTGGCCTTGTCTCTAACCACACCCTTCTGCAGCAGCATTATTTTCTTGTCAAACCAGACTACTTACTACATTCACTCGTCTTGAAACATGTCAAAACTATGCTTATTCTTTTTATAAGTCATGTTCTCTGTCTGTCTTTTTTCCTTACTGAACTGTAAACTTCTTGTGAAAAAGACATTGTCTAATTCATTTTTGTATCTTCAGTACGTCTACAGTGATTGAGTAGATTTTCAAATCCACTTCTTCAATTTTATTCTGAATTTAATTTGGGCCTTATTGGTAGAAACGTCCACCTAATACTATCCATATCTATACATTTAGGCTTTCACACACAGAGAGAAAAAGTTTCCTACTCCCCATAAAAAGAGTGATTCCAAATATCTTAAAATTTTAAATGGAACCCTCAAAATACTTTTAATGAACTGGAACCAGAGCCATCATGTCTGCCTCCCATTTATAGGACAAAGTCTGTGGTTGGCGCTAACAGTGACGTCAGTAAGCACCTTTTGAGGGCTTGGCCTGGACTGGCACTTTGCAGGGGATACCAGGAGTGGGTCCCTCCTTGACCCAGTTCTGAAGTGAGGCCAGGCTCCTTGGAACACGTGCTGGGCCATCTACTTTCCCTTCCGCGGAGCTTCTTTCCTCCAGATGCCTGGACCCTGAAAAGAAATAGCAGGATGTGGAAATCACTTCCGAAGTCACTGCTTACATCCAATGCTGGAGTGTCCTCGCAGCTGTCAGCGATGCTAACGACAAAGCTCTGGCCTTTTGGGCAGGAGCTGCAGTTGGCGCAAAAGTCTCAGCCACCTTGTAGAATATCTCTCCAGCCTCCCCTGCCGCCCAGTTACCAGTCCGGGTCCAGGACCAAGGATCCTCTTCGAAGGCTTGGCCTGGGCGCCCCAGCTTAGTTGCGGGTCACCTTGTCACACGATTCACTGTTGAAAGGGAAGACCTGAGGACGGGAGACCACCCCGCACCCAACCAGCAGTTTTCGGGGCCTCGCAAGGTTTGCGGAGCTGGTGTGGGTCGCTGGATCGCTGGAACACTTCCGGTCAGTGAAGCAGGCGACCGCGCCACCGGAGCCGGGGGTTCCCGCCCCACGGCCTCGGTGCACGCGTTCTGGGACTGCATTTCCCATAGGGCCCCGCGGTGGAGCGCCACCCAAGCCTGACGCGAGAGGGGCCCCTAGTACTTGACACGGCAGCTGCCTGCTACCCGCCGGTGGTGTCTTTGAAAGACAGCGGGAGGCTGCCAGCGCCATGGCGAGCCTCTGCTGCCTGCTATCCTTGCTGGGCCTGCTACTGTGCGTGGCCGCAGGCCCCCGGCTGTCTACTTCCTCTCCCTCCAAGGCCGAGAAGCCCATCATCGGTAAGAAGGATGGGCGCGGGCTGGTGTGGTCCTCGGCGCCTCCAGCTGGGAGCTCCAGCCAGTGTGTCGGGTCTGGGAAACACCTAGGAATGAGGGTGCGTTGTGTACCCACAGGCACTGAGCGAGAAGCGCGCCGAGACACGGTTTGGGTCGTGCTGAAACGTAGCCTGTGCCTCAGTGATTTGACATGGCTTTAAAGTTGGGAGGGAGGAGGGGGCTCTGAAGAACCTTGCGGATTTTTTTGTTCTTTGTACACCGTGAGGAATTTCTATTAATTAAACAAATTGTGTGCATGCATTATATTCATTAGAATTTCACTTTTAGGGCGTATTTCGAGATACAATGCATTGTACATATAAAAATCGAGTTGCCCAGGTATCAAGAAATTATGGTATGTACCCTGGACTTTGTCATCTTGAGCAGTGGAGGGCAGCAGTGGCTAGTATGATGCTAATGTCCATTCTGTTTGGTGTTAAAATGAAGCATGTAAATTTTCGTTTCCAACAAATTTATGATTTAAAAAGAGTAAAATCCGTTTGAATTGCCGTAACAGACATTTGAGACAGGGCAGGGGAAAGCTACCCAGGGGAAGTGAACCTGGAATTAAAATTTGCCAGAAGTAATTTATGTTGGCAGTTAAGACTGGTTTTATTGTAGCTTTAATGTTATGCCATTTATACTGTTTTTTTTTCCTTCCACTAAGCGGCGCAGTGTATTTTGTAACTAAATATGAAGTAGATGAGAATGTTTTCATTTATATTGGTAGTGCCCAGTTTTCAAATGGGTTGTATATCAATATTTGGAAATTGGAATGCCTTATTTCTTAGCTATTTAAAATAGAAGTTAGATTCTCCAAGGAGAATTAACTCTAAATATAATTTTAAGTAGTGTGCTGGAAATTGTGGGTGCAGAGAGGAGGAAATAAGGAAAGAAGAGGGAATTTCCTTTCCTTTTCCTAGAAAGGGTGGTCATCCAGGGTCAAATATAGAAAAAGTGAGTATGCTTTTGGGCATCCCGATCCATTAAGACAAAATAGTTCACTGAACACCTACTATGTGCAAAGTATTAAGTTAGGAAGTGCAAATTATTCAAAAACAAGGAAGCCACAAAAGTTGTGAGATGGCTTTAAAGTACAAGTGACATTTTGGTCATATTTTGAAGGGCTGGGAATATAGCCTGAGCTCTTTGCCTGATGGAAAATGAGTATGTGTGGGCAATGGAAAGGGATAAGTTGGTGGTACTTACCTGCTGTCTCTCGTGTATGTATTTTTCTCCTTTCTGGTACCTTGTGTTCACATGTCCCAAGCCTCCTTTGTGGCCCCGATCCTCGCCTGTCCTGTATCACTCCATGTCCTATGACATTCCCTAAATCTTTCCCTACCAAAATTTATTTTCTGTAGTGAAGATGATCTTACCTATTCACAGGGATTAAAACAGTTTGACTGAAGACATTTTGGCCTTTGGTCTATGTTAGCACAGTGCCTGATAAAATGTCAGCTGTTGTAAGGAGTTGGGAATAGGAAATGATCTCTCGTGTGGCCTACAGAGTCACTGAAAGCGTTCCAAATGGTGGAGTAGTGATTGGTATGGACCAGGTGTACTCTTGGGATAAACATGTTTTGATGTGACTGAGTACTCTGATAAGGATGAGGTTTCTAAGAGGCACCCCAGGTGGGGCAGAGCACACATAGGGTCTTGTAATGTTTATGAAAAGTTTCGGAATCCACTGAATTATATAATGTAAAAAATAAGCAAGGAGGTACACCCTGCCGATTTGTTATCTCTCATTTTCTATGATTTCATTTTGCATTGCTTTCTGCCCTTGCTCACACAGGGCTTTGGTCTTTCGGACTCCTTGCAATGTGGCAGCCACACGCCTGACTCAGAGCCTTTGCACTAGCTGTTTCCTCACCCTGGGTCTCTCTGGCTCCAGACATCTGCATTTGGCTAGTTACTTCGCCACCCTGAAGTCCTGGGTCAAATGTCATGTTCTACCTTCTTAAGGATCTGGCAAGCATATTTAAGAGACTCTCTTCTCGCCTGTAGATGAGACACCCCCTGCCCCCAAACGCACACTTTCTTCCTCTGCATTACTTTTCTCCTTAGCACTTACCACCAGCCAACACACTATATATTTTACCTTTTTTATTTTCTCTCCATTCCCTCCCACACACTATCATTAAAGCTCAGAGGACAGTGATTTTTGTTTTATTAACTTATGTGTCTACAACACCTAGTTCAGTGCCTGGTATATAATATGATTCAGTAATAAGTGAATGAACGGATGAATGTTGAATGAATGTTGATATGGTCAGATTTTTTTCCACGGGGAGAACTGGTTGGAGATGGTGGGGGTTGTTTAAGAAGGAATGTAGAGAGACCTTTTACGAAGCTATTGTAATAGCTTGGAGGGATGCTGCTTGGACTGAGGTAGTTTTACTGATGATGTTGGAGAGATGTGGATGGAAGGTATTTCCAGTCTTGCTTTGTTGTCGAGGAAACAGTGTGTCTTTGAGTGTATAGGGCAAGGGAGAGGCCTCCTACTAGACTTAAGGATTTGTATGTACTGAGATCCATTTTAAGTCTAAAGCTGTGTGAAGGAGGCTGGTGCTATTGTAAACCTGCTTCGGAGGCTTATTTAGCCTCCTGAATGAGGGCAGAGAGAGGAGGCTACTTAAAACTCAGATTAGCCTCTACTACTTCTTTTCTAAAGTCTGTGGGTATACTTGCAGGAGAAGCTTCATATTTAATTCTGTGAATTAAGTGAATAAAGAACAGTAGTCCCACTGTATCCATGGGAGATACATTACAAGACCCCCAGCAGATACCTGAAACTGTGCATAGTACTGAACCCTATATAAACTATGTATTTTTCACATATATATATTCACATACATATATATATGTGTGTATATATATGATAAAGTTTAATTTAAAGTTAGGCCCAGTAAGAGATTGGCAACAATAACTCATAATAAAATAGAACAGTCATAGATAATACAGTTGTCCCATGCAGTAGAAAATTCACATGTAACTTAAGTTAACCCTTTGCATCTGTGGATTCCCAACCCTGGATTAAAAATACTGTTTTTGATCCGTGGTTGGATGAATCTGTGAGTGTAAGGATACAGAGGGCTGAGTATATATTTCTTGGAAAAAATCCATATATATAAGTGGACCCATGAAGTTCAAATCCATATTCAAGAGTCAATGTGTGCTCTAATAGAAGTTATGTGAATGTGGTATCTCTCAGAATATCGTTTTGTACTCCCCTCAGCTTTGTTTTTACTTAAGGAAGCACTTCAGAGCTTCTCTTGGCCATGTTTGAATTGCCAGCACTGTTCTCGCATTTTGGGGCCATTATTAGGTAAAGTAAGCATTACTTGAACACAGGTCCAGCAAGACTGTACAGCGTTCTACTAACTGAGATGGCTATTAAGTGACTAGGTGGTCGGGGAGCATCTACAGCATGGAGATGCTGGACTGAGGGATGGATTCAGGTCTGGGGTGGGATGAGGTAGGACAGCTCGAGATTTCAGCACACTTCTCAGAATGGTAGGCAGTATAAAACTTATGAATTGTTTATTTTTAGAATTTTCCATTTAATGTTTTCAGACTACAGCTGACCATGGGTAGCTAAAACGTCACAAAGTTATATCTTGGATAAGGGGTAACTACTGTAGGGATATTTTTACCATGGTATCTTTCAGTTTCTGAGTCGGGAAAAAAGGAAATTGATTGAAGCTTCTCTTTTTTTCTTTTTCCCACCTTTTTTTGTAATTTAGGCGTATTAATGCAAGGGTGCCGTACTAAGGCAATGAAAAAGCTGGGAAAATACTATATCGCTGCATCCTATATAAAATATCTGGAGTCTGCAGGTGCAAGAGTTGTACCAATAAGGTATGATTCAATATTTTTTACACTGTATAAATAAAAACTGTTTTACTTCTAAAATTAGCTTTTAACTCTAAAATTAATGCTTTGTCTTGATTGCCTCATTTAAGTGTGGTAGGTAGCATTGCATGTGATTTTTGCCAAAGATCTGATGCTCAGAGTCTCTTGCTACATTGTTTAAAGTATGAAGTTATGTTATTCTATAATATCATTAGAGATATGTCATATCTGTTAGATAGAGAAGTGATAGTTTCCTTTACCCCCCAAAAGGCGGTCCTCATTAGACATCATGGAAGTAATGGAATGAAAGAATCTTCAACTTTACCAGCTTTAGTCTATAATATTAGGATAAAGCTAACCTTAGGGCATGAAGGGGGTTTAGAAGATAACTTTTGAAATACCTTTACACTCCATTTTAAAAACTTGTAAATGACTAACACAGCAGTGTTGCTTCAGTATCAATCACAGGTATTGTAGTTTTAAAAGAGCTATATTAGTTTTGTGATGTAATGGCCTACTAAGAATAAAATGATTAATGTCATATATTGTTTTGGAAAAAGTTGATTTTTTTAAACAAACAAAACCTTGTAAATATTAATAATATCATCCAAAATAAGTGTATTTTAAAAGCTTCCAGCACCACCATCTAATCCATTATAGGTGATTTCATACACAAAATACAACTTTTTTCAGGGCAACATGCTTTTGTAAATAATTCTGCATCAAGAAAACTATAACCAAAAATACCTTCCAAATGGGACATGAGTAATCAAAATGCAAATGCTACACTTTAGAGAATTACACCACAAAGTGGTTTTATGTTTTGCTTCGTAAGGATTGTCTTCTTGCTTGTTTCTTTGCATTTAACAATCTCTACCCGCAGATGAACATTTGCTTTTGACATTTGTCTTTAATTCTTTTAGTAGCAGATTTAATTTTTCAAAGGAAATCTTACTTGGAACCAAGGTAACGCCAGAGTTTCAGAGTTGAGGAAGCATTTTATGCCAGCCGTTCTTTTAGGACATGAGTGCCGATAGCATGGATGGGAAGTAGGAGAGACAGAAGGCAGGTGTACCAGTTCAGAGATTGTTGCAGTAGGTTAACTGTGGAGTGATGAGGGCTTGCTGATGAAGTTACCAGCCAGCAGTAACCCCGAGTGCTGCAGATGATTGAGGAAACGAAAGAGATACACACCAACTACCGAGTCCTGTGGAGGAATAGGAACTGAACAGCCACTCCCTCAAGGGGGGAGCGCCCTGAACCGCTGTCTGAGTAGGCTTTTTATTAGGTTGTTTTGGGTAGGAATACAGATGCAGTTTGTTGATTATAGTCTGGCAGGGAAGATCAAACAAGTAGATAACTTTCAAAGAGCTAAAAGGGCTCTCGCTGAGTTGGGGTCTTATCACCTAAAAAACTACAGGACCTAAAGGGCTAGTTTCATTTTCTGCCTGTGCCTTCATATTCTAATTAAGAGCATCCTCCAGCAAAGTAAGCTTCACAGGATCTTGCATATTCTCTGCTTCAGGCCTAATTACCCCGGGAGGTCCACTGTCTCTAGTCTGGACTGTACCGCCCCTTGTCATTGCCACAGACCTGAGTCGAGCAGAGGAGACAAAGGCAGCCGGGAGATTTGGATTTCTCACAAGCAGAATAAGGACTCAGGCTTGTCAAAGTTGAGGGGTTGGGGGTTGATCATACCCTCTTTTCCACAGCCCCCTGAGTCTCTCCCTGAGGGCCTTCCCATGTGATCGTGCCTGTCTTAGGTCCATTCTCCTCTGAGAATTGTTCCCCGTCATTGGCTAACTGACCAGTCAGTGGGGGCCAGGCATGGAGCAGGCAGCGCTCATGCCAGGGAGACAGGCTTGTCTCCTTAGTGTCTCTCACTCAGCCTTACCCATTGTGGGTGGGGGGTTGCAGCTCCTGAAACCAGGCAGGGCGGATCCCAACAGCTTGTCTTAGATCAGAGGTTGTGGGATTGGTAAGTGAATGTTATTCAAGAAAAAAAATTAGCCCAAGTTGATGACTAATTGGAAAAAGGACACGGGAGGAGTAGGCAAGAAAGACAGAAGTTTTGAAACCGGGGAAGTTTGACATCAGTGATTCACCAAATACTGGTATGTATGACAGAGACACTGAAAATGTGACTGTCAACATAGAGGTTAATTTTCAGCTTGGGTTCCCAAAGTTCATTTTAAGTAAGTTGCTAAAAATTAGAACTATACGATCGTATAAAAACATCGTAATATGTAGCAGCTAAATTCCCAGGGTAACCTACAAAGGATTACCTAATGTAGAATGAGACAGAGGATCACATTGATAATGGGGGGCTCATTTCTGCATTTTGGACGCTGGGGGTGAACTGCTGCAGTTTAGAAGGGAAACGGAAGAGGATGGGAGATGTAGGCAAAACTCTGGAATAGGCAGAACAGTTTGTCTGTGGTCTCCTTCTGCCTTCTTTCTGCTACCTGGCTCTCAGGTGCCTGGTGCTCTCAGGTGCCTGGTGCTCTCAGGCTGTCAGAAATTCCTCCTTGGGACTCCCCCTGAGAGGCAGCATGTGGCTCCCCCTGGGCTGCTTTTGGTTCAAAAATGTGTTTTGTCCATGCAGCATTTTAAAACATTTTAATCATTTACAAATCAGAAGCCTTCATAAAAGCCTGAATTTCTGGTCTCTCCCTCTCTTTTTTTACAAGCAAGGTATCTGGAGCTGATTTGAAATGGAGCAAGTGCTCTTCAGTGGCAACCATACCTGTCACTCCTTTTCATGCTGTGTCATTTGTCATCATTACCAGGCTTCAACTGTGTTCTTCTAGTTAAAGAGAGAGTGAATTATTGAGAGGTTCTTTTGCTTCAAGAAAGTCTGACAAATGCAAATCACATCTGCATTCAAAGTGTGTGACCTGGCCAGTTTTCCCTGGCAGGTCTCTGAGGCACTTGAGTTTGTGACAACCCCCTCTGCCAACATTCAACAACTAAGGCCCTTAATAGTGATAAGCAGGGGGTCAGAAATTCAGTCATGGACAATGTGGGAGGCATTTATTCAGAATTAATGAAATGAGTGAAACTGGCATGCATGGCTAGCTGTCAGGAGTCCCTGGGGTGCAGCTGAGTGACCCACATCCATTGTTTTCCTGATGGTGGTGGCTGCCCATCCTGGTTTAAATATCCACAGGGAAGATTCTGGGCCCTGAACGGTTCCCTTTTCCACTGGCACAATTTGGGCAGATGGAACTGGCGGAATAGTGGGAACAGGCAAACTCACATTTCTCCCCCTGCTATTTCCCAGGTCAAGGCCACTGCCCCTCATTCCTCCATGTAAGAGGGTGGCAAGCACCCTTGCAGTGTCAGCCACTGCTCTGTGGCTCTCTGCCAGAAGGATTACTCTAAATCTCAAACAGAGCTGATCTTGCAGAGCTCATTTGGACTTAGAGGAGAGTCCAGAGGGGTTTATTGGCTTAGCATAGTCAAGTTCAGGGCATCAGAGGTGTCTACTTATTAATGTCAGAGGTGCTCTGACTCCCCTAAAGCTTCCCTGGGGCCAAAATGGACTGTAGTTGATGTTTGATCATCAGCCTACTTCTTCTGTGGCAGTGTGGGAGGGAATTATGCCTTATGATTCTTTTACAGAACCACAGACTGCCTAATGGAGGGATTTCATGAACAGGATGCCCTCTTCCCTCGTTCTTGCATTTTGTTGACCTTCTAGAAGAGAAAATCCACCTTACTATCACTTAATTAAAGGTTGTAACCAATTGTCACAGATTACTCCCCTCCGTCTTTTCTGGAGAAGGGGATAAAATAATCAGCCACATAGTGATTGGTTAGGAGGGCTTCACGAGGTGTTTGATGAAGGAGCCTCAGAGTAGTTGCCTGGGCAGATTAGGCCAGTGTGCAGTGATGTGCGTGTAGTCCATCCATAGTGCTCAACTCTTCTGACTTTTGGACCCACAGCAGTCTGCAGACGTTTGCAGCTGGTGGTGAGGGTGGGACGAGTCAGGGACATGGCTTCTCTATGCATTGTTTTAATCTGCCGAAGCTGCCTGTAGTTCAGATAGGCATGTTTATAAATCTCCTTATTTAGACTTGACGTAAAAATACTAATTGGCTAGCAGAGATATTTCTGGTGCTTAAATCCCTTTTAAAAAAATTTTTTTTTCATTTTTAACTACCATTGATACATGCAATATTACATTAGTTCCAAGTGTACAACATAGTAGTCAGGCATTTGTATAACTTAGAAGTGATCCCCAATAAGTCTAGTTAGTACCTATCTGACACCATGTCCAGTTAGTACAATATTATTGACTCTGCTCCCTGTGCTGTACTTTCCATCCCTGTGACTGTTTGTATGTATGGCAATTTGTACACTTTCTCACCCAGCCTCCCCGCTCCCTCCCGTCTGGCAACCATCAGTTTGTTCTCTGTATCTCCAAGTCTCACGGCCTTTAATATTCTGCATATGAATACATCACAGTATTAAATTATATTAGACCACAGAAAAGCATGCTTACTCCTCTGATTAGCAAAACAAGGATGTAATTATGTGACTGTGTAGTTTGAAAAGATTCCTCTAGGAAGATAGAGCGGTAATATTATCTACAATTTAATCATTATTTTTTCAACTGGCTTTTTAAAAACTAACATGGTTACTTCCTTTAGAGCCTGACTATTTTCTTAGGTTTGGGAAATAAATGTTTTGTTACTGTTTTTCTCGTTTTCAGGCCTGATCTTACAAAGGAAGAGTATGAAAAGCTTTTCCAGTCTATTAATGGGTAAGTTGGCAGCACTGTATCAAGTTGGCTTGATACAGTGTGTGAGGCCTGTGTAGTCTGCCCCTGCACAAAAGTACATATAAATATTCCACGTGTTTCTGTATAACTATCTTATAGTGGTGTACCATTGGTTTCCTGAGTTCTTTTATAAGAATTATTTTGTTGAGAGAGAGAGATGCAGAAGTCCTACACAGAAGGAGGGTTAAGAAATAAATGTTACAAAGTAGACATATATGATTTCTTTTAATGTGTGACAAAGTCTTTCTTCTTTTAATGCCTGTCTTAAATATTTTGGAGCCACTTAAATGACAGGGTGCATACTGCTTGCCTAGGGGATTTGTAAGTCCTAAGGTTAAGGATATTAATCAGTTGTCTTTCAGAAGGTAATTTACATAGAACTTGGAAAAAAGTTATCTATTCTCTGACATTGCCACAAAGATATGATTGGTTAGCTCCTAGAAAAAAAACTTAATAATATGAAAAAATGCTCAACATTTTTCTTAATTAAAAACCCTTTTTTAAAACTGTCAAGTTGGCAAAGATCAGAAAATTTGCTAATATTGTGTGGTGAAGGTGTGAGGAAACCAGTATTCTCATACTTTTCTTATGGATGTGTAAGTTACACAGTCTTTTGGGGAGCAGTTCCACAGTATCTATTGACATTACAAATGCACATATGTTTGGGCCAGGAAATCCTTTGTAAGTAATTTTATTTTACAGATATATCCCCCCACTCCCACATGTGAAGAGTTGGGCCCAAACATAAGCATTGTAGTATTGTTTGAAATACATCCAATTTCCAAGCCACCTGTTAGTCCATTGGTTGGGAATTGAATAAGTAAGAAGACCAAGTATGAGAGAATGTTATGACAGATTAAGGAGGAGGCTATCTGTAGCTGCTGCTTTGAACCACTGCTGTTGCCCAAACAGTGTAACGTTGTTAGACAAAGGAGCAGGGCACATAGTGGTGTGTACAGTGTGCTCCCATTTACTTTGGTTCACAAGGTGGTGGCGAGGGGGTGAGTGTGACATTCATCTCTGGGTCAATACAGCCGACTTCAGCAGTGGTTGTTTCTGATTGGGAGTGGAATGGAGGGAACCTATCTTACTGTAAAGCTTTTATAAAAAGAGCTTTTTAAAAAAATTTGTAAAGCTGTTTTTTTATTACTATCTTTTTAAGAAGGCCATGGTTAAAACAATCATATGCCTTCAGCTTCAATTTGGTTCAGTAAATATTTACTATAAAATCAGTTAAATTTAGTAAAATATTAAAAATGCCCATTATGTGCAGTGACCTTTGGCACAAAGATAAACAAGTCCAGGCTAGAATGTGTGATCGAACCTCAGCATTTCACCAGAAAAGGAGCAGTGCTCTCTGCAGCCTCAGAGCATGTCTCTGAGCCCTGTGATGCCGCAGCCCCCATCCCCTTGTGAGGGTGCGCGGAGATGAACCGGCAGAGCCTGGCTTCACAGGAGTCGTCAACTGAGAGGGGCCGTTGAGTTCTACTTTATGAAGTTACTAAATTTCATGCTAAAAATACTAGATGTGATCAGAGGCAGCTTGTTAAGTAGAGAGTCGATGAAAAGGAAGACCTGCCGAGTCTTCGTTAATCCACTTTGAATCGTAGGGTTTCCTGCACGGTTCTGTGGCAGGCGTTCTGCCGCACTGTTCGGGTGTTTTCTATGAGACTGTGATTTTACTAACAGCAGAAAGTACTCATCTTTGGCCCTCCAGGCAAGTGCCGAGCCTGGCTCATGCAAGAAGTTGAATATAGTAGAACCAAGAATCTCAAAAGTGTTATGTCACATATCTTGAATTCAAATTTAAGTATTTTCAAAATGTCAGTACATTTAATCTGACTTTTATAATCTCTTTTGACCATCCTTGCTTCTTTTAAGACCTGTTATAATGTTTAAAATGTATGGTTAATTTAAAAAGTTGATATCAAAACACAGTAAATATTTTTCTGTGTCTCACCATATTTATGGATAGAGTAGAATAAAATCAGATGTCCGTTACTCCCCTCTTTTGTCCCCTGTACTTTTTTAGAACTGTGATTGTGTTCTTTTCAGAATTCCCTAATATCACGCTTGTTTCTGAAGAGATTACAGGGTGGTAATGAAAAATTAAATTCTCATGGATATGTAATTCTAAACTACATGTATTTTTGTGATCAGTTTGTTCTTTATGGTTAGGAAAAGCACCTTTGTGAACCGAAACTGACTCAGGATTATGGACTTTAATTGATTTTGGCATCATGGATCACCCTAATTTAAACCTTCCTGTGCTTGCAATTTTGTCTCTACTTGATTTTTAGCTCTGTGTACTCTCTGCCCCTCCCCCGTTTATTTACCTTTAAGTTATGAAAAATAAACTTGTTTATCAAAGAAGTTTTGGAAGAATATGCACAAAATATTCTTAAGTACAGTAATTTACAAATGGGTAGGGTTATACATATTTCACTTTTTTGCCATAGTTTTTTTGTGTTCTGTAATGATCTTGCTGCTATGTCATAAACAAGTTGTTTTAAAATCAGAAGATTGGTGTCTGTGCGGGCGGGGTTGAAGTGCACCCCTGTCTGGTGTCGTTTCAGGGTCCTTTTCCCTGGAGGAAGTGCTGACCTCAGGAAGTCAGGCTATGCCCAAGCAGCCAAAATATTTTACAACCTTACCATAAAGGTAAATATCAGTTGTTGCTTATTATTTCAGATGGGCTTTTGTAATTTTCCATGGGGATAGTTCCTTTTTCAAGCATATGGTAATGCTTCCCTCACGGTTAACCCGGACCTCATCACCCCTCCTCACCCTTTGAGGTGCCTGTCTTGAGCAGCTAGTGGTGGCTATCGCTGATTTTCTGCTTAATTGAATCCTGGGCTCTGGGGGACCTTCAGAGCCCTGCTGAAGGCCCCTTGCTATTTGTGCTCACTAATGTGAACCAGGTCCTCCGGAGGGCTTAATAAGCTGTTTTTGTTATGTAGCGGGCATTGTTCATATGTTATTAATTTTCATCTGTCTTGAAAGCTGCTCTTTCTCCGACTCATTTCAGCCTACTTGATGTTTCTTCACAGTTACCTTAACGTCACTTTCAGTTACCAAGTAGAGCCTCTTGACTTCTTTGTAATGTCTCACCTTTGCAGCATAGCTCAGACTCTCACTATTTCTCTGCTGAACTATTAACAGCAGTTTTCTAATTAATAATGCTGGATCTAGTATCAGTTTTCTAATTAATAGTGCTGGATCTAGTATCTGCTCCCTCCCCCATAAATATTTCTCTAAAGAACTGCATTTAGCATATGAAATACTTGTTTGAAAACTTTTTATTGGCTAGTCCCATTACCAGTAGTCTTTCCTAGCCTATTGCTGAAGACTGATAGTGTGTCCACAGCTCGCCTTTCTCAGCCTTTCCTTCTGCAAGTCACTGAAGCCAGGTTGGTATTTCCAGCAGACTCTTTGTCCTCCTGCAATAGTTTCCAGCCTTGTTAGTCTGTTTCTTTCCACTCCATCCTGATTTACATCTCCGCTGTCTCTCAAGCTGAGACTGTGTTCTTCTTGAGAGATTTCCCTACCTCCTCCAGCTGCAGGCATCCCACTCCCTCTTCACTTTCAGAGTACTTTGTTGCAGAATGGTTCAAACATTTTTGTCTCCTACTCTGTACAGTGACTGGGTCCATGATCTTATCAAGAGGCTTGTAGTTCAGAAGACAGAGTATCTTGAAGTTAGCTGTTCATGTCTCATCTGGTTTCATGGTTCTGACACCCTTTGAGGTGGTCCTCATTTCATATTGTGTGCTTCATGTGCTTAGTACTTGCTCAAGATTTTAAAAAAACATGCGTGAACAAAATTGAAATTTTATAATGTGATTTAAAATGAATTTGAGAAATAGATATGAACATTATAAACTAGTTATTCTTTGTTTTCCTACTAGAGATTCATATAACCAACTTGCCCAATTTAAAAAAAAAGAGCCACATAACCTATAAGACCCAAAGATCTATTTTAAAAAATGTTAGCTACTTGAAGATTTCAAAACAAAGGGAAAACCTTAGCCACACCGAACTCCTTGTTTAGCAGTGGTCACTGGGGTGCCCCAGGCTCTCATTGCAGAGGCCCTGGGAAGTGAGCAGTCTGTTGGGTCTACTCAGTTCCCCTCTGCACCCTCTGCTCTGCTGGGCTGTGTAGAGAATCACGGCAGAATCACTGCTTCCAGTGAGCGGAGACTTTACGTTTCGTTGAGAAATTGCATTTGGTGCATATGGAAACAGAGAACAGTCAAACCCTCTTTTGTGTTTATTATACAGAAATGCAGTAAGATCCTTTAATGTAACGTATACGGTTTTAACTTCTAAAAATAAAATTTTCCAGACCTGTAGATAAAATGTTAAAAATCTTACCTTGGGGCCCTGGGTGGATGACTCGGTTGTTTGGAGCATCGTGCTCTACAGGGAAAGCTGTGGGTTCAATTCCTGATCAGGGCGCATACCTAGGCTACAGGTTTGACCCCTGGTCAGGGCATATAGTACAGATTGATGTTTCTCACATCGGTGTTTCTCTCTCTTCTCTCTCCCTTCCTCTCTTGCTAAACAAACAAACAGACAAAAAACCTATATCCTCAAGTGAAGATTAAAAAATAACCCTACCTTGGAATAGAAAGTATAGGAGTTAATGTAATTCTCTATTTTTCTCAGTGAAAAACAGAAAAAAAACCCCAACAATTTCCTCATTTAAAATGAGTTATCAGTAGGTTATATTTTATAGTTTAGGCAGGAAAACAGCTGTTTTTAGAAAAGTTACAAAACTCATTTTTGTAACTATGAGCGCATATGGTTTTCATGCAGTTAACCAGAACACTCAGTTGCTACAGTACTTTTTCCCCAGTCATGCTAGGTGTTATGACCTCCTTTGAAGAAACCCAGTGCCAATAAGAAGCATAAATGGTAGGTACAAAATAGACAGGGAGAGGTTAAGCATAGTATGGAAAATGGAAAAGCCAAAGAACTTATATGTACGACCCGTGGACATGAACTAAGGTGGTGAATGCGGGTGTGAGGGGGAGTGCAGGCTGGAGGGGAATAAAGGAAAAATAAATGGGACAACTGTAATAGCATAATCAATAAAATATATTTTTTAAAAAAGAAGTAAAACCCCAGTACCATTGCACTTGTTTAGTTGACAACTTTTACTCTATAAAAATCTATTTTACTTTTGTTCATCCTTTTCCTTCCTTACTGTTCCTTTCCTTCCAGATCATGAATTTCACCTAAGTTAAATCTAATTAGCGAAAGGTGGTATAATGCAGCTGTTAGTATATATTCTGAGATAATGGAGGAAAGAGTGTGTTTAAAGCCAGACAATTATCCAAGCAACAGGATTTATAGAGGATTGAAAAGTAGGTATTTATCAACCATTATCTTGGATATTTTTAGTCCTTAATTGTTACTTGCAGTACTTGGCAGTTTCCTGGCAGATGCCAGTCTCTTTCCTAGCACAACTGAGGCTGGATAGTTTGGTTGATTAAAACTGAATTATTATGTAGGAGGTTGGCCTGAAGAGAGATTGTGATAGCCTATTTATGGAATCTGGAAAATTCTTGAGAAATCCATATATAATTCAGGTGCTTCCCTTGTAATGACGTACCAAATGTATAATTTTTGTTTTGAAAAGTTTGAATAAGATTCATTTTCTCTTTCAAAGAGTTTTGATGATGGAGACTATTTTCCTGTGTGGGGTACATGCCTTGGACTCCAAGAGCTTTCATATCTGACCAGTGGAGAGAACTTATTAATCCACACAAATACTGAGGGAATTGCAATGCCCCTGAACTTCACTGGAGGTAAGAATTGTCTTCTTGACCCTTTAAAAATATTAACTGGGCAGGATTAGTAAGTAGTATATATCAAGTAAAAAATGCTCATGCTCATGCCCTGCCTAGGTGGCTCAGTCAGTTAGAGTATCACCCCATCCATACACCAAAAGGTTACAGGTTTGATTCCCAGTCAGGACACAGACTGAGGTTGCTAGTTTGATCCCCTGTCCATTCAGGAGGCAACCTATCAATGTGTCTTTCTCACAACAATGTTTCTTTCTCGCTCGTCCTCTCTCTCTAAAGTCAATAAACATATTTTTGGTTGAGATTTTAAAAATACTCATAACTTATTAATTTTTAAACTACTTACATAGGCTGAGAATGTGAATGGTCACCGTTGTACTCAAGTTATGAGGGTGGTTTTTTGAGGAATTTTGAATTTCGAGAACTCATTGCTTCTAGTGTTATCAGGACCGGGCATGAATAAAACTAAAACTGGACCGGGTTTCCAGTCCCAGCTTTGTTACTGTTGCAGTGGGGAATCCCTTAACCAATCTTAACTTTAATTTCATGATTTGTAACAAAGTTTTCCTCTTAAGGTTTCTTTTGGGTGCTGAGTATTAAATAAAGATTATGTTTTCCAGATACTGTGCTAAGCACTTTAAATACAATTCTCATAAATGTTAGCTGTTATTATTATAGTGCAACATCTTCCCCTTGGCTGTGTACTCTATTTCATCCTAGCTGGGGTGTACTGCAATTCAGTTCTGGCACTAAGCACCTGGAGCTAGTGCAGACTCCACAGTTAAGGGTGTCTCCCCGACTAAACTGCCCTTATTTCAGGCACTAGCCTCAATTCGTGATCCCAGACCACCCACACTTCTGATCAGCTGGCCAAAGATTTGAGAATTCCCACAAACCTTCTTAGATCCCGTAATCTGTTAGAATGACTTACAGAACTCAGGAAAGCACTATATTTATGTAAGTTTCATTATAAAGGATACACCCAGGATGAGGTGTGGGAGAGGATGCGGAGCTTCTATGCCCTTTCCCTGTTGAGTCAGTGCACATCACCCTCCTGGCATATCAATATGTTCATTAACTGGGAAGCTCATAGCAGTGGGCCTCAGTGTTAAGAGTTCTTATTTGTGTTTTCCTTGCAAAGGAAATCATTGCAAAGGCATGATTAATTAAATCATTGGCTATGGGATTGAACTCAGTCTCTAGTCCCCCTCCCATCCCTGGCTCAGATTCTTAACCTTCTCTAATCCTGGGATTAGTCTTTCTGATGACCAGCCTCAGTCTGACCCTCTCAGGGGCTTACTGTCAGCCTCTGCATTAGCAAGCATTGCAGACACTGCTATCCCTCAGGAAAGCCCAGGGGTTTTAGAAGCTCCCTGTCAGGAACTCAAGAAGCCAGACAAATTCTTTATTATACTACATTGTAAAAAGGTAATGATTCTTGCAGGTTACTTGATCTGTGAATCCTCAGAATTGAATACTACCAGCTGTTCTGTTCTCATAAGCATTTTGGAAAGAAAGCAGTAGTAGTTATACATGGAACCTATAGAATGCTCTATACTTTTCAAAGCTCCTCCTCACACCGTCTCACTTAAATCATTGTGAGAACCCTGTGGGAAGTATGTGTATTAGGTCAGTCAGTTTTGGTTGTGTGGTAAAAACCCAGATTTTACAGAAAAGGAATAAATTCTACTGAAGTGAGGTATCTTCATTAGTTGAGGTACTGGGATTCCGATGGAAGCCTTTAGCTCCCTCAATGAGAACCTATTCAGGGACCGCTGGCCCCAGCGGCTTCAACACCATCAGGAACTTCTTATCCCTTGGATGGTACTTGTGTCTGAGTGTCAGACTCCAGAGGCTTCAGAGATGTTCCTTTCTGTTTTTAATCTATTTACTGAATAGAAATTTCTTGGCCTGGTAATTAAAAGAAAATTATCTTTTCTTCAGTGTTGGTATAGTTAACCTTTTAAGTCCCAGATGCCTTTGAAAATATGTTGAAAGTTCTGGATAATTTCCTGGGAAAACAAATACATACACGTGTGGAAAATCTTATCTGTTTTTCAGTGCTATCTAGAGAACTCAGTATTCTTTTGCTCACTCTATGGCTAGCCTGCTGTTTAGCATATCAGAATAATTTTAGTTATTAATGTTGAACTTCTAGAAGAAAAGTACTTAAATATGAAGCATATTTGAATTTGCATATTAAACTAACTTTATAATTGACTAGCATATTGCTGTGGAAATGATGTGTTTTGCTTTGTTATCTTGATTATATCTTAATAATGACCTGTCTTTGGCAATTAGTGACTTCAGTGGATTTAATTTTTCTATGTTTAAATTATTTCCCTTGTACTTAAATTGTTTTAGATGTATCGAAGAGCAGAATGTTCCAGAATTTTCCTGCTGACTTATTGCAGTCATTAGCAGAAGAGCCTCTGACTGCAAATTTCCACAACTGGAGCCTCTCCATCAAGGTATCACATTAATTATGTAATAAAATTAATGCAGAGCATCCAAGATGGCAGAGCAGTAAGTGGAAGCTACACTAACTTGCTCCCAGGACCAATCTGGAATTAACTAAATTGTAGAGAAAGCATCCTGAATAACCAACTGAACACTAAGGGAGAGAAGCCTTATAACCACAGACAGACAGAAGAAACCACTTCACCACAATGAGAATGGTAGGGAATATGGTGACATGAGAGGGCTAACTGTGCTCCCAAGGGTGGCAGCTGGAGATCTGGAGCAATATTTTAATGGCTGGGGGCTCCCTCTGAGAAGTGTGAGGTGTAAACACCAAGCTGGGCTCCCCAGCCTACAGCACCAGAGCCAGAAAGGAACCCAGATGACATCCACCTGTGAAAAGCAACAGGGTTTCTGTCTACTAAGGAGAGATGTCTGGAGACTCAGAGAGCCTCTTAAAGGGCCAATGCACAAAATTTCATTTGCAACCATTTACTGTGGGCTTCAGCAGTGAGAGGGCAGAGTGGACTAGAGACACTTGAGAAGAATTGGGGGTTGGTGGCTCTGGGGAGAGAACTGAAGGAACAGCCACCAGGATCCCTGTGCTGAGTCATTCCCCATACCGCAGAGCCCATCTTTCTCAGGTAGAGCTCTCTTCTCCAAGTGGTATCAACCTGAGGGGAAGCAACATCCCTGCCCACAGGAATTATTCTGCCCCACCATGTGGTGCTTAAACCGGCTGTCAATTACATCTTGATTAGTTTAATGATTGACCAGTTTAAGGACTGATTAGTTTAACAACTCATTCGAAAAATATGAAGCAGCCAAAATGCGAAGACAAAAATTGAACTCCAAATGAGAGAACCAGAGAATTCTTCAGTAGAACTAGATGAATTGGAGGCAAGCCATTTATCAGAGAGTTTAGAGTAATGATTATAAGGATACTAAAAAGCATGAGAAGGGACATAGAAACCATAGGAAATGACCAGTCAGAAATAAAGAATGCAACATATGAAATAAATAATACACTGGAAGGAATAAACAGTAGGTTAGGACTTCCGGCCAAGATGGAGGCATAGGTAGATACACTGTGCCTCCTTGCACAGCCAAGATAGGGACAACAACAATATAGAAACAAAATAACAACCAGAACTGACAGAAAATTGGACTGTCTGGAAGTTGGACAACCAAAGAATTAAAATAGACACGTTCATCCAGACTGGTAGGAGGGGCGGAGTCAGGCAGCTGGGCAGAGAGGGGTCGTGCAGCACAAAGAGCATTGGGACTGGGCATATAAGACCGCAGCAGGTGGACCCTGGGCGCGCAAGCGGCAGCTGACAGACCTCCACCAACGGGTGGCAATAGGCAGACCCAGCGAGGTGGCAATTGTGAAGTGGCACTGCGCGCAAACCAGGATCCCAGCGCTGGGAATTAGAGCCTTGGCGCAGTGATTGAAAACACCTGTGGGGGTTGAGGTGCAGGGAGAGACTCCCAGCATCACAGGAGAGGTCATTGGAAAGTCCCACGGGGTGGACCGGCCCACGCACACAGGAATCAGCACCAGAAAGGCCCAGTTTGCTTGGGGGAAGCGGTGGAAGGGACTGAAGTCTGACGGAGAGTGGAGCAAGTGCCATTTTTCCCTCTCAGACCCCTGCCCCACGTACAGCGTCACAACCCAGCCTGGGTTACCCGACCCTGGTGAACACCTAAGGCTCTGCCCCTCATACGTAACAGGCGCGACTGGACCAAAAAAAAAAAGAGAGAGAGAGAGATGGCTCAAACAGAAGAACAACTGAAAGCCCCCAGAACCCATCCTTTTCAGTGACCAAGAGATAGCCAACCTATCAGATGCACAGTTCAAAACACTGGTGATCAGGATGCTCACAGAATTGGTTGATTTTGGTCACAAATTAGATGAAAAAATGAAGGCTACAATAAGTGAAATGAAGAAAAATGCACAGGGAACCAATAGTGATGGAAAGAAAGCTGGGTCTCACATCAATGGAGTGGACCAGAAGGAAGAAAGAAACAACCACACAGAAAAGACTGAAGAAATAAGAATTCAAAAAAAAAATGAGGAGAGGCGTAGGATCCTCCGGGACATCTTTAAACGTTCCAACATCCAAATTATAGGGGCACCAGAAGGAGAAGAGGAAGAGCAAGTGGAAAACTTATTTGAACAAATAATGAAGGAGAACTTCCCCAATCTGGCAAAGGAAATAGACTTCCAGGAAGTCCAGGAAGCTCAGAGAGTCCCAAAGAAGTTGGACCCAAGGAGGAACACACCAAGGCACATCATAATTACATTAGCCAAGGTAAAAATGAAGGAGAGAATCCTAGGAGCAGCAAGAAGTAAGGAGACAGTCACCTACAAAGGAGTTCCCATCAGACTGTCAGCTGATTTCTCAAAAGAGACCTTCCAGGCAAGAAGGGGCTGGAAAGAAGTATTCCAAGTCATGAAAGACAAGGACCTACACC
>CM052544.1:86243209-86285907 GCA_028533065.1 Trachops cirrhosus | reverse complement strand
TACAGAGAATAAGTAGCATAGATTGTAGGTAGAAAATAGACAGGGGGAGGGCAAGAATAGTATAGGAAATGTAGAAGCTAAAGAACTTATGACACATGGACATGAACTAAAGGGGGGAATGTGGGTAGGAGAGGGTGTTCAGGGTTGAGGGGGATGGAGGGGAGTAATGGGACAACTGTAATAGCATAATCAATAAAATATTTAAAAAAACAAAACAGTAGGTTAGGTAAAACAGAGGATCACATTAGTGATTTGGAAGACAAGGTATAAAAAAACACACAGGCAGAGCAGCAAAAAGGAAAAAGAATTAAAAAAAGTGAAGTGGAAAAATATCCTCATGATGGGAATACCAGAAGGAGAAGAGAGTGACCCAGGGATTGAAAACCTGTTTGAAGAAATAATAACCAAAAACTTCCCTAATATGGTGAAGGAAAAAGACACACAAGCCCAGGAAGCTCAGAGAGTCCTAATCAAGTTGGATTCAAAGAGGCTAACACTGAGACATGTCATAATGAAAATCACAAGGCTTAATGAAAGGAGAGAATCCTAAAAACTGCAAGAGAAAAGCATATAGTTCCCTACAAAGGCGCACCAATTAGAGTGTCATCTGATTACTCACCAGAAACATTTCAAGCCAGAAGGGAGTGGTGTGAAATATTCAAGGTGATGAAAAACAACGACATACAACCAAGGCTACTTTACCTAGGAAGGTTATCATTGAAAATTGAAAGAGAAATAAGGAGCTTCCCAGAAAAGAAAAAGCTAAAGGAGTTAACACCAAACCAGTACTGCAACAAATGTTAGAGGGCTTACTTGAAGAAGAAGAAAAAGGGAAGGAAAAAAGAGGAAAACAGTCTAACAATAAAATGGTACTACATATGTATCTCTCAATAATCAACTTAAATGTAAATGGCTTAAATGTTCCAACCAAAAGACAGAGGATAGCTGAATAGATAAGAAAACAAGACATATATATGCTGCCTCCAAGAGACCCACGTCAGACTGAAAGATACACATGGACTGAAAGTAAAGGGTTGGAAAAAGATATTTTATGCTAATGGAGAAGGGAAAAAAACTGTGATGGCAGTACTTATATCAGACAAAATAGACCTGAAAACCAAGGCTTTAGTAAGAGGCAAAGAAGAACAATACATAATGATAAAGGGAACAATCCAAGAAGAGGATATAATCCTAGTCTACATATATGCACCCAACACAGGAACACCTAAATATGTAAAGCAAATCTTGTGGCTATAAAGGGAGAGATCAACAGAAATACAGTGATAGTTGGGAATTTTAACACCCCATTGACTTCAATGGATAGATCTTCCAGGCAAAAAATCAACAAGGATACAGTGGCCTTAAACAGCACACTAGATCAAATGGATTTAATTTATATCTTCAGAGCATTCCGCCCCACAGCAGCAAAATATACATACTTCTCAAGTGCACATGGAATGTTTCCTAGGAGACCACATGTTAGGACACAAAACAAGTCTCAATAAACTGAAGAAGATTGAAATCTATCAAACATCTTCTCTGGCCATAATAGTATGAAAATGGAAATCAATCACATGAAGAACACTGGAAAACACTCAAATACATGGAATCTAAGTAACATGTTATTAAACAATGAGTAGGTCAACAATGAGATCAAGGAAGAAATCAATAGATACCTTGAAACAAATGAAAATGAGGACGTAACAATCCAAAATCTGTGGGACACTGGGAAAGCAATCCTAAGAGGGAAATTTATAGCATTAGAGCTCTTGTCTCAAAAAAGCAAGAAAGAGCTCAAACAGTATAACTTCACACTTAAAGGAACTTGAAAAAGAACAAAGCCCAAAGTAAGTAGAAGGAAGGAAATGATAAAAATTAGAACAAAAATAAACAAAATAGGGTACACAAGACAGTACAAAAGATCAGTGACTCCAAGAACTGATTCTTTGAAAGGATAAACAAGATTGACAAAACTTTAACCAGACTCATCAAGAAAAGAAAGAAAAAGGACCCAAATAAATAAAATCAGAAATGAAAGACAAGAAATAACAATTGATACCAAAATAATACAAAGGATTGTAAGAAACTATTATGAACAACTATATACCAACAAATTGGACAATCTGGATGAAATGGATAAATTCCTAGAAACATACAGTCTTCCAAATCTAAATTAGGAAGAATCAGAGAATCTGAACAAACAGATTATACCTAGTGAAATTGAAGCAGTATTAAAAAAACTCCCAGCAAACAAAAGCCCTGGACCAGATCACTTCACAGGGAATTTACCAAACATTCCAAGAACTAACACTTCTGCTTCTCAAACTATTTCATAAAATTCAAGAGGAAAGAAGGCTTCCAAGCTCATTTATGAGACCAGCATTATCCTAATTCCAAAACCAGATAAAGACACCACAAAGAAAGAAAATTACAGGCCAATATCTCTGATGAACACAGATGCTAAAACCCTTAACAAAATATTAGCAAACTGTGTACAGCAATATGTCAAAAAGATTGTACACCATGATCAAGTGGATTTTATTCTGGGGATGCAAGGTTGGTACAACATTCACAAATCAGTAAATGTAACTCATCACATAAATAATATGAAGGATAAAAACTACATGATTATATTAATAAATGCAAAAAAAGCATTTGATAAAACCCAGCAACCATTTATGATAAAAACTCCCAGCAAAGTGGGAACTGAGGGAACATAACTAAACATAATAAAGGACATATATGACAGACCCACTGCCAGCATCATACTGAATGGGCAAAAACTACAAGCATTCCCCGTGAGGTCAGGAACAAGACAGGAATGTCCTCTTTCACCTATCTTACTCAGCATAGGACTGGAAGTCCTAGCCACAGCCAGACAAGAAGAAGAAATAAAAGACATCCAAATTGGAAAGGAAGTAGTAAAACTGTCTATATGCAGATGACATGATTTTGTATATAGAGAACCCCAGAGATTCCACTAAGAAACTATGAGAACTGATAAATGAATTCAACAAAGTATTAGGATACAAAATTAATATCCAGAAATGAGTTGCATTTTTATATTCCAATAACAAACTAACAGAAAGGGAAATTACGAAAACAATCCTGTTCATAATTGCTTCAAAAAGAATAAAATACCTAGGAATAAACCTAACCAAGGATGTAAAAGACCTGTACTCAGAAAATTATATGACACTGAAGAAACAAATTGAAGAATATACAAGTAAGTGGAAGCACATACCATGTTCATGGATAGGAAGAATTAACATCATTAAAATGTCTGTACTACCCAAAGCAATCTATAGATTCAACACAATTTCTATGAAGATTCCAATGATGTATTTCACAGAACTAGAATAAATATTCCACAGATTTATATGGAACCACACAAGGCCCCATGTGGCAGCAGAGATCCTGAGAAAGAACAAAGTTGGAAGAATCATGCTACCTAATATCAAACTGTATTATAAGGCCATAGTTATCAAAACAGCATGGTACTGGTGTAAAAATGGTCTCATACAGCAATGGAACAGAATGTAGAGCCCAGAAATAACCCACACCTTTACAGTCAATTAATATTCAACAGAGGAAGCAAGCACATAAAATAGACTAAAGATAATTTATTCTATAAACGGTGTTGGGAAAATTGGACAGATACATGCGGAAAAATGAAACTAGGCCACCTTCTTACACCACACACAAGAATCAATTCAAAATGGATCAAAGACTTCACTGTTAGACCCAAAACCATAAAAATCCTAGGAGAAAACATAGGCAGCAAAATCTTGGACACTGCTCATAGCAATTTTTTTATGGGACGTATCTCCCCAGGCAAGGGAAACAAAAGAAAAAGAAACAAATGGGACTCTGTTAAACTCAAAAGTTTTTGCACAGCTAAGAAAATCATCAACAAAATATAAAGACAACCCACAGAATGGAGAACATATTCACCAATACATCTGATAAGGGGTTAATATCCAAAGTTTACAAAGTACTTGCAAAACTCAACACCAGAAAAACAAACAGCCCAAGTACAAAATGGGCAAAGGACCTGAATAGACACTTCTCCAAAGAGAACATACAGGTGGCCCCTAGACACAGGAAAAGATGCTGAACATCACTAATTATCAGAGAAATGAAAATTAAAATCACAATGAGATACCATCTCAGACTTGTCAGAATGGCTATCATCAATAAATCAACAAACAACAAGTGCTGGTGAGGAGCAAGTGCTCATGTGGAGAAGGGGGAATTCTTTGCACTGCTTCTGGGAATGCAGACTGGTGCAGCCACTGTAGAAAGCAGTATGGAGTTACATCGAAAAATTAAAAATGGATCTGCTTTTCGACTCAGCTCTCCCACTTCTTGGAATATATCCTAAGGAACCCAAAACACTAATTTGAAAGACATAAAGCACCCCTGTGTTCGTTGCAGGAAAATTACATTCGCCAAGATATGGAAGCAGCTCCAGTGTCCATCAGTGTATGAGAGGATAAAACGACTATGGGACATTTACACGATGGAATACTAAGCCATAAAAAAGAAAAAAAGTTACCCTTTTGAACAGCATGGATGGACCTGGAGAACATTATGCTAAGTGAAATAAGCCAGTCAGAGAGAGACAAATACCATGCGATTTCACTCATATGTGGAATCTGATGAACAGACTGAACTAACAAGAAAAATGGGGACAGACTCAGATGGAGAGCAGGATGACAGCTAGTTGGGGGGTGGGGTGAGGGGGTGGAGGGATTGAGTAAAAAAGAAAAAGGGCTCGTGGACATGGACAACAGTGTGGTTGTTGCTGGCACAGTGGGGTATAGGGGCCTAAATTGTAATGTGCAAAAAATAGAATGAAGGTTAAGTTAAAAAAAAAATCCATGCACTTAGATTAGTTAAAGGAGTAATTATTTTTGTTTTATTTTTGTACTCCAGAATTTTACGATGAATCAAAAATTAAAGGAGTTTTTCCGTGTATTAACTACAAATACTGATGGCACGATTGAGTTTATTTCTACAATGGAAGGTATGCATCACCCTACATGGACACTTTTTTCACATATTATATTAATCTTGATTTTACAGTTGTCTTTTTTGTGAATAAAACCATGTTAACTTTGGGGCCTTAAGAGAGAAGTGAGGACACTTTCGGAGATAGGAATTGTGTTTTCCCATGTTCCAAAGCATGTGGTTTACCCAGGTCATCTTCTGGTATGGGGTGGGGAAGAAGGGAAGCAAAGAGAGTGATGAAGAGATAAATGGAGAAAGTGGCTTCTCATTCTTTTATTTTTATTGAATTTATTGGGATGACATTGGTTAATAAAATTATGTGGGTTTCGAGTGTACAGTTCTCTGTACATCATCTGTATACTGTCTCACGTGTTCACCACCCAAAGTCAAGTCTTCTTCCATCACCATTCATCCCACCTTTACCCTCTTATACCTTCCTGCACCCGCTTTTCCCTCTTGTAACCACCTTACTGTTGTGTGTGTCTGAGTTTTTCTCAATCTTCTCACCGTTTTCACCTAGCAGTATTGTGGGTTCAGCACCCTGACACATTCTTCTCCAGGCAGCAACAAAAGATGTAACTGACGTACAGAAAGACATTTTCCTAAGTACGTTGGTGAAGTGGCAAGACATTAAGAATACTCAGGCCCAGACCTCCAAGAGCTGAGTGCAGTATTTAGGTGGGCCCACCTGGAAGGAGATGATGGGGTGATTTCTCCTGGAATCTGGAAGTCAAAGAGCACCAAATATCTCTGCTTGGTTTTGAACCAAGAAGCTCTCGGGTGTTAGGCGAGCAAGACGACCACTACACCACAGAGACCTGGCACTGAGGGACTGGGGTGCCTTAAGCATTCTTAATGACAGGCTCCAGTGTGGCCTGCATTGTACTAACTGGGAAGTTCGAGAAATCTCAACTCAAAAATGTCGTTTCTCAGACTGATAGCGACCCTCCTCCTCCCACATGCATGGCAGAAGCAAACAGTAAATAATTCTCTGTGGGGGCACTTAGGTTTATCTCAGACTCTAAGGAATTACCATACTATGAGGTTTTAAGAAAAGTAAGCAATTCATAGCTAGAAAATCACAAATGAATAAGGAAGCAACATACCATGAATGAGAATTTGCAGAAACAATAGGCAGGCAGCCTTTGAGTTGGTGAGGCTGGTGAGTGCTAATGAGAGGCCAGGGTACTGGAGCAGAATAACCTGGGATAAATTGGAAGTAGCTTGGGCTATTCAAAGATTGGCCATATCACTGGCTTGCTTCTGTGGGGAGGTCAAACCCCTAAGGGTTTAGATACAATATCTGGGGAATCCTGGGGAAGGTTGGTCAATCCAGTCTGAAGTGGATGTATCACCTGAGTGTTTCATCTTCTCTTTAGCTGTGTGTCCCCTCCTGTATTTTTTTTGTTTCAGTCAATAGCATTGTCATTCAGCAAATCATCCCAAGTTAGAACCTGGGAGCTGTCTTTGACTTCTGCTCTCATTCCCCACATCTAGAAAATTCATGCCATCTTCCACTCCCCAAATTCTTCTTGGGTATATGACCTCCTCTGTCTCTGGTCCGCCCTGTCCAGCCTCAGCATTAACCACCTTGCACCTGGACCATCGCATTGGCCTCACTAACCGCTTCCCAATTGCGCCTTCCAGCCCGCCGCTGCTGATCCCCTGAACTGCTCATCTGCTCACACTGCTGGGGAGCACTCGCAGTGGCTCTTCAGCACTTGGAGGATAAGGTCTAGATTTGCCAGGTCGTTTACTCCATTATCTCTCCCTGCCTTCATCGCTCGCCTGTATTCCTGTTTGGGACGGGAAGAGGGGTGGGACAGAGTGACCAGAGCCGCTGGCTGGTAGGTGGCCTTCCCCTGTGAACCCCAGGAAGGCAAGGATAAAGTAGGTTTCCTTCTTGTGACAGCAACAGAACCCTGTGCTGTGTGAGAGGACATGCTCTTTTCTCTGCGTAGTTCTGCTTTCAGCTACTTCTCTTCGTTTCTGCAAGTTCTTCCCCACGGTGGTCATAGCTATGATTTCAAAGCAAAAATAATAAATGGAAGGATTTTTTTCCAATTAAAATGAGAAAAGGAATATGTGAAGAGGAAAAGATGAGTATATAAATTTTTCAGAAGGTAAATATCCATACTCAAAGTTTTAAAAAATCATGGACTTTTTAAGACATATATAAAGATAGAGCCAGTAATATAATGACCCCCCCGCCCCAGGTACCTATCTTAGGTTTCAGTGACTATCATCACTTATGTGGCCATTCTTGTTTCATATCTACTTTTTGTTTTTTAAAGTAGACGCTAGGGAATCATCATGTTTAGCATGAAGATATTTAAGAATTCTAAACATAATTGAACTATATCACCAAAAATCTTTCACACCAATTTTAAACTTGTACAAACTATTTTAAAATTGGCACCATGAAGTCGTGAACTGTCCCGGAGTCTGAGAGAAAGCCACAGTTCAGGCTGAGATGAGCTGGCTTGCATGAAAGGTACCAAATGTGCTGTTGTAGTTCATTCTCACAGGAACAAGGCATTATGGGAGGGGATGAAAATGCGGTATGAAGTAGGGGGAGAAGAGACCCATCATGGGAGACGCTCAGCCACCACATGTGCACTTGACTGGTGAACTAGGATATATTCAGAGGCACAACTGCTTTACTCTGATTATCTAGTAAAATAAATAATATTACAAATTGTAAAAGGTTGAAAATCAGCAAAGTAGTGTATTGTGAATTTTCACATGGACTGTGAACAGAAATTCTTTATTTTGTGTCTGAGAGTGCGCCGCACAGTTCTACTTTGTCTGATGTAGTGAGTTGTGGTATTTTTATATAGGACAGAAAATGTAAGTAACACTGTAGACATTCTTACCACTTAATACCTACTAGTTTGTGTTCTTCATGCAGGATACAAGTATCCAGTGTATGGTGTCCAGTGGCATCCAGAGAAACCTCCTTATGAGTGGAAGAAATTAGATGGCATTTCCCATGCACCTAATGCTGTGAAGGCTGCGTTTTATTTTGCACAGTTCTTTGTTTCTGAAGGTAATATGTGGGTATATATTTTTATCATTCTATTGGTGTGGTTTTGAAGGAAATGTTTTCATCTGAACTTTTGTATACTCTTGCTCTGTAAATGCTCTGTTTTCAACTAAAAAAAAAATCACATGAAAGCCCTGAAATCAAGCTATTAGGCTCAATTTGGCATTCAGAGAAAACCAGGACAGATATTTCAATTCGCAGTATCGTGCACTTTAAAGTGGGCTGAATTCTTCAACAATAGCATGAGGAGCGTTGATTTTTTTTTCTTTCTTGAATACTTTTTCTTTAAGATTCTCTTTCCCCAACTAGTCTTCTTTTTTGGAATAATGCTTTAATTATAACATTTCCTGAGAATTAGATATTTTTTCAGGCTGTTATATAAACTGAGTATATATTTGTGCTTCTGTGATTTTAAGGCTGCCCACCTGTAGGCATTGGCACATTGGAAAAAGTTAATAAGCTTTGCTTGTTTTTTTCATGATGAAAACATTTTCATGCTGCATGTGGGTAAAATTGAGAACGTAGTTGTGGATGTTTATGTTTTCATTGAGTGAGCCCGAATAAGGCAGAGCTCCAAACAGAACTTGCAAGGGTCGGGCCTCACTCTGGCGAGGCATGGCCATTGCAAACGTCTGTGGGCCTTGCTATCATCTATCTCCAAGCTTGGCCTAAGGTTTTAGCAACTCTCCCACCACACTAGCAAGTAAAGTACAATTCTTCCTGAGTTCATTCTGGATTAGACCCCATATTAAAAAAAAAGTTCTACCACATGTAGCATTAGCCCCAAGCATCATCTTCATGCCCTGCGTGTTGGGGTAAATGAGAGCAGGGTAGAACAGTTTGCTGCAGTATTTTCCCTTGGCTGGCTATTACTGGGTCTTTATTTTCCAATATCCTTCTTTTTAAACATGCCATAAAATCCTGTAGTTACTTTATCTTGACCTTAGGGTAAAACCTGAGCCTTTGCCTCCTTACACCCAAACGTGACCCCGTCCACTTCTCCGTGCCTCCACGCTTCTCCTGTTTCTGCCTGATCTGTGCAAATTGCCTCACTTCTCCACCTGCCTCAGCTTTGCCCATTTCTCCATCTTCTTTACTCTTGAGGCATCTCAGTGAAGAGAGACTATAAAGACATTCCCGTCTACGACCCTGTGTGGTAAGTGGACCAGACTGGAGTGTTAGGACCTTGTCCTATTTATAGGAGTATCTCCATCCCTAGGTTCTGCATCAGATCTTATGTGCAGTAGGCACTTAGTAAGTGTTTGATGAATGGGGCGTGAGCAGCACCCCCTTGACTCTGGGGTGGGGCAGGTGAGCCGCTGTGTCAGCCAGGGACCACTCTACTTCAGGTGCTGCTTTCTTTGGGGGAAGTTCTTCTGTAAGGCGTGTTTCCTCTTTGGTGGTATTTTCCCACTTAATGCCAAGGATAGGACAAGACATAAGAAAGTAGCCTTTCGAAAATTACAAGGGGGGACCCCTCACAATATGGAACTTATTTATAAAACATTGTGTATTTATTCTTACATGTTTAAACGTCAGCCACCTTCAAAGTTCTCTCCATTTGTTGCAACACCTGTTGAGACGTTTTTCCCACTGCTCAAAACAGTTTTTGAACTCGTTGATTTTGACGCATTTTAGTGCTTCTGCTGTTTTTTGTTTTACCTCTTCCACATTGGCAAAACGTTTCCCTTCGAGGGCTTTTTTCATCCAGGGAAACAAAAAAAAAGTCACTCAGGGTGAGATCAGGTGAACAGGGAGGGTGGGGCATGGGAGTCGTTCCTTTTCTGGTCAAAAACTGCCGAACACTCAGCATGGTGTGCTTAGGTGCACTCGTAAGTCACCCATCGTGAAATGGGCAAATGCTCTGAGGGTCTTCAAAAAAAATTCACTGAAGCTAAATGCAGGCTCTCACAGCAGTGCCAGCTGGCACACTGATACAGGTGGGCTCCTAGAACACTCTCCTAGTGGGGGAAGCCTGTACTACAAGGGGCCTGCCCTCCAGAAGATAATTCCATTTTGGGGGGGTCCCCTAGTATATCCTGACTTTTAAAAAATTCACATTTTTTTTCTCTTGCAGCTCGGAAAAACAGTCATCATTTTAAATCTGATGTTGAAGAGAAAGAAGCACTGATTTATCAGTTCCATCCAGTTTACACTGGAAATATTTCTTCATTTCAACAAAGTTATATATTTAATTGAAAGCTTTCCATATGTTAACAGAAATTTTGAATAATTCCATGATGAAATTGTTTTACTAACTTGATACTCATGACAGTAATGGAAAGCCAGAGATTTCTTTTCTGTGATTTTACTGGTTCTGAATCATCATTCAATATATTTGATTATTTATATCACATTTGATAATTAATCAATGAGGCAGATAATCAAAGTGTATTTCATGTAAACGCTTTTATCTCAAAATTAGAAAAAAATGTATTGAAAATAGAAATATTTTATTTTTTCTGATTGATTCTAGAAATAAATACCACCCCCTACCTAGCCAAACCATTGTTGCTGAAACCTCGTTAAATCTTGCCTGTAGTCTGCTGTGGTATCTGTCTCCTTGAGTCTCAGGAGTATTCAGTGTGGTGTGTGTGTTGGGAGTGTATGTGTGTATACATGCACGTATATTTTACTTCCTGCTGTTAGCTCCACAGTGAAAGCAGAGTTGGTGTCTTGAACTGTTTTATCTCCCACAATGTCCAGCACAGTGGGCCCTCAATAAGCACTTGTGACTATCTGTGAATGAACCTTGTTCCATGGAAAATAATTTGCAATCTGTCATACATGTATTTGGGTAAATTTAAATAAATTTGTCAATCTTTGCTTTCCTCTCTCACTGCTCACTATCCCATATACTCTCACAAATTCTGAAATTTAGGAATTCCTCAGGGGCAGCCAAGAAGTTGGACGAGAGAGGATTTTTGGAGCCGTTTCTGAGAGACAGTGTTTATGCACCTGTTCTCCTTGGTCCTTCACGGCTGCTGCTGGAGAGGTGGAAACGTGAGCACCAGAGAGAAGGACTGGGCAGGAGTGTGGAGGGGATTAGGAATGTGTTACGTACAGAAAGGTGAGAACAGAAAACTTTGCTCTTAAGATAAGCCATAAGTTTTGGAAAATAAAGCGGGCAGAACATAGAAATCGAAAGGCATTAACACATTCAGCTGAAACGGACTTTGGTAAAAGTGTGGTGTGTTTAGTTGTTTTTTCCATAAGCATGACAACTCTTTGTTAAATCTTATTGTCAAATGTGCCATTTCTGGCTAGTTTCATGCCTCTCCCCACTAGAAAAAGGTAGTGGCACTATTCTTACTCATACTGATCTGCTTGTCTCTGAAGTTCCCTAATAACATATAATCCGGACTCTTCCATCACTCATGATGCTGTTTTATCCATCCTTTGGTCCAGGGATCCTGGCTTCTAATCACTCCCAGAGGCTCTCACTGTGCTCCGTTGGTGATGACCACAAATGTGAGAAAACGTGAACCATCGTTTGTTTTTCACTCACGTCAACTCTTCCATTTTTCCAACCATGTATATTTTTGAAGTCTTGATGCTGGAATCACTTTATTCCAAGAGTGGAGTCTCTTTCAGAGTTGGCAGCACCGCCACCTGCCACATACTACCACCTGCCAGAAGGCTGCGAAGAGGCCTGAGGGCAAGTGGGATGAGCAGTGCCATTCAGGCAAGGGGTGTCTGCTCTCTGTCCCTCATCCGGCTTGGCTTCACACTGACCCAAGGCAGCTGACATTACTACATCAGTGGAGGCAAGAGAGGACGTGGACTAGCGGTGCTTGATTATGTTACTGAGCCCTAGGAGGCGGTGACCACCACCACTAGAGGGACTGCCTGACATATTGTGTGGAGTCTGTGGAAGGAGTGGAGTGACTATTTTGGGTGCTAGTGGCTGGAGTCATGGAGACTAAAAGATGGATCTTGCCATACCGCTGCCTTTATGTGCTGTAAACCAGAGGTGATGCTGCAGTTGGGAATTGAGTAACAGCCAACACATGGGCCCACGTGTGTTGCTCAAGCCCAGGGGTCATGGTGGCTCTCCAGTAGCCCAGATTCCTGAACTTGCCTGTGTCCATCATGAAAGTCACTTCAAATCAGCATATCAACACCATTCTGGCTGCCCAGTCTTATGCAATCCCATGAAAGAAATACTGTGCTTGCCAGGAGGCTTTTCTGGAACTAGAGTCGGGTCACAGGACCTGGCACAGTCCCGTAGGCAGGAGTTCCAGAGCTGCTCAGGGTATCTTGCAGACTTTGAAGGGTAGACATGGGAACCAGGGCCCCTGGTGGTCTGGCTAGGCTCTGCCATGGTTGGCTTCTCACCATTGGCGGGCACTAATGAAATATCGAAGGTAGGTGCCTCCTGTGACCAGGCCCCATGCAGGACCAGGTCCAGGCATGGTGTACCTAACACAGTTGCACTTCCGGCCCTCCCCAGTCCCATGCACTAGAAAGGGCCTCAGAGCACTTTGAGAAAGGCATTCCAACATGTGGGGACCCCCCAATGGGCAAGATCTGGGGCGGGGGCTCTACTTGCCTAAGTCTAAGGATAGCACACTGCCTAGCTCAGTAGAGACCCAGTGACAACTGCTGCTTAGAGAAGGAAACGCTTAAGAGGTATTAGGTTTGTTTCTGAATACAAAGTTTGGGTGCCACACTTTATAGTCTGCTCATAGAAGATGTCTCCTAAGTCCCAGGACTCTTGCATTGAGACAGCTCATGGCTCCAGTCAGTCTGCTCCTGGAGTTGGTTTGTCAGCTGAAACTTATTTGCCCCCACATCTGGTCTAGAGTGGCACTTTAACAACTTATGCACATAGGAATCACCTAGGATCTTGTTAAAGTGCAGATTCCGATTCTGGGTGGGGTCTGAGGTCTGCACGTGTAACCAGCTCCCAGGTGCTGCTGATGCCACTGGCCAGTGGGCAGTGCTGGGTGTCACGGAGCAGACTTTGTCAGCAGGGCCGGAGCAGAGGCTGGAAGACAGTGTGAGGTAGGGACCGTGTAGATTAGGAGCAGGAAAAGGAAGAAAGAACAAGAGCAGAAGGACTGGGTCAGGGCGGGGCTGCCTTCTACATGGTAGAGATTTCCTTCCCACGGCCTTTTCTCTTACCTACATGGAACACCTCGGATAGAATGGGCATGTTGGATTTAAGGACAGAACCTGTCACCTATTTCTATTTAGCCAGGTTCTTTCTTTTCTTTTCTTTCTTTCATTTATTTATAGAGAGAGGGGAAAGCAGGGAGGGAGAAGGAGAGAGAGAAAGTTAATGTTCAAGAGAATGGTTGCCTCTCACACACACACCCAACTGGGGACCTGGCCCGCAACCCAGGCATGCGCCCTGACTGGGAATCAAACCAGCAATCCTTTGGTTAGCAGGCTGTCACTCAATCCACTGGCCACACCAGCCAGGGCTTAGCCAGATATTTCTGAATACCCATAAGTGCATGTGAGTGGTCTGGCAAGAGACGTTTTATGAAGGGATGCGGGCTGTGTCCATTTCCACACCGCAGAACAGGAAAATCTCAATACCTTGTCAGGTTGAGTTTCCATGGTTGGGATGGGGTTAGAATGGTCCTGTAACTTCTAAAAGTACAGTGATAAGTCACGCTAAAGTATTCGGGCCCAGAACTCTGCAATAATGGAACAGCCCAACATACATGCTATGTTATCAGAATAGCAAGAAAATATACCACTTTGCTTGTATGGGAAGAATTACAAAAGAAAGGTATTTTGCTGATTGGAAACAGAGGCTTTGATCTTATTTTGCTTGCAATTTTATTTCACTTAACTTTCTAAAATGAATTAAGTTTTTATTCTATGCAACATTTTTCACTTTAATAGTGGTTTAAAATGAAGTTACTTTGCAGTAATGAGTCAGGAACACTAGATGTCAGGAGAGAACTAGCTGACAGTGTTTAATAGGTTGCATTTACATCCAAACATTTAAAACAGGAGATTTTAGGAGGTTGACAGAAACCTAAAGGAAATCGAGTAGTATAATTACTACATTTGTTTAAATACTAATGGTGTATTGCATCAGTATGTTGTACACCAGAAGCTAATATATGTCAATTATATCTCAATTACAAGATGCTAATGATTGTATAAATATAAATTTATACCTAGTACCAGATGTTTTCCATTCTGATTTATGAAGAGGCCCTGAAGGACTTGATTTAAAAAAGCAAACAATTTTAATAACTATTAAGGGTCAGGTGCTCTTCTGTACATAACTTTGTGGACTGCCTACAAAATTCCAGTCCCCCTTTCCATGCTGCGTAACTGGGCAACTGCTAGGCTAGAGTGGTATTTCTTTGGATGAGTAAGGAACCAGTGTCATTTAATGCAAGATGCTCTGGGGACACCCGCAGGGGAGGCACTCAACTGAGAACATCTACTGTAAGCAAAATACAGGTAGAAGCGCTCTAACCAAACACTGACCTGGCTGGAGATTTTCCCCTACAAAGTTTCTGCACAGAATGTGCTCTAAATCTCATCAGTTTCCCTTTCAAATTTAAGGAAAGTCTTTAATCATGAGTTTTTCTGTTGGACATGTTCATGTTCACATAAATTTAGCACACTTTTAGACTTCCAATTCTCTGACATTTATTATAATCTCATAATTTATCATAACCAAATTCTGAGCCAGCCTGTTCCTGGATAGAGACACTCTTCGGAAGCTTACTGTGGCTCTGTATCGTCTTCTGTGGTTCGGGATTCAGACGCCCCTCCGCTGGCAGATGCTGGGTTTGCTCATGTCTGTGAGCTCCAGATGCCCATCCATCCTCTGCCTCTGTCCCCACCTCACAGAAGACTGTCCAGTGTAACTTTATTCACTTGCTCTTGTAATTATTCTCTGCCTCCTCACAGGAACATAATTCATGTGGAGGCGGAGACTTGACTGGCCTGCGTGTGTGGCTACTGCCACGTAAGTAACTGCTGGGAGCTGTGTGCTCAATGCCAAGAAACGCCTGACTGGCTGAACTTGAGTGTACAATTGGGTACTGTACTTGAGGGATGAATTACAATATTTTTAATGGAAATTTTGACTACACTTAACTTGTGCTTTATGCAGTCACTTTACGACTTAATCCCCTGAGTCAGATTTGACTTTACTATAGAAGTTGGTGCCCGTGAGGCCACTTTCATAAAATAAATAACAAAAACCTGGCAACCTGAAGGTCTTTAAAGCCTCTGATCACAATTAAAGTGCTGATGTCAACAACTTCTAACATCAAATATACTGAAAAAATGTACTGGGCTCACCATTTCAATTTTAATAATTCAGCCCAAATAACATGAGGCTTTCTTGCTTCCAATTCAAATCCCTTTTCAGCTCAGCATCACACACAGAAAAAACATGAATCTAACTCCAAGAAGCACTGAAGAATAAAATAGGTATTGAGTTGAAGCTTTGACTTTACTTTTGTATGAGGCTATGGGGGAGGGAGCAATTGCATTGCCACATATACGCTAGGATTTCCTACTGTAGACATCTTTATTTGTAAATTCCTCAGTCGCTTTGGTATCCTTTCCTCCCTGCCTTTCTAAGCTCTCACCTAACCTTGCCTTCTCCCTCCTTCTTTTTCCCATCTCCCCAGTGTTCTTTCTTTCATGACATTTCTAACATAGATCCGTTTAGTTTTTCTTGGCTTTTAGTTGGGAAACAACCCTGCTTCCACACTGTGCAGCAAGGCCGGGAAGTGTCCACCGGGTGTTCCTTTCTCTCGCAGGTGCAGGCCGAGCAGCCTCCCTCCGTAGGAGCCCTTGTCTGTGCCACGTGTGAGTCCCCCTCTGCTGTCCGGCTTCTCAGCCGTGTTTCATTCCCTTGGTTCCTGCCCTGCAGCATGCGCTGCCATCGAATGAACTGAAGGGTAGAGAGGACAAACATCTGAAATACCCCCATCCTGTGATTAAGCATGCCACGCCCATCTGCTTGTGGTTTATTTGTTTAATATTAAAATGCTGTCAGATCTACATGAGCCAGCTGCTTCTCCTCCATGTTCACCGAGCCTGGTTGCACTGAGCACCTGTAACGCTATTTTTCTTTATGTCATTAAGGAGGGGAATGCACAAATGTAAATGCCAATTAGAAAGCTTGAGTAGTTTTTCAAAATTTTCAATCATGCTGTTTGCTGCATTATTATTCTGTACCAGTCTACTCTTGGAACAATTTTACAGTATCATCAAAGGCCTCTCCAATATTTAGATCCCAAATGACAGATTTAATGACCTTAGTTAACACCCCAATGATGTAGGCTTAATTTTATGGCTCACCTGTTTTTGCTGTTTACTTTCCTGAGCTTTGGCCAAGCTGAAGAAACTATGAAAACCGTGTTTGATTGTCCATGAAAGAAAATGGCACCTTCCCTAGTAAAAAGAAAACCTGTGGTCTCCTCACCTGGCACCTGCAAAGGACTCTCCACATAGGGGTGGAGGAAATAAAGACCCCACAAGCACCATTCCCAAGCCCAGCCCCTAACAACCTCCCCACGAAATCACTTCTGCTGCTTCCTTCTCCCTCTGTACACCTGGAGGCAGAGACTCCAAGGCTGTAGGTGAAGCCAGAACACAGCAGGAGGCCGGGCCCTGAGTTCTGCTTGAGGGGAGCTTCTCAGGAGGGTCGGAGTTTGATGCGCTCATTGACTGGATGTTCTTTCTCTCCTTGAGTGATGTCTGCTGGCAGGTTGCTGTAATATTCAGCCACTTACGTGCTTCTGGGTAAGAAGGTATAGGATTCAACTTCACTATATAGCGTTCCCCAACTTTAAATAAAAATGTCCTTAATTAGGTCAGAGGATTCTTTGTGAAACCTTGAAATAAAAAAATAAAGCAGAAGTTGGTTCTGCATGCTAGAATGTACCTCCAAGTGCATTGAACTCTGTGCCTGTGGCCTGCAGCCCTTGGACCCCAGGTGACAGCTAAGGGGAGCCATGGCTGTAAGAACTCATTTTGGCCTTTCACATGGGTGTGGGGTGGGGGGGTGTTGGTGGGGGAAGGAAAAAGGGAGGGTTGAAACGGTCTGGTGGAGGAGTGAAGAAGATGAACTAGTAGGGGACTTACTAGTATTTTGGGGCCTGTGCTATCTGCTTCACTCGTATTGATATTTTCTCACCAACCCAGTGGGATAGATGCCATCCTCCTCCTCTGGATAAGGAAACCCTGGCTCTGAGAAACGAATGTGAGGAAGTAAAGTCAGAGGAGAGAAGGGAGGGGAACAGTGGCTGAAGTGAAATCTGCTGTTACCCTAAGAAGCCCCTCCTTCTCAACTGCTCACTCCTCTTTGCTCTGAACACATTTGCTCTGTAAGAGCACATGCAACTCCAGGAAATCACTTCAGCTGCTTTCATTCCCCAGGATGCTTTGTCCTTTAAGAAATTATTCAGTTAAAGAACCTAAAGGGACGGCATTAGGTGCAGATATTCAGTTTCTTCTCCTCACAAGGACGGCAAAGGCCGCGCCAGGCATCATGAGCTCTGATGCTCCAGTCCATGTAGGTCTTCATGAGGCCTTTTCCCATGGCCCTTAAGGGAGACGTCGGCTTCCAGGGAGACTCTTTTTGAAAGCAAACTTACTGATTTTATTTCTGCATAATCTGGAAGCAGAAATGTCTTTTATGACTGAGTTTGCCTTTTCAGCATATTGACTAATGTCAGGGGTTATTATGTATTACAGTGAGCTGAACAAGCACATGCTTCTCTGCGTTGGCGTAGGTGTATTCTCGAAGGACTAAGATGGCAAAGGCAGGGAGGAGTAAACTTAAATTCATGCTTAAGTAAGAGGAATAGTTCAGTACCCTTGTTCTTTGCCGACAGTTCTGGTGTTCAAAGAGGCACCCGTTTTCTAGAACGTGCGGGGTTTTGTTACCCAAAAGCATTAGCATTGGAGGTGATTTGACTTCCCCACTGCCAATCAGGACCTAACGCCCCCCAGGGGATTCCCATGGAATAAAATCTCACCTTGCATTGCCTGAACACCACGCTGAATCGATCACTCCCGACGTCCACCCCCTAACCTTTTCTTGCACCTCTCTTCCGCACTCACTACAGTCATGCACTGCAGAAGGACATTTCATCCAATGATGGACCGCATACAATAGAGGTGAAAAATTTCTATCATATAGTGATGTCGTGGCCTTGCTAAGGTCGTAGGGCAAGGCGGGAGATTAAGAAGAGGGCCGACAAACGCCACCTGTGAGGGTGAAGTCAGAAAGGCTTCAAGCCCACTGGTACGATACATGAAAGGTACTTTCAAGCTTTTCTTTCTAGGATGTAATCCTTTTATTTATCATCAAACCTTAGTAAAATTTATTAGTTACAAAAGTTTGTTTCAGCTTGGCTTGGGTAATAAAGAGCACACATTCCTGCTTTGGGAAGAGGTTGCCTGGAGTGGGCTGCAAGGACAAGAAGCAGTGATGAGAACGTCATTACTACCCCAGGACCCCTGGGTGGATGGCGGGGTCTCTGCAGCACCCCCAGAGATGCTTTGAAATTCGAGGGGACAACACTGGGCTTTCCCTCCACACGTAGCCTGAGACTTGGTTTTTATTTGTGTATGAAATAGAGGGGTAATCCCTTGAAATCTGAAGAATGAAGGGAGCTTCAAGACATATACCTTTTCTAAGCTTAATATAATAAATGCGTACCGTAACGTGAGAAACATTAAAACAATAGCCATCTTTTACTTCAACGTACGTTTTTATTCATAATTGAAAAGAATATTATACTGCTAACTTAATGCACCCAGAATCAAAGGGTCCATAGTGACATAAAAAGTGTGTGTAGTTTCTATTAAATAAGACTTTCTGGTCACTGTAGAATGAGTATAATATACAGGTATTATATGCACACAAATGTAAAAAGGAATTGTGAAAATTGTTACCAGTTTGTATAAGAAAAAAGACTTTCATTTTTCACAGACTATCGATATAGGATGGTTCCTAATAGGATTTGACTTTTTAAGTTAATTCACCTGATAGCTCAAAAATCTGTAGAAAAGAAGTTAATATACAGTGAAGCCACAACACATTTATGGGGCAGTAGAAATTCATTGTGGTACAAAATATTGTTCAAGATTTTTACATTAAGTTGCAGTATCAAGATTGAGACGCGTCTTGGTTGGCAAGCAATGTAAGAATTGTTCAAGACTGAAAGTGTATCTTTAATGACTTCTGCTGGTAAAATGGTAGAGGTTAGAAACATGTAGAAAACGACAGGAGGTGCAATGTCCTTGCCTTTCTGTCCTTAACCAGCAAATAGTTGCCATTGAAACAGAATGAAATGCTATAGGTGTTTCCAGTGTTTTCCATTAGATGGCGGAGTTGGTAGCACAAACAGGAGCGCAAACCGAGTTCTATCCTGTTGGTCACGGCACCAGAGAGACTTAAAGTCATTTTCTCCATTTAAAGACTGCTTTGTGCTTTCAATAACAATACAACATAGTGTCTAGTATGTTAGAAACAATATCTAGAAACAGTTATGTGTTGCATAAAATGTGATTATGCCGTAGTTGTGTGGGGGCGGCTTTTAGCATTGCTTTTGCATCTTTAGTGCACAGGTGGCAAACACAGGGCCAGAGGGCCAAATCTGGAGCCAGCCGGCACCTTGTTTCTACCAGTGGGAGCACTGAGCTCTCGCTTATGTGCTAAGGAGTAGTGACATGTATACAGTCCTAAAATTACATTCGGCCCTTTGAAGGCAGTCCCGAGGCTGATGTGGCCCCCCAGTGAGAATGAGTTTGATGCCCCTGCTTTACCTGTCAGCTCTGGGCTTCCTGTAAACACTGGCCCATCAAACAGGCCCTATGGCACCGCCCTCAGATCACCACAGGTGTGACTAGGAAATGTCTGTCGGTATCACTGAAGCACACAGTGGCTTTTGGCTGTTGGGAGCTTAGACTCCGTATTTTTTGTGCCTATTCAGCGGTCCTTCAGACTTGCTTTTTGGTTTGTCGGTCATGGACGACTACAGTTCTGGCATCTATTATTCAGGTCCCGAGGCACAGGGGGCTCACGTGCTCACTCTGCCCTTTCATACGCAGTCACAACAGACAATGGCACACGTCTGCCCAGACGGACGTTGTGGTCTATGACCTGGGGAGACTTCAGTTTTATAGAGGGAGTGGGCGTGGTATCTGGAGGTTGAAGTTAAGGGAAGTAACTTACTGACCACCTGAAAGCTACTAGGATTGCTTTTGTAAATTTCTCAAGGTAAAGATATGTCTTTGATCTGTTTTTGTCACTCCCCTAACTTCTTGCACAAAGTGGATGCCCACTGAGTGTTTGTTGAGTGCGTAGGTAGATGGAGGGAGTTGTGAATGGGCTCTTCATCCTCTTGGGGTTGCTGGGACTCAGAATTTGGAAGGAAGAAAGCCCAGCATCTCCCATCAGGGCCCGGCTGTGCAGAGCACTAGCAGGCATTGCCTTAGGAGCAGGAGGTTAATACTCCTCTTCACAACTGGACTGTGAGCTTTATGTGGACAAACTCTCTCGTATGACTTTGCTTTGCATCTCTAGTGCCTGCACAGTGCCTCACACACAGCCAGCTCTCAGCAGGGATGGATTGAAAAAAGGAGCAGCAGCCACAGCTTGCACCAAGGGACACTGGCACATGGTGTGGCTTGAAGGAAGTCCTCTAATCCTGTCTCGCCCACGAAACTTGTTTACCAATGATACTATGGTAACTAGCTTCAGAGGGACTTCAAGACTGGTAGCATCTTCTGAGTATTGTCAGTTGTACACAGCAAATAGCAAATCAGACTTAGCCGTGAATGAAGAAGAAACTATGTATACCAATGTGATATAAGTTGTTACTATGAAGCAAGATGATTCCCCTTTATACAGTGATAATAGGTCAAGAATGCACCAGGAAACAAATTTGTTTTGGTAAATGTAGGCAGGAGGGTAACTACTTCCCGTGGAAAAAGCATGCCGCACTCACGTTTTCTGCAATGGCAGAAATATCCCTTTGTTGTTAAATATCCCAGGGCTTCGATGTCTTTGCAACTGAAAAAAATCAGAGCATTCTACCAGAAGAGAAATGTGACAACAAAAAGGTGGAGGAAAAGTTATCATAGGGGAACATTCCAGAGAAAAATACCAAGGCCCTCAGTCTTGAAAATCTAATCTAATTCCTTCCAGAGATAGTTTCTCACTAGAACATGTCTCCTATTCAGAACTTTCAGGGAATATCTTTGGTATTATTGATACTTTAGCCTTTTAAATATCTATACATCTTTATTTTAACAATTTTGGATGGAGAGATTTCCACATTGCTCACAGGGCAACATAATGTTATGCAGGTTATGTGGGTACAGCAATGCCACATTAAAAGGGTTCCCATTCACAATTCAAAAGAACCTATGCACCCCAATGTTCATAGCAGCACAATTTACAATAGCCAAGTGCCGAAAGCAACCTAGGTGCCCATCAGTAAATGAGTGGATCAAAAACCGGTGGTACATTTAACCAATGGACTACTACACAGCAGACAGAAAAGAGGAGCTTCTACCCTTCGAGACAACATGGATGGAGCTGGAGAGCATTATGCTAAGTGAAATAAGCCAGGCGGTGAAAGACAAATACCATATGATCTCACCTATAAGTGGAACCTAATCAACAAAACAAACAAGTGAGAACAATAGAACCAAAGACATGGAAATAAAGAACAAACCAACAATAACCAGAGGGGAGGGGGCAGGGAGATAATGGGGGAAAGAATTGGAAGGGTCATCAAGAAACATGTATGAAGGACCCATGGACAAAGCCAAAGGGGGGAGAAGATTGAAAGTGGAAGGTGGGGGTAGGTTGGGCAGGGGAGAGTAATGGGCAGGGGGGAATGGAGACAATTGTAATTGAACAACAGTAAAAAAAATTTAAAGAAAATAAAAGGGTTCCCTTTCAAATTATAGACACTGAAGGTCCATATGGTTATCTGAATGAGTTTTCAGTAGATAAAAGTAAAGTGTCTTATTTAAATAAAAGTCAATAATTAATATAATTTTGGGACAGATGAAAGAAAAGTGTCTTGAGTAAGGGGTTCCTGTTCCTAATTCACAATAAGTGTTTTTATTGATAATCTGGATTCACCAGAATATGAATAAAATGCTTTTCTCTCAAGCAACACAGTGTTGCCCACAGACTCTAAGGATATTTATTCATTGTCATCTTAAATGTCCCCGGACAATTGTGCAGTAGAGTGTTCTACTAGTTTTCTATTTCTGTTCTTTTAGTTTGAGTGTGCTCGATTACCGCTGTGTTTTGCTTATAGTATAACATTACTTGTTTTTCTAATTTTCTGCTTATAATGTGTCATGTGATTGAAAACTATGTTTTTTTTTTTAGTTTATTCAGTACAGTTTCCATCCTTTATTCCCATTCTAGCCGACCCACCCATTCCTCCCTTCCTCCCTCCCCTTTCCAACCCCCCTAGTTTTGTCCATGTGTCATATGTTTTCAAGATAGTTAGAATCATGAATAAATTAACAGTAAGTAGGACTAAAATAAAGGATGGAAAAGCTTTTCTATGGGAAAAAACCTCAGGAGTTTGAGTGTGGATTTTCTAAAATTGATTGGGATGGTCAGAGACCTGCTTTGTGTCTTGGCTCCTAGTTCTGCTGTGAATAGATGGGGGTGCCAGGCAGCTGAGTTCTTGTCACATGCAGGGAGTCTCAGAAAAATTGAAAGGTAAGCAAACTGAGAAGACATTTTTTTTGGTCTTTTTACTCACAATGGCAGAGATTCCTTAGTGTTTTCAGATCAGAAGGTCCCGGTGTGAGTTCTCACCTTTGCATTTCTACCACAGGATGAGAAATAACTTTGTCATTCCAGGGCAGGCATTTTGCTTTAGGAACTGGTTTGTAAATTAATACCTTTCACTTTAGATTTCCCCCTAAGGACTTACAAGCATTTTGAAATGTTAACACCAAATTCCCTTCTAGTTACACAGGATAAAATTGGGATATCTCTGTCTTTTAAAGGAAATGAGACCTAGACTTATTGCAGTCATCACTGATGCTCCTTATATTCCATGCTGCCAGCATGTTTCACATGGCATCTTAGATTTTCAGGGAACCTTTAATGAAAGCTCCATTTCTTAAGAGGTAATATCATGTGGTCCCATATTTCTAGATATGGAAATGTGAAGTTCAGGCAGAATGAGACCAAGGAGGGTAGGTGGCCATGGGCCCTAAAACTAAGGAAAGAATCAAACAAGATCAGGAGTTCACCTTCTGAGCCTCCCCCTAAACTCCCTTCTTGACAAAGATTAATGGCACTAATGCGACTCAAGTTCAGAGACTTTAGACCAAAGACTTTGCGGGTCTAGGAGCACAAAGAGAACTCCGCAGAGGGCCAAGCGATTTCACTTTCTGGGTGAACTGTAGACATTTGAGTCTTGTAATCAATGGCTTTTCCCTGCGATGTTAAAAAATCCAAAGATCAACCAACTGCCTTTTTAAAAAAATTCACCACCCTAAGCAAGTGGTCTGAAAAACCCATTTTTTGATAAACAAAATGGATTTAATGAGTATTTTGCTCTTTAAAAACAAGTTAAGCATGCCACATGAATCTATGAATCTCCCCAAATTCCATTCTTTAAAGTCATTTAACTTGGTACTACTCTACACATTCTGTTTTGCCTACAAATGTCTTGCACAGAAACTATTTTTCTTATTTAGAATGGTGGCAAAAATGAAAGGCCTTAGAAGGACATGTGTGTAGGTGTTGAATGAATGAATGTGTCCAACGTGACATTGTATACCAATAAAAAGCCTGGCTGGGCAAACGGGCGGCTGCACAACACCAGTTCTGCCGCAGGAATCGGAAAGCTGACTGACATCCGCACACAACACTCCATTTGTATTACAGGATCTGAAGGTACCAGGGCACACTGCACTTCCTCCGCTCCTGGTTTCACATTACATCAGGACTCACGTCAACTCAGTTTTGTAAAACTGCATTCAACGACTGACTGTCGTTTAAGGTTTAGAAGAGATTTAAAAAGCCAGAAAGGGAAGGGAACGATTCCCTTTAAAAAAGAGGTCTCAAAGAAATGAAATACGTGAGGCAGTTAAAAAGTTACTTTCAGCAATCATTTGTGAAATCACTTCCTCGGAAACAAAAGTCTTTAGAAAGACTGGCAGCCAGCAGTTGAAAGTAAACTGTCTCTCTGCTGGTTGACAAAGAATCATGAGAAAGCTTGAGTTGGGCAGAAGGGTAATGTTTAAACCATGAGTAAAGACAGAGGAAGGCAGGCAAGCCTGAGCTGTTTTGCCTTTTGAGAAGGAAGCAAAGAGCAGTCATGTGAGGTCTGGAGTTTCTCATTTTCCCTGAGAAGACAACATGGCCTGACAAAGCCCACTAGGAGAGGAGTGTATGACCTCTGATGCTCAGATCCGAGGGGAGGAAGCGTGAGGAGGAGGAGCCAACGGCAGGTGTCCTCCTCAGGCATTCTGAGCCTTGATAGCCAGGGTCTGGAGCCCACGTGAAAAAAGCATCGGACTGCAGTCAACAGCGAGCGCCTGGTTCAGTTGGGACTTGTGACAGCTGACGTAGAGGAAAGGAGGCTGGACTGAAGGCTTGCCTAGCAGAGCCAATGGGACATGGGCACGCCGCTGCAGCTACCACCAGCCTCAGTCGTCTCCTCTGCCAACTAAGCAAAGGAGTTGCTGAGGTCCTTTTCAACTCTGCCGTTCCACCCAGCAGAGAGACAGCACGTGGCCCTAGCATCTTATTTCTTTTACCTTTCACTCCCTAAAATCATCTTATATTACTTACTGTTTAGAGAAATGGGTGTGTGGCACACTTTAACAAAGTGATTGTTTAGAAAGGGCACATCTCAGGGTTGAAGTGTGTGCACACGTGTGTGCACAGCATGGATAAGTTAGTCTTATCTCAGTCGTCAGTGACAGCTGCCACATTTGCAGGTAGAAGGTATTGGGAGAATGTAATCAACACTCTTCAGTGATTGAACTCACTTCCTGGGATGTTTTAAATAAGTAGTACATGGAAGATTTCAAGATTTCTCTGTCTCTCTGCCTGACTCTGATTCTCTGTCTCTGTCTCCCTCTGTCTCTGTGTCTCTTTCACTATCACACACACACAACCTAGGAAGAATATATGATAAAACCTGATTACAAAAAAATTCCATGATTTCCCTCAACTGAATTTTTTCTGAGAGACACAGACTATGTATCAGTAGTTTAAAATACTCATTCTACTCTAACCAACATTATGTTTCTGAAGAAAAACAGGTGATGGGAAACAGGCCCAACTTTTACGGACAGAAAGTGTCAGGGAGGAAGGGTCACGTGCTTCTTTACTGATCCGTCCTGCCCCACCCTCCTAGGCATCGGCGTCCGCCGCACATTTGTTGAGTTGCATGAAAAGAAGATACTGACACTCCTTATCAATTCAGAAAAAAGGTGCTGCCGAGATAAAACAGCTAAAGAGTTATGAGCATGGAAGGTTATATTTTTGTACCAGTCAAGCATTCCATTCGATTGGCTCTTGAGTTTAAAATTCAATTTTAAGTAAGAGAAAGCTAGAATATTCTCTGAAGAATTACAGAAACATAGAAGGATCTTGCATCATGATTTTTTTCTTTCTAAGAAAAAGGCTAGAAATTCTCATTTCACAAGGTCGATGATTAATTCTTCATAGTATTGAAAAATATATGTATTTTTTCTGTAATGTATTATAATTAAAGTAGGTGAAAATATTCCAAAAATCATGTCAACTAGTTTGAACTGTGTGGCAGAAACTAGGCATTTTTTAATCTACATTTCCCATTTTTACTGAGAAACAAAGCCCCTAACTTTTAGATGGGCTTCAGGCCACCAAAAATGAAGACTATAATTCTGCGCTTTCCTTGCAGCTAAAATTGAGAGGGAACAAATTTGTGCTAATGAGATATAAGCAAAAATAGTGTGTGCAACTTCTGAGACATGGCCTTAAATGAAAGAAGGGCCCTTCTGTGCCTTTTTTCTCCTTTTTGCCTGGAATACAAAAGCAATGGCTGGAACTTTGGCAGCCATGTTGACTCATTATGACTTTGAGAATGTCAGGACACATAATGAAGCAACAAGAGGGAAGGAGCCTGGGTCCCAAGTTCAGCTCTTTGCTGACTACCTCCAGAATTTTGAAATATGAAGAGATAGAGACCTCTATCTATCTTATTTACAGCACTGCCATCTCTCTCTCTCTCTTTCATTCTTTCTTTCTTTCTTTCTGTCAGTTTTATCCATCTACTAGAAATGGCATTTTTTTCTTAACCCACAATAAGGTTTTTTCAGGATGTAAAGAGCAATGCCACCCACAAACTGTAAAATTTTTGAGAATTCTATTTTTTGGAGCATTCCTTCCAATAAGTACATTCTAATATTTAAAATAGATCTGCTTTCTTTCTGCATCGCATATTGTGCCACTACACAAGCAGCATTTTCCTTCATTAGTTCTCCTTTTCAGGCACAACACCCTTAAGTTGTGGGCCTGTTTATCATGAATATCGGCACAAGGTTTGTAGACACTTCCACAGGCCTTCTATCCAGCAGAAATCACAGGTGACTCTTCCATGGGAAGGAAATGTAAAAAAAAAAAAAATACAGATATTCAAAGTTTCTAAGTTAAAAACATCAGTTATTTGTATTTTTCTTACTTAATTCAGTGATCCCTTGAAAACAGTTACTACTACCTTGGGCTAAAATATTAAGTTAGAACATTTGAGTTCTGATCAACTGTAAGGATTCGCCTAGTTACTTACTAAGGTAAATCAGAAATGATAAATTAGTGTTTGCTTTAAGAAATAATTAGCCAGAATATTCATTTCATAGTGAATCCACACTTTAGGATACTATAAATTTTTAAATTAGGTCTGAAATGAAGATGTGTTAATTCTTGGCAAGATTCCTTTCTAATTTGCAAAGGTCGAAAAGAGCAATTTTGGTCTCTATTTGATAATCAATTTAGCAGAGGCATGATAGTTTTCCTCAGTGTTGCAACCTACATTTTAGCTGATTCCAATGAAGACAAATTCCTCTCAATCATGAGTGTCCCATTCATTAAGTGAGACAGATGGCAGCCTTGCTATATTTTGTTAGATCCAGCCTCTTGAAGCTGTCTGCCTCCCTTATTTAGAAAATAGCAGGGCTTGTTTTTCTGAAGTAAAAAAAGAAAGAAGTCAATATTTTGCTAGGGCAAGATGTCAAGTAATCTTCAAAACAAGTGAGCCAACAGCCTCTCAGATTTAGAGTGGTATGAACATATGCTTTTGTTTCAGGGACACGTATGCTCATATTGCATGGCAGGTGGAAGCCTGAGATACTTGGGGGCACACTAACTTCAGAGTTTTCCCCAAAAGAGATGTTTGAGATTTCTCTGACGTACACTATAACCCACCCCTTGACCCCTGGGAATTCTCTAGCCAACCTCTATCCCCTGTGACTTGCCTGCTTAACCTTTCCTGCTTTAAAACATGACTGGAAGTGGAAAGAGATGTAAGGTAAATTGGAGAGCATCCCAGCTGCCTGTGGCTCCACACAGTGTCAGCAGGAGACACTTTAAAAAAGGACAGGTCATTGACACAAGATAGAAGACACAGCCTGGGGCAGAGTTGGCCAAGGTTTATAAGACACATAGCCAAGGAGGTTCAAAGAGCAAAGAAAACAGTTTTAATTTTTCCCTTCTGCACTCCAGCCAGCCCTAGGGGTTCCTGGGCAGTGCATGTCCTCTCTTCAGCTTTACCAGGACCACTTCTGAGGAGAGCACGTGAATCTGGAGGTGCCTGTCTCAGGATGCTGAGAGGTTCTGACAAACGAGTACAGTAGGGGATGTGTCCATTTTCCCTTCCTCTGACCACACGCACACTTCCATATGGTGAGAACATGGATGCAGGGAACATGTCTTTGTTGAAACCCCTACTGCATGAGGTACAGTGTAGAGTGGATTCCCTGGAACACAGGCAACAGCTGCAAGAACTGGAGATGCTCATTCTGAAGTGAGCCTTGACATGCAACATGTGACATGCCACATGTGACATGTGACAGTACTGGGTCAGAATCCCCCAGACCCAGGGGACCTGTGGTGCATGACTACAATTCTACACTCTTTTCATTCTTTTGTCTTAAGTAAGCAGGACCTCTAAGGAGTAGCCCGGATGAGGAGAGGTGTCGGGGAGAAAAGGGGGCTAGAGATGGGGAGGGAGGTCTGCCTAACTTGTTTCTGATGAGTAGCAAATTTTTTGGAACTTCATAATTACCATTATGGATTCCTGAAGTTGAAGATTGAAGCAGTTATAACTTAATTATTCAAGTTATATTATTTAAGTTAATATTAAGTATTAAAAACCAAAGCACACACACCATCTTAAGTAGTTGCCTGTGTTGAATTTCCACAGAAAAGTCACAAATAGGATTCCTTCTCCAGTCCCCTACCTGCACTTAGGCAGGCTCTACGACTCCACAGTGCATCTTAGAGGAACGTACAGTTTACAGGAAGATAGAACAGCAACAACGTTTCTATAGCACTATTTTGTGAAATGTGAACTAGGTCTTATTTGTGGATGGAGGGCATAATAAAATGACAGTTTAGGATATATAATATTAATTTTATTCTTCTGACTGATTTTCTATGTTTTTGATGTTCTTCTGTTAGCTTTCTCCACAATAATAAATGTATTAGTCTTGGAATTTGAATATCAAAGTTATTTTTTAATTAAGAAGTGCAATTTGTACTCTGCACTATTTCTAATCACTCAAATGTGGGCAAGTTTTTCAAGCTACTTTGTAGAAAATGTGGAAGAGTTTGGCATTTCCATGGGCTTTGCACAGCACTTGGGTATGTAGCAAGAGCTCCAGACAGGGTCCAGCCTACCGTTACGACATTACGATGACAACAGCCTCTTCCAGTTGTGAGTACTTCACAGTTTACAGGGTATTTTGTACATGTTCATCTAACCATCACCTAAATCTTGGGAGGTAGGCATTATAGCGCCACTTTACAGATGAGGAAAGCTCCAGGGCTGAGGTGTCTGACGGTGCCCAAGACCACAGTGGTGGACCTGGGACCGAAACCCCACCCTGTGTCTTCCAAGTTCTCTTTCCTTTGTCCATAGCTCTTGCTCCTCTGTATACATGCAGAGCCCTGGACAAGTCCCCAAAGTTCCCTAGGCTTCAGCGTCCTCTACTGCACAACGATGACTCAGATTGACCATTTCTCCGGTCTCTGCTAGCTCCTCTTCACTTTGGATTTGAGGCTATTCAGTAGGATGAAAAGCGAAGGGATTCAATGGGTGTCAGGGGACTGAAGGGGCACTGTCCAGAGGCCTCCCCAAAGCCCACCATGGTTGTAATGAACTTGGAGGAACCAGGGAAGAATTTGTTCCGTAAGTTCTGATTCTTAAGTTCTGATTCTCATGGAGTCTTATGAAATATATGGACTCCACAAAAAAAGAAGAAAAAAGAAAACTCTACACATGAAAAAATTTGCATACAATTTTAGATGGTGTATAGATGGTCTTAAAAATATATAGGCCAAGTTAACAACTTCTGGATTAAATAGTGCACATATACCCCTTTCGGGACCCTACAGGAGGCCTCATCTTAATATTCACACAAAGTGAGCAAAACTTATTTTGGCATGGGAAATAGTAGTTGAAAGATATGAAGAGAAATATTTTGTATTTTCAAGACATATTTTCCCCCCATGGGAAATTATATTTCCAATACTAATTTCTCAGTTTTGGGGATGGGGTAGGAGAAAGAAAAGTTGGTGCTGAACAAATATAAGTATCTCCTTGAGAGGTATTTATAGACAATTCCACATCATTTTAATGCTCCTTTTGACTAACCTCAGAGCAACATGGCTGATTACAGAGTTATGGTTGTGATTTCTGTCCCACATGCCCATAGGCTGTAGGTGTAGGGCTGATGCCAGTGTCAGGACTGGGATAATAAGTGGAAATTGTGATCCTCAGAGATACTCATATTCCCTCCAAAGGCAGAAAGGTGTTTTACTATCATTTCACTCTTCCACACACCCATAACATATATTTTTCAGAACACAGGAAGAACAAGGTATCATGCGAGAATCTGAAATTTTCGATTGCCGTAATATTATTCTGGGTTTCGGGAAGTCTAGAACAAAGGGGAACTCCATGCTTGTCTTGTGGTGTTGAAAAACAGGATCTACATTCAGTCTGAAAGCTGGATTCACTATTTGTACCCATTTTCATCTGTCACGGCATCTAACTTCCGGTCTACTAACCCCAAGTAGCATCTGCTAATGCAAACTCCATCAGGCCTAGGATAACCACGGCTGTCAGCAGCCCTGACTTAACACCTCCACAACACAAACTGGTATTTCTCACAGAATTGTCTGTAGGTTTTCACAGCATTTTTTTTTCATTTTGCATGCTTCATGTTAAATACTGTTAAAAAATTAAAAACCATTTTTTTACAATTTACAAGTATTCATATAAGAAAAAATGACTAAAAAAATAGCCACCCAAGCACCTACAACTCATCTAGCTCACAATGCTAATAATACATAGGCTGTGACCGAAGAACTCCGTGATTGGTGGGAAAGCAGGGAAGTGCAGTCCATCCTCTGGAAGAAAGTGAGACATGATGCAGAGAGGAGCTGTCAACGGTGCTTTGCTTCCTAAGTCAAGTTCAGCAGCCGCATTTCAGAGTCAATGTCATTACTTATTTCGACCTAAAACAGAGAATAGGTATTGCTTTAAAAAACTTCAAAACTGACAGCAAAATGTCCTTTCTAATCATTCAGGTGCTTCAGAATGCAAAACAGCTTTTGGGTGTGCCTTTACCATCTGTGTATAGGGCTGTAGCAACAAGGAAGCTAAAAAGCAGGGCTTCTTGCTTCTCAGGGTAGGGCATGGCACACAGGTGTGAACATCAGAGTGTGGGACAGGTTTCTCAGGTTCAACGTGCCAGCCACATACCAAATGGGGAGTAATTGCCTTTGGTTGCTGTGGGGTAAAGATGACAGGGGAGTATTATATCCCAGTCTACTAAGATACAGCCTTAGCCTAATCTTCCTCCAGCATCCTGTTGGTTGGCTGCTCGAGAATCGTCCTGGTCTGGCTTTCACACCACCTAACCATTGATCCCTACATACATCCCATCCTGTGTTGGTTAATTTTATGTGTCAACTTAGCTGAACCACAGTACCCAGATATTTGGTCAAACACCAGTCTCGATGTCACTGTGAAGGTTTTTTTTTTTTTAATATGATTAACTTTTAAATCAGTAGACTTTGAATAAAGCAGATTTCCACCATAACGTGAGTGGGTTTTATTCAACCAGTTGAGGGCCTTCCGAGCAAAGACTGAGGTCGCTTGAGGAAGAACTCTGCCCTGGTACTCCAGACGCCGGCATGAGCTCTTCCGTGGGTCTCTAGTCTGCTGACTTTCGGTGCCGGTTTCAGACTTGCCAGTCTCCGCAATCACTGTCAGTCTGTCTGTCTTCCTCCCTCCCTTTCTCTAGACACATCCTACAGGTTCTGTTTCTCTGGAACATACACTGTCATCCCCAGTCATTCTTGTCCCCACACGTTTGACAAAGATCTTGTGCACACTCCTGATTTTATACCAGGCAGTAGCCTTTGCACGATACAAACCTCAAGGCTCTGTCAGCCACATAGCTGGCACTTAATAAATATTTATTGAATACTTCTGCTCTTGCTTCTCCTCTCGTGAGAAAAGTCTTAGCCGATCTAAATCTTATTCATCTTTGAGGTTCAGTTGACATTTCTTCTCCTCTGGCAAGACTTTGGCTTCGACCTCAGCCGCTTTGCTTTCTCATCCTGCTCACAGCAACTCTTACCCAACAGCTGAACCCCACGCGGAGCTAATGGCATGCGGCTTCACCATTAATTGTACTCTGATTGTTTCACCTAGGGAAGTAAGCTTCCTCCCTCCCACTAAATTATGAGCCTCATACCTGCAGAGACTGTGTTTTACACTTAAGCTATATACCCACCTAGCAATTGTCTTCCATTAACTCAGTTCAACGACTCTCTCTCTATGGCATAGAATGGACTTTTAGTCATAAATTGAAATAGCTGAGAGAACGTCCGGCTTTCCAGTTTCGCTTTTGGTAGTGTCTCTCCTGTAAATTCTGTTCCATCCTGCACACCTGAGGAGCCGGAGTCCTTCATTCTCTCCCTGTCTTCCTATCCATCTCCCTGAGCTTTTATTTCTCTATATTCTGGAAGATGTTGACCAATGTCCATCCCTTTTAGCTTGTTGTAGTTTAAAAGGAATTTTTTTTTACCTTTTTAAAAATTTGCAATATATCTGTACCATCTTTTGAAAAATATTTTTATTTTTCAATCACAATTGACATACAATATTATATTAGTTTTAGATGCATACCCAGGGATTGGACATTATGTAACTTACCAAGTGATCACCCTGATAAAACTAGTATCTATCTGACACCATACATAGTTATTACAATATTATTGACTGTATTCCCTATGCTGTACTTTACATCCCCATAACTATTCTGTACCTACCAATTTGTACTTCTTAATCCCTTCACCCTTTCCACTCATCCCCCCAACCCCCCTCCCACTTCCACTCAGTCTCCTAATCTCCCACCCCTCTGGCAACCATCATTAACAGGGATTTGAATTAAAAGATAAAAAGATGAGATTAGGCGGTGGAATTTTTGTAATTTTATACAACCCTCTAGTTAGCAAGGAGAGTCAAAGTCCTTAAGTTTACTTATCCATACACCAGGTGAACCTCTTCTAGAATGGGGATAAGGCAGTAGGAGAAGGTATCTCTCTTTGTTAGTGATAGTGTTGGTGAGAGGTTGGGGGAACTTTAGGTATCCACTGCTCTGTTTATAACTAATATTTTCTGCCTTGGGGCTTTAGCAACATGGGTTGGTAAAGCAGTGAAGTAGACTGGGTGTGTTTCTATGGTGCCAGGTAGGAATTCTGGAGTACACTCCAGGCGTTGGGAAATATATCTGCAAGGAGTTTCCCAAGAAGACAGTGAAGCAACTTTGAGAGAAAGCATTAAAAGGAACCTATTGGCAATCCTTCCTTAGGCTTTAGTAACAGCTTGATATTTAAAAATCAAACATACACAGAAATAGAGAGAATAGTATGAATCCCACTGTGCTCACCATTCAGCTTCAACTGAAATAAAAACTATGGTAATCAAGTTTCATTTATCTACTACTTTATTTTGCTAGAGTATTTAAAAGCAAGTCCTAGACATTATATATCACTTCATTCATCAACACATCTCTGTGATTTTCTAACCCAATGATTCTTAACCAGGGGACATTTACCAACTGGTTATCACCATTTGGCCAGGTGTGTGTGTGAGGTTCCACCAGCATTTAGTGGATAGAGGGCAACGATGCCGTTAAATATGCCTAAGTGCATGGGCCAGCCCCTACTACAAAGAATGAGCTGGCCCAGAGTGAACAGTGCCGAGTTTCAGAAACACTGCTCAACTGACAAGGATTTCTTATTCTTTTATTACCCGTCCATTAACATACTTATCAAACTAGGCAACAATTTCTTAATATCTTTTACTATCTAGTCCATATTTACACTTCTCCAATTATCTAAAAACATCTCATTAGTCAGCTTGTTGAAATTGGAGTCCAAACAAGGTGTACATGTTGTGTGTGACTAATGCATCTCTCAAATCTCTTTTCATCAGTAATACTCCCCTTCCCCTGTTTTCACCCGTGCTACGCTATTTCCCACACTCTAGATTGGGCTGATCACTTACTTCCCTGTAGTGAGATTTAACTTAGTCTGTTATTCTTGTATTTTCTACACTTCCAGTCCAAGGTCAGGCTTGACTCTGTGGCACAGTACTTCAAGGTGGTGTTGTGTCTGCTTATTGCGCCACACCCAGAGACACATAATATCCAGTTGCCACTCTTTCAGTGATGCAATGATTTATCAATGAGTTTGAATAGAAGAGTTTGAGTCTGGGGATCCTTAAGACCATTTTTTTCATTTTTTTGCAGGTATTTGTAGATATGTTAGCAGTTACCTGAGGATACCCACCCTCAAGGGAAAATTAATCTAATAATGAGACAGTGATGTTATTTCAAAGCATGTCTCCTGAGAGGCCTGTCGTTGTCTCTTTCTATTGCTTCTCCAAGTCTGTTTGTCACTTCTGATACGTCTGTGAGTGTGTGTGTATGTGCTTTTCTCTGTGTGTTTTATGTTCTTTCTTATGTCTTGTTTCTTCCAAGAACCTGTCATAACATAGAGTACAAATATTTTTTGATGTGAATATAAAATTTAAAACTATGCAACATAAAATTTGGTTATGTTCATTGCCTTAAGTTTTAACATCAGAGAATACTTTCCTTAGAAATAGAACAAAATGAAGTTTTTACTTATGCTGATGACTTTTTTGGTGGGGGAGTGCTCTCTATCATCACACCACTACAAATATCTATCTTCTTGCTGTTGACATCAATGACAAGTGCCAAGAAGAATCCTGAGAATTCTGGATAAACAGGAACCACTGCTTCCCTGGAGAAGCCCATTCAGACTCAGGCTTTCTCACTTTGGAAAAGGCCTCGTGGGCTTCATGTGGCAGCGTGAAAAACATACCAGGACGGACAAGGTTCTGGGGGCAGTGCGTGAGGTCACATTTCAACTGAGAAGGTCTCCGTGTTCCAATGACCATTGGTCATGGCAGACCCTCTCCCATGTGGCCAGCTGCACTACTGGTGGCATCGTTCCTTCCGAGGAAGGACTGTGGTGCCTGAACTGACTACTAGGACAGTGATGCGACTGAACTTCATGAGCCGTATACACACAGCCATTTCATTGCTACTTAGTCAATGGCCACACTTTGGGGTGCATTCTTACATAGTCCCTAGAATGGTATAATCATTTCCTATGATGGATCAAAAGGTTACTAGTACCAGTGGCAAAGGGAAAGTATGCCAAAACTAGGCAAAGCTGGGGTCCTAAGAGCTGCCCCCTTTGTGCTAAGTAAGGCCGCATGTGGGGAAGCCCCTCTCCCTTTGGGACAACCAAGAGGGAGCTGAGTGCATTCCAGCCTTAGTGCTCTGCACCCCTGAGACAGCCTGGAGAGTTAATGTCGCATAAGTGCCTGCCAGTTCCAGGGATTGATGCAAGCCCTCAGGCAACAGAACTCCACTCTCAGTGAAGGGAAAAGTGAGCCAGCTTGGCTGTGAGCAGATTACAGACACCTTACTCTGCATGTGACAGGGGACAGACAGCACCAGTAAATAAATGTGGAAGTGTGAAAGCCAGTCAAGACAAACAGAAATGGGGTAAAGACAGCGACCTATCATTTTATTACTGTTTAGACGCTTGGTCAAGAAATGGAGGCGTGATGGTGTAGGTGCAGATGGCAGGCTCCTCCAGCTGGGGTGTGCTGATACATCGCTGGCGGTTACTGGTGTTTAAATCGGGGCTGGAAAACACATCATTCTCACCTCCTTGCCTCCTACACACATGCGCACGCACAGCCCTGATTTGTCCTTCTGGTTTTCACTCTAGATGCTATAAGTGCGAAATGGCCTGACATCAAATTACAGGGACCCTGCTACAAAACAGCTGTTCTCAGGAAAGAGCAGATGGATGGGGCGACCTCCGGCTCTACCCAGCAGCTGGTCATCAGTGGTCGATTTCCTCTGGGCCTGGAATGTTGGAGCAGAAGACAGGCAGTGAAGGTCCACGTGGGAGCTGACTGCAGAGCCGCCTAGAATGAGGGCTAGCCTTGAGTGCCTCCCAGTGCTTAGATGCAGCAGAGGGCCCCCAACCTCTGAGCCGCAGACTGGTACCGGTCCAGGCCTGATCAGAACTGGGCTGCACAGCAGGAGGTGAGGTTGAATGTCATGCTCTTGAATCATCCCAAAATCATCTTTCATCCCCCAGTCCATGGAAAAATTGTCTTCCATGATTGCCAAAAAAGCAAAAAGGTTGGTGACCACTGCAATAGCAGAGACTTTACTCAGCAGTGGCCACAGAACATGTAACATTATTTTTTTTTTGTACAGAAAAATTAGCCTCTAGCAAAGGCAATCAGACAAGTCCAGATACTAGAAAAAAGTCAAGTGGTCATTTGGAAACCTTAGAAAAAGATAGGCTAACAGTGACGGGAGAAGCTTTTTCCATCAGTTCTTTCTGCATGGCAGTCAGGCACTGTCCTCATGGACATTTCCAATGCCACCAGGTCTCTCTGCCTCTACTGGGGACCTCAGTTCCAAAATTCCACAGCTGTCTTTCTTTGATAAACTGCCTTGGTCTAATTATTTCTAGGTGAAGAATTACTGCTATATGAAGCTTAGTTTTCCCACTACACAGTCGCTACCCAATTTGCTGATTTTGACAAACTTTAAAGTAATTTAGCTGCTCACAATGATGCTCCCTGCTGTTCCGCATCTCTTTCATAGCTGCATGGGTTTGAGCCAAGCTATCGTTCTTCCTGAGAGGTAAATCTGGTTTTGCCAGCCCTCTCCCACTGCGGCCTCCCCCATAAGCTAGTTGTAGTGTAGGTGACCCCTTCAAAGCTGCCACTGACCACTTGGCTGTGTGCTCTAATGACAACTCTAATGAGCAACCCTGGCTTCCCACCACCCTCCCCTTAAAGTTGGTGTCAGTGTGTGGTGGCAGCAAATGGAGGAGATCCTGGTGAAGACCCAGGTTGTAGCTATGTTGAGAGTTCCAGCCTGTCACTGGTGGTAGCGGCAAGGTGATGGCCCCCGGCACAGGCTACCCCTGACCTGTGTGTCACATATCCCCAAGCCAGCGCCAGGAGACAGTCACTGAAAGCATCTCTACAGCTTTAGGCAAAAAGACTGATACCTTTCCAGGGGTGTCCAATCTTTTGGCATCTCTGGGCCGCACTGGAAGAAGAGTTGTTTTGGACCACACATTAACTACATCGCAACATGTAATCACAAAGAAATCTCATAACAGTTTAAGTAAATTTACAATTTTGTGTTGGGCCGCATTCACAGCCATCCTGGGCTGCATGCATCATGGGGCCTTGACACCCCTGGGCCTTTAGATGGAGGAGCAATGGCTGCTGAGGATCTCCGGGCCTCCCCACCCAGAGCCCTCGAGATTCCTATACTAATTAAACATCCACTTCCTCATAGGTTTGCTCAGTTTATGTGAGATCTATGGCAAATGTTAGATTGGGTAGTCACAACTTTCAACTTTATCCTCTGCAGAATGGCCAAGCAGATTAGCCTCTATGCAGAAGACACCCATTTTCTTCTGCTTTTGATAAACTCCTCGTCCTCTTTCCAAAGTCAGGGTAGCCATCATCTCTCAGTAAAGCCTTCTCTCCCCAAGTGAGAAGTCCATATTCCCCCTTCTGCAAAAGATTGTGGTGGGGACATTTTTTTATATCTACATATTCTATGTAGGTCTCTTCTTCTAGATTATTGGCCACTGGAGGTCAAAGCTCAAACATTACTCATTTTTATATCTGTAGCACCCAGCTCAGGGTCTAATATGCACTTTATAAATAATCAATAAATAGTTGTAAATGGAACTAAGTCAATTTATTTAATCAGCTGTCCTTGATAGGTTGATATCATTACTGTAAAGAGAGAGAAAGTATGAAAGACTAATTTCATATGTGAACTGCCTTATTCCTATCATATCACCCACCCACCTATATACACACGTTTACTGTGGGCCCTGGAAAGACACTTCATGAATACAAGCAATGACACAATCAAACACCAGAATGAAGACTTCCTGCACAAGTCTGCAGCATTACCTGTGATTGGGCTGTCTGTCTGTGCCTACCCATGTAGCATTGAAAGTTACCCATCCACACACACGTGCCTGGGAAAAGTGGCTTCCTCATAAAACTGGCTTTGTCCTCCATGGAGATTACAGACTTAAAGAAAGTTACAAACCAGTGTTCACTCCCCTCTCTAACAATTGAGTACAGAGGACTGGCTTTTTCTCTATCTGTTGCTGGGTGGTGATATGACATCACTGAACTGGGTACAACAGAATCCAACATAAAGGCCTTAATTAAAAGAAGTCAAGCAGCTGACTGATGCCAACTGGATAAACTGGGCAATATTTGCATACCTGTGGGGAACACACATACTGACCTTTGAAATTGTTTCATGCACCATGATTTTTAATTCAGGTTTAGTTTGATCTTTCAGATTTTTGCTCCCTTCATGGTTGAAAGGCATTCCATATTCATTTTACATAATAATATGAATAATCTGCCAAAGCATAAACTTGTTCCATTATTTTATGCAGCCCGTAGTTTATGCTACATTCAGCTAAAAAGTGTGAGGGTTCAGCAGTGAACAGGGTGGTTGAGAAAACCATTTGAGGAGGTAGTGGAGTCGATCAAAGCCTTTTAGTCATCTTAACAGGGTATTTTATGTGTTCTTGATGCACAGAGATGGAAGGACCTTAGGGAACATAGATGGCAGTCACTTGCCTCTGGGCCATGACAGAGAGCACTCTTTGAGTTACATGGATGTGCATGTGTCATTCAAGAAGGGAGATTCTGTATCAACATTAATCAATTGCAGTTTTTAATAACCTTCCTTAATAGAAAGATCTTCTTATATCTGACCAACATTTTTTCATATTGCAGTTTCTCTGCTGAGTTATTTTTTTCACAGTGGAGATGAAAGAAATCATTCATCACCTTCTTACTGCATAACAAGTAGGTACAAGACTCTCCTCATCACCACCACACATTGTTTCAGTTTGGTTCTCCCTTCCAATGCACTGATCATCTTTATTATTGTCTCAATCCTGGCCAAATTCCCCAGATCCACAAATATCAGCCTTTGGAGTATGCCCTTTATGATCAGCTGGTAGTGTGAACAGTGAGGTGGTGATTGCTTAGTCCCGGAGTGTTATGTAGGGTGAATATTTTTCTAAATTGAATTTGCTTTAAAAAAACCAACATTTATTTCAACATCTATCATATGACAAGTACAGTGCTGATTTATGGGCTATGTTTCCTTGAGGTCATTCTGCTGGAAGAAAATGAATTCAACCTGGAGAGGCGGAGGAGGCGTCACAGAGCTGCAGTCCCCCAAAAGGCAGCTGAAGGCTGCAGACTTGGGCAGAACCATCACAGCAAAGAGGCAGCACACTAAGACTTTCATATATGTTTCTCACACCAGGGACTGTTTTACACAATCTCCTCTATTGCCATGGAATTATGGAACATTGGGCTGACATAATAGGAAGGTCACCAGAGCAAGTCCACAATATCAGGCTTGGCAATAGCTTACCATCCAGGAGAGATTTCAGTTCCACCATTTACTACTGGTGGGATTGTGGGTAAGTTAGCTAACACGTATGAACCTCAGTTTTCTTCCTTATGAAGTAGGGATATTCATTAATGCATTACAGTACTTTCATGAGGATTATGTGAGATAATATATGTAAAAGCTTAACACATGATAGCTATTATTTTATACAGTTGTATATTTGCTATGTAGAGTTTTCTAGGAATGGAGTCACTGTATCTATTTTCTTGTTTTCTAGCATTTTTCAAGTAGGTGACTATGATTTCTTCCTTATACTCAACTGAAATCAGTCCATGTTGAGGAGGCTTTCGTTGTAGTTGTTGACTTCCTTCCATGTCCTCTAGCAACAGTTAGTCCAATATTTGAGTACCAGACACAATCATAGGGAGCTTTCCATATATATATGTGCATATATATATATATCCTTATCCCATATAATCCCTCCTCTGTCCTCTCTTATGAAACAGTTCTCCCTCAGTGCACCTATGTGACCTGGCTAGAGCCCTGCCCTGCCTCAACTCTGTTCATCTCTGAGAGTTTGGCCTGTGGTTAATAGGTCCCTCCCCAGAACGAGTCAGTTAACACCAGCCTAGACCAAGATGGCCATGGAATTGGCCTTCCAGAAGGCCTCAAACCTTTTTATAATCTGTTATTAAATGGCATACCCCATAGCACCAGGACAGTTGAGCATCACTATGATGACATCACTATGAAGGGACCATAGATGGACACACACACACACACAAAGGCACAACCCTGGTTCTGAGAGGACTACCACCCATTTCCCCTTAGCTGCCTAGACCACTCCTTTATTTCTGTCCTCCTATATCCACAGCTTCTAGTCCCAAACCCATGACAGGTTGATCTGAGAGCTACTAGTCTCCCACTTCTCCATTCTCTGGCCATTGAGTTACTAAATAAAGCTTCTGCTATTAATGCTCACTTTTGGTTTTGTATTTGGCTTTGCAACACCTAATGGAGAAAGAACCTCCTTGGGGTCCCAGAAAGGGGGATTTGCCTCTTGGTGATGAAACCACATTACAGGTGAGAGAACCAAGGCTCAGAGATGCCAAGGAAGGTCCCTGAGACTGCACATGTGGAGCCTGGATTCTAACCTGATCTTTCTCCCTTTTCCCTCAGCCATGCTGCTCCCAGGATATATATTTTGCCTCTTTCTGGTAGACTAAACAATTCCTTATTTTCCTAATTGGCAATCAACTACTGTTTATATATATATATATATATATATATATATATATATATATATACACACACAATTTTAGAAACATAAATCATTTTACCCATTTTAAATACTTTTTAGAATGAATAATAATGGTGATGTTGGGTTACAGGTGAAAGGTGTGTTTTAAATATGAGTGGAAAATTAAACCAATGATTAGTAGTAGCAGGTCCACTTGTTTTCGTTAGTTTTGACCAAGTTAGAAGGATTAATGTTTTCCATCTCATGACACCTTTACTTACAGGTTAACTGGCTTTAACTCAACATGATCCTGGTAGTAGGAGTGCGCATCAAGTCCGCCTATGAAATCAACTGAAAATATAACAGCCCAATATGAATAAATGTGTAGGTAAAACACACATCAGAGTAGGTGTTTAAAATAGAACACATACAAATAATATGAACAAAAATGTTTGTCACAAAATGTAAAAACGCGTGTTTACTATAAAGGACAGCTCAAAATATTATCAATGGTCAAAAATGGGGAAATTTTCAGAAATACAAAGAAGTTGGCATCTTACGGACTAAAAATCACAGTTGTTATTGGTTTTAGTGAAAAATGAAGTCACATTAAATAACATTAGATTTAAAACAATGGGTTTGTCCTCAGGCATACAGCTATGCACTTTTCCTCTATATATCAAAAGACATATCTCCTGATTTTGTTGCCAGAATCCATTTTTATTCTTAAGAATATTTATTGCATCATTAGAAAGACCTTTGAGAAGTCACATAATCTATGTCCATGCTTCTGTCCCCAGACCATCCCTGACAAATAGGTGTCTGCCTTTTGCAAAGAAGGTTTCATCTCCTCTCTGGTAGCGCCACACTTGTCTCACAGCCTGTACAGAACCACTGTTCTGGGTGATATGCACTCTAGGGTTTTCCTGTCTTGATCATAGAGCCTCTGTCTTTCTTTTCCAATCCTAATGTTCATGACTAATCTTAGTTCATTTTCTCTGTGTTTGGGGGTCCATTAAAATATTAATTACTTTATACCAAGCTTCAGTTTTATTATGACACTTTAATATCAGCAGGTACATAGGCCTATAGGGACACTGGACTCTGTGTGTGTGTGTGTGTAGGTTCACAGTATGAGAAGGATATTATATTATATCCTCAGCTCAAGACAGGCATTTCAGTGAACACTGATTTAGAGAGAGATGACTTAGTCTAGAAGCTCTCTTGAATCCATGATCTACTTAAGCTCTAGTCACTCTTATCAATCCCTGACCTGCTCTCTCCTTTGCATCTGCTGGAGAAGCTGAGGTAAGACTGGCTCAGTCAAAGCTTCATGGGATCATGGTGTGGACAGAAGCCTTGGAGTCCGATGGGGTACATAACAACCAGGCTGAAAGTACCATCTCCAGATCATCGCCCTGGAGACCAGAGAAGCCTGAAGCTGATCTTTTCCCTACCAGTACTGGACACTACCCTGGACACTACCCTGGGAGAGAAGCAGTGGGAGAGCAGTCAATCCAAGGCACTGAAAAGATTTTCCCGGGGAGAGTACGCAGTGCCTAAAGGGGCCACCTAAAGGGTCAGATTAGAGCAAGGTTGTTTTTATTGTTTTTATTTTTTATCAGATTAGATATTTAATCCAACATTTACTCCTCCACTCTGCTGAACCATGGGTGAGAATTTAAAAGGAAGATAATATGGAGGAGTCCAAGATGGCGGCGTGGTAGGACGCAGCAGATTCTACTCTCCCACAACCAGGAAAAAAAATCCTAGTCATTTTAGTTAGGAACAGAGCAAAGAGCCAACGTTATTATGTCATAAATGAAAATAGGAGATCACAAATTGTAGCGGACAGTGAAAAACCCAAAGAGAGAGCGTGGTTTGGTGAAAGTCTCGGAAACCACAGCATTGAAAAAGGAAAAGGCGCAGGCGCTCCCCGGGACCTGTGAGGCCCAGGCCCCGGAGGTAGGAGAAGTGGGCGCCCCTCGGGACCCAGAGAGTGCACACCCGTGAACCCGAAAAAGGCCAGGCGCTCCCCGGGACCTGTGAGGCCCAGGCCCCGGAGGTAGGAGAAGTGGGCTCCCTCGGGACCCAGAGAGTGCGCACCTGTGGACCCAGAAAAGGCGCTGG
>CM052544.1:86213680-86242709 GCA_028533065.1 Trachops cirrhosus | reverse complement strand
GGTTTACAGGAACAAATATAGAGGACACATGGACAAAACTAGGGGTGTTGGAAAGGGGAGGGAGGAGGGGAGGAATGGGTGGATGGGCTGGAATGGGAATAAAGGATAGAAACTGTACTGAATAAACTAAAATAAAAAATTTAATAAAAAAAGGAAGATAATATTAACTAAAAGTTGAATGAGTGTATCATTGACAAAGACACATTCAAAAGTTAAAGGTGGTGTTAAAAAGAAACACTTTTATAAATATGTAAATTTGTGAATAAAATGGTTGAATTAAAAATTATATCCAAAATAAAATTATAAAAATAAAGGGAGCATATATATGCATGCTTTAAGCCAAAATAAAAACAAAATTTTTTATTGATGATTTGAAGATTAAAATGCAACATTAACAAAATCATTACTTTGGGTATAAATTCATGTAGCTGTTCAGTCTGCTCCTTAGCCATCTACGTGGCTCTCAAACACCATATCACTGGAATTTTTAGGGGAGGATATACATATAATATATCTTTTTCAATGTGGTTTTATTATTTTCATAAACTTATTTACAATATTATTCAAATTTTTTATGATTATTGAATTTAAAAATAATTAACTGTAAATCATAGTATCTTTCATTGTGGAAATATGTTCCAAATAAATCAACACCAAGCAAGTTTGCTAAAGAATGGGAGTAAAAGACAGAAAACTGTACTCAAACAATAATTAAAATATAATAAAAAAAAAAGAATGGAGACCATAAATATATGGTCTGTCCAGAAGGTATCCAGCCATGTAATATGAAAAATAGAGACACATATTGAAGAAGATACAAGAAACATTGTACATAGGACAATGACACCTTAGTCTCCTTCAAAGTAGGCACCTTGGCACCTCACGCAGGTCTCCCAATCACCATCAGCTGCCCTGTTGTGTTTTTCTGAATCTCATTAATGGCCTGAAATCTCTTCCCTTTCAAAGCTGATTCTAGTTTTGGGAAAAGCCAGAAGTCACAGAGCACCAAATCTGGGCTGTACGGAGGCTTAGTCACCTGGGTGATTTGATGTTTCACCAAAGACTCTGCATAAGATGTGAGGCATGCATGAGCAGGAGTGTTGTCATGATGAAGCTGCCAATCACCAGTTGCCCATATCTGTGGCCTTCTGAATCATCTGAATAGTTTCCATGGAGGATATTCAAGCTTAATGCAAAATTTGATGCAGATTTGTCACTTGACTCACTCAGTCATTTTTAATGTGATGGCCACAAGTAGAAAGTCTCACTCAATGGTGTCTACCGCTCCCACTGACTAGTACAGTGAAGTCCTCCAACCATTCTTGTTATATTAACAATAGCTGGACTTTTTCAGGCAGATCTCATATATATATGTACAATGTAGTTTAGCCCCAATACTTTCCCAAGCACTGTTATTTTACTTCCATTCAGTGTATCTTTCTTTGCCAAAAATTTTATGAGAAAAAACAGATATCTATTTATTCTTTTCACCAAATATATTTGCAAAATTTTCAGACCTTCTCACAAATCAGTTTCTTTCTATTCTGATGCAAGATAGAATCTTTTCTCGAGTCAAGATAACTATTTCAAAGAGAAATTATAAAACTGTGAATGAAATCTTGTGTAACATTTGTGTTTCCATTATTTCACGTGTTCAGTTCTCTTGCTGCCATGAGCATGAATTGGGAGGTTCTCCTTCTCCTAAGCTTTCAATTATTGCCATTTACTAAAAGCTGCAAAAGATGATTTTGAGAACGCTTCATTAGTTGAATAATTCAATTTAAATTTTTCAACTGATCTTGAATACCAAGCAACTAACATGGAGAAGCCTCACTTATAAAAATGCTCACAACCATTGTAGGAAACTCAGGTTAATTTACCAACTAGTTCTCTAAGGCTGAGGTGTTCCTAACTCTGACTGAAGGAGAGAAGCAAAGAGAGAAAGTGCATTTTCTCATCCTGAAGGCCTTTTTGTTTGTTTTCAACACCAACCTCATTACAAAAGTATTCTCAGGGAAATGCAAATCAAAACCACAGTGAAGCTCACCTTATCCCCACTAAGCCACGTTTAATAAAACAAAACTCAGATAATGACAAATGTTGGTGAAGAAGTGGAGAAGTTGGAACCCTCATACGCTGCTGGTGGGAATGAAGATGGTGCAGCAACTTTGGAACAGAGGCAGTGCCTCTGGTTAAACACAAAGCTACCACAGGACCCAGTCGTTTCAGTCCTTGTGTGTACCCAAGAGAAGTGAAAACATGTGTCCACACAAAAGCTTGTTCACAGTGTTTATAGCAGCATTATTCATAATAGCCAAAAGGTGAAAAAATTCCAGTTTATTTACCTTAACATGCATGCCTGTATAGATAGATATGAATCTTAGAAACTCAAGTTTCTATTTTCATTGTTCCAATATTGCATGCAGCTTTATTGGTAAGTAATTATAAATTACCTGTGTACCTGAATTCCAGCAGAATTTTTTGCTTCATGAATTCTTAATTTAATAAGAAGTCTATGCTTTTTTTAAACCCACACTGTCCTCCACTAAAATTTGTATTATTACCACAAAATAAATGATTTTATCTTTAGTATTTACTTCTTAACTGAATTAGCACATCATTTAAAGTAAAATTATAAGTGTCAGCTTAGACAGAATGAATATCTAAAAGTTTTACTTTGATTCTATGAACTGGATTAAAAAATCAAACCATATTTGAAAAGTTTATTGGTTTTCTGCTGCAAGCATCTGGTGAACTGGTAAAATATTGTATTTACCAGTGGGATTTTAGCTCTGTGGGAAATTCTCTCCCACTGCTGGAGGCAGTCCAGCACCCTCCACTGACCCACGTAACAGCCCTGGTCTGGGGCACCGGGCTGCTGGTAGGAGCCTAAGCTTCCAGCACTTTCTCCACCTCCACTGGGCCCAGGAAAGGATTAGCCATCTCTGCCACCCTGTCCACATTTCTACCTTTTCAATCCATTGACCTACCCACTGTGCTTAAAAGGAAGGTGCGAATTATATTGCTTGCTTAAAGATTTGGGAAGAAGAGGGTGGTGGTGTTGGTCTTCTCACAGACTTAACCATGCGTTGAAATGAGAATTCTACTCATTGCATTAACATCCCACACACCTTAAGGAAACTAGTGCAGAAGCCCGAAGTACTGTCAGTTTACCTGTCTTAGATCATCTTAATATAACTATTAATAATAAAGCTTCATGTGTAAACTAAATAACCTGGGCCAAAATCTAAACCAGATAGGATGCCAGGGCAACTTGTGCAAATGGAGACTGTTTCAACCAAACCAGGACATGTGGTCACCCCCCGCGGATGGCACTGTGAATGAGCTACGTTTCCTCTGCATGTCAGAATTCTATTGTGATGTAAAATTTGCAAAAATCTAAAAACAAAATATTATGTATTGCTAAAACTTACATTATCAAGCTCTGGAAGCAGATAAAACTATAAAAATATGCTATTTTTTAAAGGAGGAATTAAGGAGCAATCATTGAAAAGTGGCAATTAAACTGAGAACATCAAGAACCTCTTATGCAAGGGACACAACAATGTGGCTTTTTTGGCAACAGAAACCTCCAAGTCCATGAGATAATGATGCTTCCATATTTTTTTAAAAAGAGTTTTTTTAATGCATATGCTAACACTTCTCATTTGCCAGAGTGGGAAGACAATTCAAGTAAAGGGGGAAATTGAAGTGTAAATAGAGGGCAAGTTTACACATTCTGAAAGCTTTTTTTTTAATGGTGTCAAATGCTTTAAAAATATTGAAGACATTTTTTAAAAACATGACTTAACAAAAGACTTCAAAACAACTCAGTAGGAAAGTCCTTCAGCTTTTAAGTTTGCAGAAAGGTAGTCATGCTTCACTGTTACGAAAGTAAAGCAACTATGCATTCTAAAATTCGCTTAAATGCGAAAGATGTGAGATGAAAAGATGCTGAATTAAGCGATTTCTCCAGTAATAGAATAAGGAGATGAATTCCAATAAATCACAAAAAGTAACAGAGAAGGCATGGTTAGGTTTCAGTGGTACTCAGGAAGGACAGTTGGAAAGAAAGCATCCACCATATATGGAGCTTTGGCACAAGAGTAGCCATGGAAGAGATGGGAAATCAGAAGAACACCTGGGCGGGGTGTGGTGTGGGTTGGGGGACACCTTGTTGGGTGACCTGCAGGAAAATAAAGTTGAATTCCATATTCTCTGGTTATTAAACTTGATTGTTGTCAGGTGGGAGAGGGGTGAGAGAATGAGTGAAAAGGTGAAGAGGATTAAGAAGTACAAACTGCCAATTATAAAAAATAGTCATGGGGATGTAAAGTATAGCATGGGGAATATAGTCAATAACATTGTAGTAATTGTGTATGGTGCCAGATGGGTACTAGACTTATTGGGATGATCATCGTGTAAGTTCCATAAATGTCTAATCACTATGTTGCACACCAGAAACAAATATCATATGCCAACTGCAACTGAAAAACAAAATTTAAAACAAGTCTTGAAATTTAGAACAAAAATTTAGCACAATTAAGAGGTGACATCAATTGTGCAGAACAGTCAGTTACACAGAACATTACTCTTCACGCATTCCCGGAAACTGTGTGAGTATAAAAGACCCTACAGGGAGGGCCTGCAGCCAGGAAACCCCCGTTGTTTGCAATCCTTTCAAATGTATTTCCTGTGCCAGCTTCCAACAGCTCAGCCAAGCAACTTCTTGGAAGAAATTTATGTTACTTGTTACCAAATATCCTGATGAGGATACTCACTGACCTGAAAGGATTAATTACAAAGCTACTCAGGATTTAAAGCAACATCTACCATACAAATACAGACTTATTTTTCACTTGTAAGAGATACACAAGCAATTGCAACTGTTCCAGTTGAATACAGGAAACTTTCCGGTCATAAATAAAGTTTCCAATAGATAACTCAGTGCTAGTGGCCCTATTCTTTACTCAGATATTGCAAACCTGACTGACTTAATACACCTAGAGCAACAACCTAAGGCCCTTCCCAGTGAGCCCTCAAGCTATCACTTCTGTCCTGGTTTCACGGTGTTCACCGAATATCTAATCAGAATGGAGGTGTTTTGTTTCTGATCCAGCTGTGTTGCGTGCTGCCTTGTCGCTGAATTGAGGAACACTGAGCCCCTGTAACATTGCCTTCAGCTCAGAATAATGAAATGACTCAGGACAATGGGGACCAATTAACATAGTTACTCTGAATTTGCTTGCTTGTCTATCATTGTTCCTGTTCTGTAGTTATTAGAGTGTTCTAATAAGCATTTATTTTGCAAGTTGCCAGCAAAAATGTCTTAAAGAAGCATTGTTCAAGTCTTAAATAACTCAAGCATTGGGGCTGTTACGTTGAGATTTGCTTGTTCTGTGATATGATTTCTGATGAGAAAAACCAGGGTGGAGGCTCCACACCAACTGAGTTCATGCAGAGAGACCCGTAAAAGCCTGGAGGAAGGATTTTGCAGCACCCCACAGGTAATGAGGGCTTTAGGAGAGACCTGCTATTACAAAAAGGGCTGGCAATTAAACTACATCCATGTTACTAGGAAACGAGCTACTCAATTGGAAGGATCTGGGCTTTCTGAGGGCATGGTCCAGGCCACAGTTGGGATGCTCCCCGGGGTGCAGTGATAGTCGTGCTGGGCATGGTGAACTTGACAGTGCCCTGAAACGCTCTTGCTGCCCAGAGACGGTGGTTGGGGCTGTGCTGCTGCTTTCCCATGAGCACTTTGGGAACCCTAGGGCCGTTCACACAGCAGATAATACCGAAGTGCAAGCTTTATGGCTGTTCATTGCTATGCTCTTCATGATGCTGAAAGTTTAAGATCTCTTCCACCTTTTGGAATGCACAGGAAACTGAAGAAGTGGGACTGATGAGATGATCCAGGAAAAGTTATCCCCCAGTCCAAGGGCAGAGTTCACAGTCCCGTAGGTTGAGTTGTCCAGATCACAACTTTCCAACATTTTTACCTCTTCTGCTTGGTAACATCCATCCAAAATGGACTCTCTCAATTGTCTTGTTCCCCCCAGTCCCAGAACTGATAGAACTCAATTGTCCTTTATGACAATTTGGTCTGGAATACACTGAAAACTGTCACAGGGAGCATCTGGAGGGTCTGGAGACAACCTGGGACTCCTAGCCCCTCCCTGTGCTGGGAAGGGAGAGGGGAGGCTGTAGGTGTCAGTAGTCTTCAGCCTGGGGAATGCATGCCCCGGCTGGACGAGCAAACTTCCCAAATGGTGTGTAGGTGTGCATAGTTTAAAGGAGTCAATTAAGGGCCTTCATTTCATAATTTATGTGTCCTGAGAAAGTGCGCGTGGCCCTTCTAGTGTTTGGTTCCCTCATTCTCTTTCACATTTGTATTCTCTCCACTCTGCAAGGAAAGGCATTTATCTGGGCCACTCAGAAATCTTATCTTGGCACACTGCCCTGGGGGAACGTCCTCCAGGGCCCTAACCAATGTGGCAGTTTTAATCTTCTGCGATGACAAAGTAATAGCTACTCATGACAAGGTGGCTAGTTTCTGATTTTTCGCTTCCAAAATAATTGGAGCACCTAAGTGATTTATTAGCTGTAGTACTTTAAAATAATTTTTCATAATAGATCATTGTGTACTTTTTAACCTAAATCTCAGCCACTTTATCTGTAATTTCACTCCTCCTACTTGTCCTTTCTCCTTCCCTGCTTCACTTTTCTCTTTTGTACTCACTACTATTTAGCACACTAGACATTTTACTTTAAAAATCTCACTTGTTGTCTGACTCCTTCACTACAATTCAGCTGTATCACATGAGAAGTTTTGTTTGAACTTGTCTGATTTTTTCTCTGCTGGGCACAACACAAGCCTTCAAAGCTTACCCGGAACAGAAGGAACTCCTATAACTAACTGAGTGAGGCTGCTGTAACCAAATTCCTCTCACTCTCACAGCGTTTTTCCTGTGAACAAGGTTCCTGTGGGTACAACGCCAGGGTCAAGTCTTTGACAGTAACTTGGGCGACCTATTCGGTCCAGCAGTAACTAGCATTCACCCACAAATACGTGAGCTAACTGAAACAAAGCTCTCCATTTCATTAAAAGGCGCCCGTCCGACAAATCTTTCATTTTCTGTTTACTTGTTTATTTGGATGGGGTTATAATTCCAATTAGTGGCTATCAACATGTGTGAGCAAACATAAATGTATTACATGTATGGGTGAATGTATTTGTGTTTGCTCAGTCCTGTCGATGGCCAACAACTGTACAGCCGACCTTGGAGCAACATGGGTGTGAACGGTGTGAGTCCATTACATGCTGACTTTTAAAAATATAACTGTAAATATATTTTCTCTTTCTTCTGATTTTCTTAATAATATGTTATTCCCTCTAGCTTACTCTATTGTAAGAATGTTTCTTGTTATATATATATTATATGTAAAATGTTTGTTAATTGACTATCTGTGCAGGACATCTGGTCAATGATAGGCCATTAGGAGTTAAGTTTTTGGGGAGTCAAATGTTGTAAGTAGACTTTTAACTCTGCAGAGTGTTGAAGGGCCAACATTCATTATAAACCCACTCAAAGAAAAAGTTTAACACAACATCTAGTCACTGGAAAAAAACAAATTTTTATTCATAAAACTAAATAAAAATATTTGCAGATCTTCTAAACTGAATGTAATAAGATATAGTGAGAGAAATTAAAGATGTCTTAAGCAAATGGAAGAACATAAAACACTTATAGATTGTGAAACTCAATATTGTAAAGATATAACTTGACTGTAGATCAACTAATCTATGGATTCAAAGCAATCCCCATAAAATTTCAGCAATTTAATCAAAATGCTGATTTTAATGCAAGGGCTCAAGATTAGTTCAGACAATCCTGAAGAAGAGTAAACCATGAGAGTTCCTAATTTAAGATTTAAGATAACTGGATTATAAAATTAAGAAGCTTTATGTATTAAAAGGTAACATTAAGAATGAAATCATAATTTGTAAATTCTTATTGAAGAAATGTATTATAGGTTTAAACAACTTTTAAGAATAAACATATTACATTAGGAAATAGTTATATGGGTGAAGTGTAATGGCAGTATAAGTTCAAAAAGAAAAAAAACACAACTTAAAGTTCCAACTGTTTATTAAATCTTTTTAAATGGATGATAATGAGTATTATGGCAGTTAAATTCTATGGGATACATTCAAATGAGTAATGCCTCAGTTTTATAGTTAAATATTACAGTGATTTTGTCATGTGTCAGTTTATCTCAGCTGGAGTTATGTTTCCTGAATTCCCCTCTCTATATGGTTCTGAGTTAGGATTGGTACAAGAGACATTTGTGTGATCTGGAATATGGGTGTGAAGCAGAGTTGTTGTGTTCAGAAGTTGGTCTGGGGCCCCAGGCGCCACTGCAGCTCGAACATGGAGAGCTGACAGCCAAGAACAGCACAGGCTTGACAACTGAGACTGCAGGGGACCACTCTCCAGCTCAGCGGATGCCAGCGGAGAGATGGGGAAATGTGGATGACCGGCCCTACTCTGCACATCCTGTATCACTACATCACCTTGACCTCAAAACCAGTGCTGGGACAATGACAACCCTCCTGAACTGAACACCTGATATGGCTCAGAAATCCTTGACACCGTTGAGTTTTCCTGGAAGTGGCTACCATGAGGAAGAAATGCTGAGTCTGGTTTTGTGAAAATAAGGGAAGTTACATTTTTACTTTTTTATAATCATACCCATGACATTTGTCTCATATCAATTTCTCTTACATGTTACTGAGCCAGACTTTAACAATGGTGGATTCTTCCAATTTCACTGTATGGTCATAGAGAATTTTACAGTTGTTAAAATGAAACACAGTTGTGTGTGGGGTGGGAGAAGCAGATGGGGAAAGGATTCTTTTCACAATTTTGGGGTATTTGAATTGGATCCTGAGATTCTGTTATTCTAATGATAACTTTGCATATTGAGTATTTTCTGTTAAAACAAGGCAATTGATTTGGAGAAAAATCATTGGGTATATTACATTACACGTGACTCCCATACCCACTTAAATTTCAGTGGATTAGCCCATTCTTTTTCTCCACATTGTACAAGTAATTTATATTCTCACTCAATGTTTAAACATGAACATTCTGGTATTAATTTAGTGAGTGGGCAATATCTCTTCTGTTACCTATTTATAAAGAATTTCTTCTTGTTGGGAAGAAAAGCACAACTGTATGTTGGAAAGCTTGTTGGCCTTTGGTACCTGACGAAGCTGGGTCACATGTTCGTGCCACTTCTTACAGGCTATGTGAGCTGGGAAAAACCTCAGGGTACTGTGTATAGAATGAGGACATGACTGCCTCGCAGAGTGTGGCTGTCCTGCTGAGCTAATGACCTTGGAGTATGGGGACACAGAAGCATACAGCAAACAGCAGGTTGTTATTGATATTATTGACACATTTATCTTATTCTGACAACACATTCCCATGAACTATTGATTTCAAAAATTTCAAGAGCTTTCTTTAGCTGAGGATAACAATGATTTGCCAGAATTCCTGCACTTCCTTCCCCCTAGTTCCCAGAAGACTGTCTGTCCTTGAGAAACCTGTATTGAATTTGTGTCTAGTCAGATTTTCTCATATTTGGAAAGAGTAGCTGGAGGAGGGGACATTGATTAGTGTGCCACATTTTGAAGCCTGAGGTTTCATCATCTGTGAATGCAAGTAAGAAAATAAAGCTCAGTGGAAGCAGAATGTGTGGGGTTAAATGTCAAGTAGAAGCAAGGCTCTCCTTCCGTCCAGGGCTGGTGCTGGGGATTCCTTCCCTGTGCTGGAGTCCTGGGCAAGTGACTCACCCAGTGCACATGTGACCAGTCTGAGTGCACGTGTGACACTCTCATCACCACTTGCTTAACTTTGACTGGCATTGCTTTCATTCTCTACACCTTTACCCCACAATAGCACAAACACTGAGGGGAGAGCTCTCTCTCTCTCTCTCTCTCTCTCTCTCTCTCTCTCTCTCTCTCAGTCTTTTAAGCCACTACACAGGATTTTTGTAGGTAATACACCCACTTTGCATACCTTTTCCCTAATGTTTTTAGTGCTGTTCTTCTAGATGCAATGATATGGTCATTGTAGTTATTCTGCAAGGATCCCTGGACTACCTTTAATATTTTGTCTTTGATTCTTGTATGGGGGGAAGCTAGTTCATACAGTGTCCCCAGAGTGCTATGATAATAAGCAACTACTATTGTGACTTCTTTCCTTGCTCTGAATTACAAGTCACATCACATTTATGAGGACACCTGTAACATATTGGTTCCCGCCACCCTACCTCTTCAACTCACATACACGTCTTCATTTTTATTTTTTCGTATTTGTCATGAAAGTAGCTAGCTCCCTGCTGCCCCTTTCTTACTTTGGTCATCTTTTATAGTACGTTTTCTATTCTCTTTAAAGTTACTCAGCTATTTGAAACCCATTCAAATTGTCCTCTCTTTTCCTACAGTGGCAGATTAACCCTTTTCCGTTAATCCTCATCAGTGATTGGATGGAATGGCTATTGTCAAGGACAGCTTGCCTTTCAAAGTTTTTGTAATTTTTCAGTTAGTCTGTTCAGGATAACTGGTGGCTGAAGGACATTTTGTCAGTACTGCTGGGCTTATTAGGAAGAACATTTTATTCCAGAAAAAACAAGATTTAAAAGAAATCATGAACACAACTCCGTTTTCTATTTTTGGAGCTCCCTTTTCCTTTTTATTTGGCTACATTTCCAGCTTTTGTTCCTCTTGTGGGTTCAGATGTCTGGAATCAAATGTTCCCATAATCGGTGCTGACACATTCTTCCCACTTAAAATTTTCTAACAGCAGATAATATTTAAATAGTGGAATAATAAATTTATAAAATCCCTTCAGGGTCAATAAAGCAGAATGGCATGGCTGGGAGGAAAAATAATGGTCAGAAAGGTGAGGGCTAAAAAACCAGTTCTACTAATTTTCTCAATAGTTATAACTTTTCCTCTTTGTAATATATTTTTTCTTGGTTATCCAGCTGTTTTCCTCAATATATGTATCATTCTCACTTGAATATAGCCAATGTTTTACTTTGCTCTATCAATCAAATCATAGACACTTGTTGACTTCGAAGTTTTCCTACATGTAATTCCTTTTTTACTGTTTGCTTCTACAATTTCAGAGTTTCCCCTTTGACTATTATTTTATTTTTTTAATGGCCTCTATTATTACTTTTGGATTTCCCTTTCCTAGCACAATCTTCATCCAAAAAAATGCTATTTCTTCTGAGATCGCAATTATAATTTTCCCCTTCTGAATTACTATTCAAAGAAAATTGAATCTACCATATTCTTCCCAAGATTAAATCCATTCATTGACTCCACATGATCTAGCAAAGCATCCCAACTGCTGTGACCTGAGTGGGTACAGACATGATAAGATACCTGGTCCCTCATTCCCTGGTGTCTGTGTGTTTTTGTTGGTGTGTGTGTGTGCCAGTGTTTGCCGAGTGAGCCTTAGGGTAACTAGCCCTCTGCACCAGTCAGTTCTTGCTGGGAGAAAAGTAATGTATTTACCACAGAGCGCTCTATGAATACTGGCTTTCTCTATGAGGGCCAAGACATGAAATAGGTTGGGAATCACTGTTGTAGGACAGAACCCAAGGTCCCTGAAAGACTGATCCCAGCACTCATTTAGTGAACTGAGCATATCACTACTCATCACTTCTTGTGTAAACCAGGCTTCCCTCAGGCCTTCTGAATATTCCATGGTTTTCCCAAGCTCTTTTGACATATTTTTCCCAGTATTTAAAATGCATTTTCTTTGTTCTTTCTAGTGATTTCATGTTTTTCATATAAGACCACATTCACACACTCTGAGCAGCCATGCTTGGTGCCCTGAGACACAGTCAGCCTCTGCTTATTTTTTCTGTGCACCCGATTCACTTTGCACAGGCCATTTTCTGCACTTCCTTCTTCTGTAGTTATTTACGTGCTTGGCTCACTCAATAGAGTATAACGTCTCCTGGGAAAGGGACCAAGTCTTATTTTGTCTGTGCCCTTGTGGTCTGACACACAAATGTCTTTCAATAACTGTGTCTTGAATGAATGAATGAATTAATCAGTAAAAGATTGGTTATTTAAGCTTGTTTAAACACTACTAAAATTAAGGCTAGATGTGGACTGTAAATACTTTTGGATCTGACCATGTCATTGACTTCAGAACACAAAGAGATATGAGAGAAATGCAGAATCCAATCAAACATTTAAATGTCTATGAGGATTGGCAACATATCTAGAATGCAGAAAGAACATGGAATTCTGAGGCAATGTGGTTGAAAGAAGCAAACAGAATGTCAACATGTTGAAAAGCAAGATAAGTATCTTTGAGGCACATGGGAAGATATGAAAATGTTTTAGAGAGTTACCAAGTGTAAAGACAACCAAAAAGAAACTCTTAATAGGAGTAAATTCTTCTTTCTACTCAAATCTTTTTTTTAAATCCTAACCCAAGAATATGTTTATTGATTTATTTATTTTAAATTATATTTTTAATTTTATTAAATTATATATTATAATTTTATTATAAATTATATTTTATTGTTCATGCTATTACAGTTGTCCCAGTTTTTCCCACTTTACCCCCTTCTACCCAGCTCCACCCTCCACTACCTGAGGCAATCCCCACACTATTGTCCATGTCCATGGTCATGCATGTATGTTCTTTGGCTACTCTACTCCCCATACTGTACTTTACATCCCCAGGACTGTTCTGTAATGATCAATTTGTACTTCTTAATCCCTTCACCTTTTTCATCCATTCCCCCCAGGCCCCCTCCCATCTGGCAACCATCAAAATGTTCTCTGTATCTATGATTCTGTTTCAGTTCTGCTTGTTTGTTTATTTTGTTTTTTAGAATCACTTGCGGATAAATATGCATTTATTGACATTTTATTGTTCATATTTTCAATCTTCTCAAAGAAAACCCTTTAACATTTCACATAATACTGTTTTGGTGGTAATGAACTCCTTTAGCTTTTTCTTGTCTGGGAAGCTCTTTATCTGTCCTTTGATCCTAAATGATAGCTTTGCTGGGTATGTCATCTGAGTCCTTGTGTTGTGGGCTGATGAATTAGTCACATTTGAAGGGTATAGAATGAGATTGCATCTTGTTCCACCAACTATTTTAAAAAGCTGTTAAATTTGTTAAAATAGTGGAAATTAGAATCCCCTTGAAATTTAGGTTCTGCTTCCCAGCTGAAAATCCCTAAAATTCAGCTGCTTCCCAGTTGAAAATCCCAGCTGAAAATCAGATTGTTTGAGATGCTTATTTATTGGAGAAATGCATTTTCAACACAGGGAACTGATAATAGAACAAAGTAAGCCAGTTCCACAATCTTAATATTCTTTTTTATGAAGTACAGATTATAGCTTTGTAATCATTGTAATAATCTGTGTTTACCTGCTATGTAAAATCTTCCTGATTCTTAACATAATCTGAGAGATTACGTTAGATCTGGCAGATTCACCTTGTAAAACCAATTCAAAATTTGAATGGGGTAATTAAATTTGCACTTGTGATTTGAAGTTGAAAGACATGGGGAAATTTCTTTAAAGTTGTGCACGCTTTAAGAAAATATTTAGGCGATTGAATTTAAGTAGATCAAAACGTTACTGAAAGTTCAATAGAATACTGTTCAGCCTCATCAAGAAATGAAATTGTGGTGCATGCGGCAGTGCAGATGAACTCTGAAACCACAGGTGCACTCCTCGAAATGAGTCATACACAAAAGGACAAACACTGTAGGAAGCCATCATACGAGGTGCCCAGAGTCAGTAAATACAGAGGCGAGCAGGAACTGCAGGGGTGCGGAGAGGGAGTTGGGAAGCCCTGGTTCATGGCCACAGAGCTTTTGTATGGGAAGAAAGTGGATAGTGCTGATACTTGTACAACATTTTGAGTGTATGTAATGCTTTTTAATTGCACACTTAAAAATGTTCAAAAGGTTAATTTTACATTATGTGTATTTTATCACAGTAAAAAGAAATAAGAAATTCCAAAGAAGTGGTTGTTAAAATTTATTGGATTTTAAAATGAATACTGAAAGTCCTATTTAGCACTCAAGGCTTAAGAAAACACAGGTTTGAAAAAAATTTGTCACTTTAAGAAATTGCATAGTGATTTAAACCCAGAGTAGCTATAAGTAGAATGCTTTTCCTTCATGGACACCAAAAATGTTCAGTGACACCTGAAAAACTTTATCCGTGTACAGCTTGCAGTACAGACTCTGTAGTTGTTGAAGTTTCTGTCTTCTCCCCCTCCCGCTTTCCTTCCCCCTTCTCCTTCTCCTCCTTCAGCATCCACAGCTGGTCTTATCTGGAAGGCTCACTTTACTTAGAATTAGTGGCACTTGCTTTTATTAGAGAACAATTTTAAGAGCTGTAACTTTCTGAAATAACATTGCCTTTGGGGCATGAAGACAGATACTCATTCCAAGGTTATTGGACACCAGAAGCAATAAAATAGAATGCCTCCTAACACCTACTACTCAGGAATGTTTGCTGGGGATGAAAGAATATCCCATCGAAATGTAGTGTCTTACACAAACATGGCCTTTGCTTGAAAATAAATACCAAAGAACAGAAAACTGATCATTAAAGCCTGTCTTGGTTTTCAAAACATGAAGAAAAAAATGTGCAGTGACAAAGCCCTAAAGGAACTTGGCCCTTCGCCTGTTCTCTTGTCTTTGTCGTCTCAATTAGGAGGAAAACACAGTCAGTGTGACACCCGGGCTTCAACTGTAGTAGCAGTAACGAAAGGTCTCTGTTTCCCTTACATAAAAAAGAAACATTTAATTTACTTCTCCAAATAAACGTGTAGGGGAACGCATAGAAAATGAGGCAAATATAGAATGATGAAAAGAAAACAATGTTTAAGTCTAAGCTGTGCACTTTTTGCCATAATGTGTAAAAATGGCGTATTCTTCCTCACTTTCATGTGGCCTTCCTGGTGAACACAGGGGTTAAAGTTACATCCCAGATACAATCTGCCTTTTGATTCACCTCTCTCATGAGAGTCCACAGGCCAGGAAAGTCCAGGTTACCTTTGGACCCTCCAGAATACCCAGGAGGAAGCTGCTCCTGAAGTCAAAGCCTTTGTTTTGTCTGGAAGCTTCTTCCAGAAGTGATTCTTGCTGCCCCTTTGGTCAGGAGTGCTCTCTTCCTGCCCCTCACCACCCAGGCTCTCTTTTCCCCTCTCTGTCTCAGCTTCAGGGCCATCTCCTCCAAGAGACCTTCCCAGCCCCCAGGAGGCACTTGTGTGTCAGTGGAAGGCTGGAGATGCTCCACCCCTTCAGTGGCAGGAAAACCCTGCGTGTTTCTACCGCAGGGGCTCCACCTCAGGGAGGGCCTTGACACACACACTTGTGGGTGCGCCTCGGCACCTTGCACCTCAGAGGCGCTTATCACCGTGTCCCAAGTTATGTGGTCACGTCTTCTCCAAGCAGTGGCTCAGCGACCAAGGTCCCTTCAATACTGTGGTCCCACCATTGTCGACACATATCTACCAAAGCTTCTATGCTTGTCTGTGTCCTACAGGTAGAAAGGGGAAGAACATCGAGGACATATGGGAAAGTTATTCAGGGATCAGGCCTGGCCATGCACACATGTCTTCTGCTCACTGCCACGATCTAGATGCAGTTTCATGGGAGCTGTGTGAGGAGGAGAACGAACAAGTGGGGCTAGTGACGAGCTGGCTGGTCTCTGACACAGGGCGACGCACAGCTATTACAAGACCGGTGAAGGTGGTATGGACGAATAAGGACTGGGAAGCATTACACATTTGCAGTTGATTGAACTGCATGTAACAGAGAAAGCTGTGTTTGGGATGCACCATGAGCCCCAGTGTAGGCTTTCTGTTCTTACAGTCAAAGGAAGAGCAAGAGTAAGACAGAACGAGAGAAGGGAGAGAGAGATTCTGCCATGAGGAAAAATGTGGACAAAACGAAAGGCTATTCAGTATAATTTAGAATTAGTTTACTTTGTACCTCATACAACTCAGAAGGAGAGAAATACCTTTTACTTTTCTCCAGCTTTATTTCCACGTTGGCAACGCTGGCACTCAAGTTACGTGTGTGCTCCCAAACACCTCACTCAGATTCTGGTTTCAATTGTTGTTCCCAGGAACAAGACTACATTATTTCTTTTCTCTTGGTTAATAAAGTACTTACTATAGAACACATGAAAATGAGTATTCCATATACACTTTTTATTTATTTATTTTCTTTCTTTTTTATTGTTTATTTATTTTTGTTCATTTATTCATTTTAAAGGAATCATAAAATCAGATTTCTATTAAATACTTGATCCAAGAATATAGCTCTTATATCTAAAAGGGATAAATATCTGCTTTGTTATCTAATTTTACTTAAAATGCTTCATTGTAACACTGTGGGTATAAGCTATATGCTAAGGAGGGCAAGTTAACATTTTTAGTACTTAATGAAAAATCATTATTTCAAAAGAAACCAGGAAAAGTATTCAAAATTTGTTACCAGTAACTGCATCGGAAATCTGTTTCATTTGCATAAGGACATTAGAAATAATTTTTAATTGGTAAAATAAACACTATCAAGAGGCAGGATTGCCTGGCAAAACTCAAAAGGATGGAATTGCCTGGAAATCAGAGAAAAATTTTTTCAAAGAGAGAGCAGTCAGCAGTGACCAAAGCCATCCATTATGATGAAGTGCAATAAGATCTAAGTAGTTTTGACAATTAAAAGGTCATTGCTGACCGCTGAGAGAGCATTTTCAGCGATAATATAGGACAGGAGGCCAGACGGCAGCGGACTAACAGTGAACGGGCGGTGAGAAAGGGAACACTAAGTCTGGGCTACACTGCAGAAAGGTGAAGGGACTAAGATGTGCAAATTGGCAGTTAGTAAAATAGTCACGGGGGTGTTAAGTGCAGTGGAGGGAACATAGTCAGTGATATTGTAGTAATTATGCATGGTGTCAGATGGATGCTAGACTTGTTGGGGAGATCACTCTGTAAGTTATATAAATGACTTTCTACACCTGAAGCTAATATAACATTGCATGTTAACTATAAAGGAACAAAATTATTTAAAAAAGAGAAAGGTCTGGATGTGGGGGGAAGAAAAGCACAAGAGACAGGGAAGCTAAATGCATTCTAGGAGGGGAGTCAGGGTAATTTCTTTTATTCTGTGACTTTATTTGTAAGCTGAGGGAAAGGATCCAGTGGGAGGATGAAGCTGGGCAGGGAGAGGGGAGACAGAGGGATAGATAAGGGATGGGGAAGGGAGACAGAGAGAGAGAGAGAGAGAGAGAGAGAGAGAGAGAGAGAGAGAGAGAGAGAATAGTTAATGGAGCGAAGTGCCGGAATATGTGGGAGGGATGGACATAAAAGCCACAAAAGCCACAGGCAGAATGAAAGCGTCTTTTTCTACACGAGGAGAAAACCAATCGTGGGTACATAAAGGTAGTTCCAAAGGCAGAGGGACCCTGGGAACTTGTGGGACTCCATGCTACATGGCTTTCATTTTCTTTGTGAAGAGCCTTAGGGTAGAGGACAAGAAGGGTGCCAGGAATCACATCACCCCTCTGGGCTTCATTTTCTTGTCCCTACAATGAGGATGAGGGCTCCAAAGTCTTTGAAATGAGGGTAGGAAACTCTAAGACTGCTGGGTTTTGTTTTGTTTTCTAATAGACTCTTTCACATTCCATATTGGGATCACAGTATCTCAGGATGTTGTTGGGTCATAGTATAACCCGAGTAGGGTCTTCACACCTTAGTATAACCCTTGGCATAAGAGGAAACTGAGGCCCAGGGCAGTGAGGAGGCTCGTTAGAGAGTTGGGGGAGGGAACAGGGCTCTTGTTCCCCTGTCACCGAAGCCCCAGAACAAATGCAGCTGCAAGGTGCTGGTTCCTACAAGCCTGTCAGAGCCACCGACCTTTCCCCCAGAGCTGTGAGGGACCTGCTGCTGGATTGTGGTTCTTCTGGGCCCCCTGCAGCCCACAGAGCCTCACTGAGTCCATCCCAGAGCCATGATACCCCACTTTCCCAAGGAAATCGAGGACACATGCCCTCAGCTCTGTGGTTTAAAGAGTGAGCGTGCAGTTTTAATGGACCTGGAGAAGGTGCTGACGAGGACCTAGTGAGAGGATGGAAGGGCAGGTGGCCGGCTTACGTGTCACGGTGTGAAGTTGCCTCAGGGATAGTGGATGCAGGCATGTGCTTCTCTCTGGGTAGCGCAGGGACAGAGGTAGAGAATGAGGGGTCAAGGTAGCCGCGGTGGGCTGGCAGAACTAGCCCAGGCAGGGGACTGAGAAGGGTAGGGGTGGGGTTGCAATAAAGATATTGAATTTAGAATTAAAATGGCATCACAGGGGACTCTGTCACAACACGGTCGGCTGCTCTGCCTGCTGGGCTCCTAAATATTCCCACTAATAACCCAGAGTAAAACCGTTGCACAGGACCCACATAAAATCCATACAGCCCATGTTTTCTCACTGTGCATTTCGGGTGCTGGGAGGGCACGGATTTTTTAATTTGTTACTCTGCTCCCTCGTAATCACATCTGGTTCCCAAATCCCCTGTCTTCCATTCTGTGCCATCTGGATGGCAGATCCTTCATTCTTCCTTCTCCACTGAAGGACAAGTCACACAGCTGGAGTTGTGGGTCACAGTGAGAACTGGGGGCTCCAACCTGCCTGCAGCAGGGGTGTAGGGAGAGGCAGGCAGGCATCCGCAAAGAGGGCTTGCTTTAGGGGTGAGGCAAGGCATCATACTCCATTGACTATTAATCTGGAGCAGAGAGATCAGGATGTTCTGAAACACTGGCAACATTTACCATTGGTGGGTGAATGGAGAAGAAAATGTGAGGCACTTGATTAAACTTTGAGATAACCTGCCAGCCACAGGGCTTCATCTGTAGAGTGAATGCCTTTGGAATCCCCTAACTGCCGAACAGGTGATTTCTCTTGCTAATGGGCACAGAGGTAGAAACTGGCGGAGTTGGAATCGTCGTCATTTCAAGCTTTAAGTGGAAACCTAGAAAATTAAAACCCCCTTCTGGGGTGTAGGTGTTCTTTGGTTGTTGGTGTCAATTTTCTGTCAAAATAAGCTTTGTAGCCAATGAAAATTTCCAGGGAAGATATATAAGCGCACAAACAACTTATACTTTATTGTGAATTAATCAAATTTTTTAATAGTGAAGGGAATAGGAAATTTAAATTTGCATAAGGTGTGAGGAAAGACATATGGGAAATAATGTAAAGACATGGGAACATTTTCCCTACTATGTATTTTGTACAAAAAGTATTCACTGGTTTCCTCTGATGTTCCAGATACAGCATCAGGCCCTGGGATCCTAGGGTGATCCCCATCCTCTACAAGTGGGGTACCCTGTTAATTAGGAAATAAACTGAGCACAGGTTTGGAGACATAGTTAGGCCTACTGAGCCATGGGGACAAGGCGTCCTCAGGAAGACTGTTGAAGAGGATATAGAAACTGTCAGTGGCTTGGAGGAAGGTGATGCTGTCTCATTCGGTGACTGACTAGCTGAGGAAAGAGTCACAGAATATGCCCAAGGTTCCAGCTTGTGTGAGGCGTGGTCATTCACATAAAGAGAGATAGAAAATAGAAAAGGAAGAACTTTCTGCCCCATCTCTACCAGTGGACATCCTGACGATCCTTTGCAGTCCATTTGTTCATAGTTATTCATTTGATGCTCACGCATCTGTTGTTCAGAGTGTCCGTTGTGTCAGGAAATGGGCTGAGCCCTGGGGATATAATGGCTTTAAAATTAAAGTTGTGTTAATGTTCCCAAGTTCAGTGTGCAATGGAAGCATATAATATATCACAGGTGCCCTCATCTAGCCTGGAGAGGGTGGTCAAATTTGTAAAGAGATAGTTAAACTGAGATCTGAAAGCCGTATAAAGTTAGTGAGTTAACAGAGAGAGAAGGCCCCTCTGAAAGAGCTTGGTGTGAGGTGGTGTGGAAGAGTTTCATGGACGTAGGGAAACAGATGTGGCTGGAGATGAGGAAGTGAGGAGGGTAGAAAATAGGGCTGTACAGAAAATTTGGTAGTCATCCAGGTAAATCAGGGGAAATGCTACAGGCTCTGAATCTAAACTGTGGTGAGGATAGTTACATGCAACTCATCAGAAAGTTACTGAAAGAAAAACTCTCTGAAAATCAGTAGATTTTTAATGGCTTATTGGATAAAAATACTGTGACTCCTTTGAAATGTTGGCTATGGCTATAGGATCACCCTTACCTGATTCGCGTGTATTTCTTCATCTTTGACTCACAAAATTCTTCTGTCCCTCCACTCTTAATTTTGCAAATATCACAAGGCTCACAAGACAACCAACCCTGTTTGCTATTCGGAATATTATCTGGGCCTTTGCTGCTTTCACTCCTTCCCCTCCTGCCTGACCTTGGGTCATTCCACATCTCTACGTCTTCTCCATACATTACATAGTTAAATTATTAGGAGATTGAAGTTATTTTTATTTCCAATTCACATTATTTCTATGGTAATATCACCTTATCCTTTTAAAGAGAACGCATGGGCAGACAGACAAATACATGAACACTAGCCTGCAGGAAGCCTGAAGAAACAGCAGATCTGTGGATTACTTTTCCAACAGTCATGCTTTCCTCCTACTGAAAAGTTCCCAAAAAGTACACCAGCAAGGGTCAGATGCCTGCACAAAGAGCTATTTTGAGCTGTTCAGTGTAAAATATTGAACCCACATGTGGGCGGTTCATTTCCTTTTTAAAACAGTTAGTGTCTTTAACATACTTTTCTGCCACCATTCAACATACATGTCCCAGACTGGCCTTGGTGCGTCCAAACAGATGTCACAGTTGTAACTGGCAAGCTAATATTAGGAGTAGTGATAGCAATAGATTCTCTGGACAGTTCTGGCAATATTTGTGTAAGTCAATACTGTTTTCAGCATCTTTTGCCTCATCTCCACACTTCTCTGAATTAAAACATTCTTTTTAGTAAATTTGACAAGATAGTAACAAGCCCACAAGTTCATTTTCAGCAGTAGATGATTCACAAATGAGATGTTGACAGGTTTTTATGATAACACATTCCAAGTATCCTGGTCTCACAAAAGTGCTCATAGAGATTGATGGATATTGTAAACAGAAACAAAGAGACATAGACAAGCTTTTTTATTAGAATGAGCGATAGAAAGTATAGACCCCCCACCTACCAGTACTCTTCCTTTTGTGAGCTTTTTAGTTCATTGTCTCTGACCTGCAGTCATGGTCCTTATAGGAAATAGTGAGCAAAAGAGGCTGAGAAGTAACTATGAAGATGGGCGGATGGAAATAAATGTTTCCTCAAGCATTTAGTACCCTTCTGAAGTGTCCATCACTGAAATGTTAGTCCCACAGAACTACTTAGCAACACAGAGGGGAAAAGCAGGTAGCCATTATTAATTTTTAAGGCTGGCTGACAGCTTTCAGTCCAAGTGCAAGGTTTAACTTTGCATTCTGAATAATGCAGAGATTTTCATTAGTTAGAATAGGATTCGAAATGATAAATGATACATTGTCTGCCAAAATACTGTGACATTACATTATATATTTGCAGTTACCTTTCAGAATAAGCTTTCCAGAAGTATACCCAGACAAATTGGAAAGCTAGCAGTATTGTTTCCTTATTTTATGTTTTGTGTTTAGAAAAACAATTCAAAAGACATGTCTTCTTGGCTGTGGGTTGGTAATGTCTCATCCAAAGGGCAGTTCATTATTGCACCTAAAAGCTAAGTGTTGGCACAAAAATTGTACTAGTCTATGAGATCATTGCAATTGGTTTCATAGATTTCTTTTTGCTCACATCTGCCTTCTCAAGACTCTGGGACAATTCAATTACAAGTGCACTTTTGATTCCTACTTCTATCAATAAAAAATATAAAATTACCCTTGCTTGAGAACTATCAGACTAAAAGGTTTCTGATTGCTTTTCACTGTCATCTCTCTTCCATCAGATTATCATGTCAGGTTGGTCTAGGGCATATTTACTTTGTTTTGAGCACCCCAGACTCTTTCTGACTCTAAGTATTATTTGAACTGATTGCAACACAACTACTGTGTCCAGATGTCTCTCGGTAACTTAATGTATGGCCCCAATAACAAACACTAGAATTAAACCTTTAATGGAATAGGTTGTAACAGCTGCTTCAATCCTAGTTTGATGGGCATTAAAATAGCTGATTCAGAGATTTCTATAGAGAAACCTAAGCTAATTAAAGACATCAAAGTCAATGGAACTATAATATCTGCCAGTAGCATACAATCCATATACATCGACATTAGTACTCTAAAAGAAGGCTAGGAGAAGGTCAAAAAATGTTTACCCAATTTAGATGAGCCTTTTATTTTGCATGTCATTTTGCATTTCCTAGTTTTGCTTAAAATCACAGGCCTGAAAGAAAAGTCCTTTCTATATTTATGCTAATAGATAAAGAAGACTATTGATTATTCTGTCTTTTCTCACACAATAAGGCAGGAAAGAGCATTCACATCATTTGAGAGCCTCCAACTAATTCATTGAGGAGGAAAAGACAGGATTCTTTTGATATTTACTCAAAAGTACCTTACAGGATTTAGTTGAGGTTTATCATTCATTGTTACAATTTTTTGAAGTATTTATTCATCCTCAATTCTAATCATTTCCGTTAGGTCCTGAGTCCAGTTAAAACTGTTCATATTCAATCAATTGCTTTTGACTGTGCAGGCTGTTTTAGCTGCAGGTCGGAGGCAGGCTGCTTTTTGTACATTAACATTGTCAGATTGTGGAAATAACTACTAATGGAACTCCCGAAAATAGGCTTTTTGATGTTAACCTCATAGTGGGAAGTATGTCATTACAGCTGCACTTTTGAAATGTAAGAAACTTTCTGGCTCATCTAGCATTAAAAAAAATACCCCCAAGCAAACATAAAATATGTGATGCAGTCTGTTTGCATGTTTTCACTGCCTGATGAGTTTCATCTCTGGTCTAATATTTATTCCACTTGGTCAAATAAATTGAGATAAGAGCTTATTGTCAACTGGATCCCAGTTTCTGTATCATACACTATATCTGTTTGGAGGGAAGCATTCATCAGACCCCCATGGAGTTGTGATCTACAAAGTTATAATGGCTAGCTAGAGACTGACCCTAGTTGCTGAGTCAACTTTACAGCTCAGACTGTAACTACAATGATATAACTAAATCTCTGATATGGTTGGGTGTGATTTGTTTACCCAATATTATTATTTTTAAATAAATTAAAATTTCCTTTGGTATTACATTAGCCCATAACAGAGGTGTGCCAAGAAGTGCCTTGTACATTAGCAGGTAGGCGCTTAATAAATGCCAGTTGTTGGCTTATGCTGCAAAATCTCTGTCTATATACGTTCAGGTTGCATATGTCTTTTTTTGTTTTTTTTTTTTACTTAAGAAGTTTATTGTATTTTTCCATTACCATTTAACTCCTTTATATGCCTCTCCCCCTGCAAACATGTATATGTCTTTTTTTGAGTGTTCTGCTAAAATGTGATTACTTAGCTTTTTTAGCATCTCTCTCATTGTTTTTTACATCTTGCCTTGAAGGTTATTCATTTTTAGTTTTCTCAGAGCATTCTATATAGTTTATATACATATAGATCTAGCTATAATGTGTATTGTTTTTGCTATTAGATTTCAAAGTTTTGCAGCCAGCATGTTTACAGTTGGTGAGGGATAAAGCAGCCCTGAATCTTCTACTCAGCAACCTGTTTAGGTCTCTGATGAAAAGTTACTAAGACACAATAGGACAGCAATCCGTGGGCTTCTGTGTCTCTGGGAAGCTTCCCACACAACTGGGACTGCACGTTTCAGCAGTCAGCACCATCTTATCTGAGTACAGTTTGGTTTGTGAATGTGTGATTGTAACTTTACTATGGTGAGCTCAATCACTTTAAATTCCAAATAGAAATGACTTCATAGCCCCTGCAATGATCAGTTTTGGAAGTTATATCTCAGCAAAAATCAACCTGCAGGGAGACATAGCAGTGATACTTACAGGTGTCCTCTTCTTCCATGAAAATACTGATCACATAACAGGCATACACAAAACCAACCAACTGCAAAGGAGAGAAAAAACATGCTTTAAGAATCTAGGCCTAATGTCCATAATTAAAGAGCATATATAATCCAATAGATAAAGAACATATAAGAGAGACATCTAAAATTTGTAATAAAAAATAGAATTTGTAGTAGAAAAAATCTTGTTTTTGAACAATACCTGTGATTTTTAAGGAGGTTTTCCATTTCTACTCAACTTTAATAGCTTTCTAAAAAGGTACACAGGAATGCAGAAAAAACAATTCCTAGATAGTTTACTTAAATTTTGATTTGGGAAATACAGATCTTACATTTTAAGGTCACAGATTATTCAGAACATATATTTTTAAATGTTAACTATTTATAGAGCAATTTGTAGCTGCACTCATTATTACTACAACTATTTTAATGATTAATAACCAAAAAGGAATAAAAATATATTAATTACAAATTAAACACCAATCATTTACTTAACTATTCAAAATGCGCAGAGAATATAAATTCTAATTAAATACCACATTGTTTTTTTAATTATAGCACAATAGAATGCACTAATTTTCAGATGTTAGTCATAAAAATCAAACAGATGAGATGGCTTATACTTTGGATACTAGTGGTTAAAAGAATAAATGCAGGTGCTTATAGGCTTTCTAGCTTTTTCACATTTTTTTTCACTTATACTGAGAAGACAATTTTTATTCTATGGAGCCAGTGACACTGTAATTCCTGGAGGACAAAATTGTCATTGAATCTAGTTGAGTCTAAAATTACTCTGATAAGTACTTTGATGAAAAAGATGTTCCTCAATAGCTGTTATAGTCTGTCTTCTTACCTTTCTCTCATTGTTAAAGTCTGTTCCTCCTTCCCCTTTATAAAATAACATTGGGAAGGAAACTTTCCTGATAGTCCCAGTGCCAAAGGCTGAATGCAGAGAATAATATATCTGGTGGTTGTGACTGCCCAGGTAGATTAGGACTCTGAACTCATAGCCCACTTCTGACTATCTAGACTAAGGCCAAGAAGTCCCTCAGAGGGTGAGAAGTTAGAGAAGGAAGGACTTACATAGAGAGAGTTGCTGGGGTACAGGAAGGTTCTCTCACCCCAAGTGAGCGGGTATTTCAGGGAACCAGAAAGATGGGGAACACAGGTGCTTGGTACCTAACTCCCACTTGGAGAACTCAAAAGTTCGGGGGGCTGTGGATAAATGGGCTTTTGGTGACAGAGTGTGAAGAGACAGGGCCGAGCAGTCATGGCCAGTCAGGTGTATGGGTCCCCTTAGCCTGGCAGGTAAAACCTTTTTTAGAGAACTGACTGTGCTGTTCTGGAGCAGGACCCCACTTAGAGGACTTCCTGCCAGGGGCAGGTGGCCTCAGAACAATGATGCTGCTACCTGGCATATAGAAGATGAACCAGCCAGGGAGGCTGACCACCCAGAGAAATAGCTGAGAGGATCCTAAAAGATGGTTGGGATGCGTTTTTGAAGAACCCACAGAAGTACCTACAGAAGGAGGAGTTGCAATTGGAATCTGTTACACTCAGAAAGCTAGATTACAACCGAACCAGCCGAGTGAGACCTGGTTCCTTATCTCTTCTCCCATGAGTCCTCCTTTCACTGTATCCCTGGACTAACCCAAAAGAGAGAAGTGGAGTGAGAAGAGGGAAAGCAGCGATAGGTCCCTTCCCCACTGCTGTCTCCAAGTTGAAGTTAGACTTAGGCTGAGGAGGAAAGTTTAAATAGAGGAAAGTATGCACTGGCCTGGACTGGATTTTTGTTAATTGAGGTAAAATTGGCATACAATATTATATAAGTTTTAGGTGTACAATATTATAATTTGACATATATATGCATTGCAAGTGATCACCACCAAAAGTCCAGTCACCATCCATCACCATACAATGACCCCTTTACCCATTTCACCCTCCTATGAAGCTCCTCCTCTCTGGTAAGTACCAGTCTGTATCTATATCTATAAGATTCCTCTGTATCTATAAGATTGTTTTTGTATTTTAGATTCCACATATGAATAAAAAATCATAAGATATTTGTCTTTCTCCATCTGACTTATTTCACTTAGCATAACAGTCCTTGCATCCATGTTCTTGCAAATGGCAAGGTTTTATTTTGTTATTTGTGACTGAGTAGTATTCTGTTTATATACATTCACAGGTTCTTTATCCATTCTTCCATCACGGACACTTAGATTGATTGTTTCCATATCTTGGCTTTTGTAAATGATGCTACAGTGAATATGGGGATGCATATATATTTTCAAATTAGTGTTATGGCATTCTTTGGATAAATACCCAGAAGTGAAAGAGCTGGATCATATGATAGTTCTAGTTTTACATTTTTGGAAAAATCACCATATTGTTTTTCATAGTCTCTGTACCAATTTACACTGCCACCAACAGTGTATGAGGGTTCCCTTTTCTCCATAACCTCTGCAACATTTTTTATTTCTTATCTTTTTTATTATTATGGGCTGAATTTTTTAATATCCATGAGGAACCAAAAGAGCTGTACGTTTGGCCTGAAATGTGATACAAAGGGTGGGATAGATTGAGGCTAAAAAGTGTGCTTAAAGGGGCAGTGGGAGAAAGAATAAAATGCCTTTAACTGTATTTTACCATGTCCAGCTCATTCAGTAAACCAGCTGCACACAGAAGAGAGAAATGGCCTATGATCCTATCACAAAAAACTTCCTAATGGATTTCTTCCAGTCCTTTTTCTCATATTTGCTATATGCTATGATTATATTCTTATGACTCATGTCAATACTTATCATAAACTTAATTATGAATGATTATATAAATTTGCATAATTTAAGCATACTATAATATATTTAAGCAATATACTATTATTGAACATTTTTTCAAATTACACATACTATTATAATGAATATTAATGTTTTTTCTATATTTTGGGTTATCCGATTCTCAGAAATGCCATAAGTAACACATTTCATCCTACTACAGCAGTGAATGACAATGCTTGCCTTGTCACACCCTTAAAAATATATGCCAGTATAATAGGTAAAATGGCATCTTTTCACTTATTTAATTTGCAATAGTTTTATTTCACTTGAAACATTTTCAATTTTATGACATTTATATATTTTTTCCAAATTATTTGCAGAAGTCCTGTACCCACTTATTAATTGCTGTTATTTTCATTAATTTGTATGAGATCTTATGGTGTGTATAAACAAGCTTTTGCTATATTTATTGCATTTATTTCTTTTTGTCAGCAGGTGATAGTGATGGCTCCATAACTGTGCAATATTTTCTTAGTAAATCATCTACTGGAAGGTATCTGCCTACAAATAATTTTCCTATTTTCTTGGTGGGCTTTCTCTTAGTGTGGGTTTCTCTTAGGGCTTTGTCTTGGGTGTGTATGTATACATGTAACTCAAGAACTTTCTTGTATTAATTTTCGATTGGTGCTGTACAAATGAGCACAAATGTGTGGGTTAAGACAACACACATTTACTATCCTACAGTTCTGGAGATTGGAAGTCTGAAATGGGTCTCTGTGGGCTGAAACAAAGATGTCAGCATGGCTGTACTCCTGGAAAATCTGGAAAATGTTTTGTAGTCTTTTTCAGTATCTAGAGGTGCCTCCATTCCTAGGCTTGTAGCCCCATTTTTTTCATCTTTAATGCCAGCAACCTTGAAACTGATCCTTCTTTGCTGCCATTCCCCTGGTGTCCCTCTTCTGACATCCCGTTCCACTTTTAAGGACCCTTGTGATTCCACTGGACCCACCTGGATAATCCAGGATAATAAGGTCACCATTTAAGGTCACCTGATTAGCCACTTTAATTCCATCTGCAACCTCAGTTCATTCCCCTTTGGAGACTAGTTCATGGACATCTTTGAGAGGCCATTATTCTGCCTGCCACATCTGTGAACTTGTATTTTAAGTTCTCAACTCTCTGCACAGTGGGCTACAATGGGAAGGAAGAAGTGATATTGATGCAAGTACTTAAGTTTTAATGTATGAAGTAAAATCATATCTTGATTTAAAAACAAGACTTAAAAGGAAACTTTGAAATGTCATCTTTTTTAAAATATATTTTATTGATTATGCTATTACAGTTGTCCTATTATCCCCCTTTCATTCCCCTCCACCCTGAACACCCTCTCCCACCTACATTCCCCCCTTTAGTTCATGTCCATGTGTCATAAGTTCTTTAGCTTCTACATTTCCCCTACTATTCTTGCCCTCCCCCTGTCTATTTTCTATCTACCATCTATGCTAATTCTCCATACCTTTCCCCCCTCTCTCCTCCTCCCACTCACCTGTTGCTAACCCTTAATGTGTTCTCCATTTCTGTGATTCTATTCCTGTTCTAGTTGTTTAGTTAGTTTCTTCTTGCTTTTGTTTTAGGTGTGGTTGTTAATAATTGTGAGTTTGCTGTCATTTTACTACACATGTTTTTAATCTTCTTATCTTCTTTTTCTTAGATAAGTCCCTTTAACATCTCATACAATAAGGGCTTGATGATGATGAACTCCTTTAACTTGACCTTATCTGAGAAGCACTTGATCTGCCCTTCCATTCTAAATGAAAGCTTTTCTGGATAGAGCAATTTGGAATGTAGGTCCTTGTCTTTCATGACTTGGAATACTTCTTTCCAGCCACTTCTTGCCTGTAAGGTCTCTTTTGAGAAATCAGCTGACAGTCTGATGGGAACTCCTTTGTAGGTAACTGTCCTCTTGTTTCTTGCTGCTTCTAGGATTCTCTCCTTCATTTTTACCTTGGCTAATGTAATTATGATGTGCCTTGGTGTGTTCCTCCTTGGGTCCATCTTCTTTGGGACTCTCTGAGCTTCCTGGACTTCCTGGAATTCTATTTCCTCTGCCAG